>CM031371.1:10602583-11202583 GCA_018208015.1 Medicago ruthenica
CTATTAATAATGCTTCTCAAATTACATTCATCTACAATGTACTCCCTCCGTCTTTTTTTATAGAAGTAGTTTACAAAAATCACGGGTATTAAGAAAAGTTGTTGAAGTAATAAAGTTGTCTCAAATGTGTGTGACTATTACTAGATTACCCTTAATTAAATATATATATTTAAATTTAACGTTAACTTTTTATATACCAAGATAAATTGATAGTATTAATAAGGGATATATTTTGAAAAAGCGTAATCAATGCATCTAGGAATTTATATATGATCTTATATTCAGGTACAAATTTTTTTGTAAACTACTCCTATAAAAAGGAACGGAGTGAGTAATTTGTTTTAAGGGAAATGATAATGAGTGTTGTGCGCTCTCTAAAAAAAACGCTTGAGCGTACCAACGCTCGGAAAGACTGCGGAGTCGCCACCAAAGTTTTATTTTTAAAGGGAAACGTTGATAAAACCCTTGACGATGTGGAAAGGATGGTCATCGCAACCATTAACGGGTTCGGGAGTCGATTATGCAAGGGGAAGGTATTAGCACCCCTCACATCCGTTGTACTCAACGGGAACCTCCTTGTTAGTTTAGGGTTAAAAGTGTTTTAAAAGGTTTGCTTGCTACATTTTAAATTTCAAAGGGAAAAAGAAAAAGAGGAAAAAAAGTATTTTTTATTAGTGTGCTTGACAAGAGTGGGATCTTGCTCCTACGTATCTCCTGGTGCGATGGAGAATTCAAAGCTACGTAGTTTTTTGGTAGAACACGTTTGTTTGTTGGTTGATTTTAAAGAGCGATGTTTTTGATCGTATTCTAGCGGTTAAACGTAGCTTGTATGCTCGCGCGTGGGAGACTTAAGCGTTTGTTTATATCGCGTTAGAATTGATAAAAACATGTCCGTTTGTGGAAAAAGGTTTGAATTGACCACGGGGGGCCAAGAATTAGTTTGGTGTGTGATTTTAAAGAACGACATTTTTTATCGTATTCTAGCGGTTAAACGTAGCTTGTATGCTCGCGCGTGGGAGGCTTAAGCGTTTGTTTGTATCGCGTTAGAATTGATAAAAACATCGTGCTTTTGTGAAAAGAGATTTGAATTTTAATTGACCACGGGGGGGCCAAAAATTAGCTTGACGTGTTGGATTTGTTTTATGTTTTTGTATTTTTGAAAATAGAATGACGATTGTCCGAACAACGAGACATACGTCAAGTACCCGTGCAACCGGGGAATGGAAAGACATACGTCAAACCACTCCTTTTTCATTCAAGTTTATTGTTGAAAGTAAATGTATTTTTGTATTTCGAAAATAGAATGACGATTGTCCGAACAACGAGACATACGTCAAGTGCCCGTGCAACCGGGGAATGGAAAGACATACGTCAAACCACTCCTTTTTCATTCAAGTTTGTTATTGAAATATGAAATTACAAATAAAAGCTTGAACACTTGTTATATCTTTGAATAACATGAGTAAAACAGCCCCTTCTCAGACTCTGAAACCTCACTTCAGAACCTTAGAAGTTAGCTTCAGAAGTTTAAACTCAGAAGCTGAGTTCTGCTATGGTCGCAGAGCGACCAGAACTTCGCCCTGCGAAACCTTCAGAAGCTGACTTCAGACTCTGAAGTTCAGAAGCACTGTCGCAGAGCGAACAGAACTTCGCTTAGCGAAGCCTTCAAAAGCTGACTTCAGACTCTGAAGTTCAGACGCACTGTCGCAGAGCGAACAGAACTTCGCTCAGCGAAGCCTTCAGAAGCTGACTTCAGACTCTGAGGTTCAGAAGCACTGTTCAGAAGCTGCTTCTGAACTACTGTTCAGAAGCTGCTTCTGAACTACTGTTCAGACTGCTTCTGATTTCTGATTTCAGAACCTCAAGGGGGGTCAAAACGTTCGAAAACAGTAAGAGAAAGAAGTAAATCACTTCTGTTTTGATGGTTTATAAACTTTGTGATTTTTTGGGGTTTTTAAAAGATGTTTTTAGTGCAAAAATGAATGAAAGGTTACTAAAAATGCAGAAAAATAATGCAGGACAGCAGGAACAGCAGCTCCAAATGCAAACAGAAATGTAAAAGAAAAGATAAAAAGGTTTAGGATGCTTACAAACTCCTAGCCAAAGCTTTGGATGCAAGAAAATGAAAGAGACCTTTGGATGATTGTGGTTTTGCAAAGCTGGAAGTGAATGAAGAATATGAACAGCAACAACAATGGTGTTTTACTATTGTTCTTCACTCTTTGTACGATGTTTAGTGGCTGTTTTGATTGCTTGATTTGTTTATGATTGTTTGTAAAGAAAGAAACAGAAAACAGAGCTTTTCTTTTCAAAGGTTGTTGTGAATTTTTGCTGTTTCTTTTGGTTCGGTGTTTTCTCTAAAATTTCCTCTTAGAATTCTCTCTAAAATTGCTCAAAGATCAGATGCTATTCTCTGATTTTCGTGTTCCTTATATAGGCAAAATGTGATCATTTGTAATCATGAAAATCCCTTGAAAACAGGGTTGTTTTGTGTGCTATGACCAAGACTTTTGGTTAGCATTTAATGCAAAAGGAAGGAAGTGACCTTGCCTTGTGATCATGGTGAAGACTTTGGTTAATTTCAGAACAAATGGGGGCTGAGTTCTGACAGAAATTGCTGGAAAAATGGAAAACAGAGTGCTGGTTGCAACTTGTGGTGCTTTTTGGATTGATCTTTGGGGAAGAAAAACAGGAAAAGTAGGGTGCTGTCCTGTGCAGAGGTTGGGAGAAAACATGGAAAAGGTGCTGCACACAGGGGCAGCAGCAGAGAAAAAAATGGGAAGGAAGAAATGCTGGAACAGGGCAGCAGTTTCAGAAACAGGGGCATCAGTTTTGCAGCCTACCTTGACTGGTTTTGATAAAGAAGAGAGGAAGAAAATGGCAAGGGCTTGCTGGAAAGCCAGGGTCAGCAGCAGAAAAATGGAAGGGAAGAAGTGCTGACCTGGGCAGCCACTTGCTTCTTGCTTCCCTTGGCTTGGCAATGGCACGCGTTTCTTTCTCTTTTCTTCTTCTTTTCTTTTTTGAAATAAACATAATAGTAATAAAAGTAATAATAATAATAATAATAATAATAATAATAATAATAATAATAATAATAATAGTAATAATAAAATAAAAAAGAAAGATAAATAAATAATAATAAAACTTTTTATTATTTATTATTATTTATTTTTTTAAAAGGAAAATAAAAGTTGACTTTTCTTTTTGGTGTTCACCTTTTTTGAAAAAAAGCTTGGACAAAATTAGGGTACAACAAGTGTCATTAGGACACTCATTGAGAATCTAAAATAATAAATTTTATAGAAATACGTGTTTTCAATGAATTGAGTTATTTAACTTTTTTAATAAATAACTGCTATATTTAAAACTTTAAAAATTAATTTAAGTATTCAGTCATTAGCAAGACTCTTGTTTTAATTAGTGTTTTGCGATGAATCTTTTATGATGAATGAATCATCTCTTAGGGTCGATTCGGAAGAAAGGACAAAGGTAGAAAATGAAGGGTTACATGGCCCATTACTAAATAATAATGATGTTAAAAGACTCTTTCTAGTTTATATTTTTGTGGAAGCAAACATAAAGAAAATAAATTAATCAATACATTTTTTTCTCTAAGGGGATTTCTTGCTTTCACCGAAATTTCTTTTGATACCCTTTCAAAAGCCAAAAGCAAACATACTATTAAAATGTAAATGTGGGTTTTTAGTGTATATCAAACGAGTAAGCTTTATTAGCAAAAAAGAAAAACGAGTAAGCTAGAAATTGAAACGAAGAGCTGGTACTAATAAGATTACACCATTACTCTGTTGTTAATTTTGGATATGAATCGGTTAAAGTGAATGATTCATTTTAGATTGTGTTTCCATACAGCTAAAAAAATTCACATTGTTTAAAAATCGATAACAATGATATTATAAATAGCATAGTCTTTAACCTAAAAAGACGTCTTTTATAATGACAAATCTGTGTTTGAAGGGCTCTGAACATTAATCTAACTATAGATGGTTAAAATATTAATGCTTAATTGCAGTTTTGGTCCCCTTATTTTCATGTTTTTGTGAAATTGGTCCCCCTATTTTAAAGTTCGACAGATTTCATCCCTCCATCATATTTTTTAACTAAAAAAGGTGATGTGATAGGTTTTAAATGTCGTGGTATATGATTTGAAGTTGATAAAATATCAACATCGATGAAATTGTAAGAAAATTCCCTTAAAAACTTCATTTAAAACATGTTATATCACCATATTTTAGACAAATTATTAGATAGAAGGACCAAAACTGTCGAATTTTAAAAAACGGGGACCAATTTCACAAAATGGTGAAAATAGGGGGATCAAAACTACAATTAAGCCAAATATTAATCATTGATATTATAAGAGGCAAACCCATAGTATTATAATATGTTGTACATAAAGCACTATTCAATACAGCCAAAAAACCCCTCTGCTCATCCATGTTGCCAAGTTCTCCACGTGAATTTTATTTGATAAAGTATTATGATTCTCTCAAAAAAAAAAAAACTGTACGATGAAAAATGATATTTCAGTTTTTTTATTTCGTATTCTTTTCATGTTTTTATTTCAGTTTCTTTACAAAAATTGCTTGCCATACGTGATGGAAGATGCCGGTTTTAAGCTGCTAATGTCTTAAGTCATTATCCTTTTAGCCTAATCTGCCTGCTACCGCCCACTTACAATGTTAGGCACTAAACCCTGTTTAAGGGCACCAGGCATGTGCATAGGCCTACATAGGATGCACTTAAATGTCCAAGTCACTTGGTTTTGTTTGTATCCTAAGACTTGATGTAAGTTCATAAATTTAAGACACTTCCTAAAAGAAAGATTTGTTTTACTCGGATAGATTTAAAATATCGATGCAAGTTCATAAATTTAAGACCTTTATAAAAGAAAAATTTGTTTTACTCAGATAGATTTAAAATATCGGTTTCAAATCACAAACGTATGTCATATTTGAGTATTTTGAAAATATCATATCAAAGTGTACTATATCTTTTTAAGGCTACATTCGATTTAACAACAGATTATCAAGGGCCATTTTCTTTAAGAATCGGAATCGTATGGTCCAAAAAATATATATTAGAGTTTGTTTACACTTAATAATAATTCAAGTCGCTAGCCAAACCGGTCTAGTGTCAAATCAAAAGTGAGATGATGCTTAGATAGTCGAGTGAGAGATCAGTTGAACTAAGAACAAGCGAAGACAAGAGACTTTCACAAGGATTGGGAGAGTGTTAGAATTCAACCACTAGTGCTCATTTCCTGGTCTTATAGTTCAAGATGACAAACACCGCTCGAATCTAGGAAACATGATTATGGAGAGAATTTTGTGTGGACAAGGTACCAGAAGCACCGCAAAACAGGGGAAATAAGACAAAAGATTGTGTGTTATGTACACACAACAACAACAGTCATAACCTCACATATTACATGTGAGTTTAATCGAATAACGACAATCAAGACTAAGTATTTATATGTCGCATACATGGCCAATAAGATTATATGATTTGTATCTTTGTATGTAAATATTATTTGTATGAGTTCATATTTGCTCCACTTGTCTACCATATCCATTTATATGGATAAGTTCAAGAGAAAAACACAATCAGAGTCGGTCCAAGAGTCAAGCGGTCAAACTAAACTTTAGTCTTCAAAACTTTGAGTTTAGAAAAGATCTCAAAAATTTAAAGTTAATTATATATATGAGCAATGCTAGGGTCACACCCTCTAGTGTGTGTTTGTTTAATTTTGTTGGTTAAGGTGTGAACCTCAACTTCTTTAACACAAGTTTAAACATCGAACCTAGCAAAAGTTGCGTGGTAATCAATCTTCTAGAAATCTAAAAAAAAAATAAAGGGAAATTATATTTGTACATGACGTATTTTCCATATGTCCATTCAATACTTTATTTTTTTCTCTCTATCAAATAATATTTCTATCAGTAACCTATCAAATCTATAATTTTACTCTTTTTTTGTTAACTCTCTACAAGTAGAACAATTTTGGATGTTCAAAAAATAAAATCCACATAAAATAGTGGGACATACAATGATTTCTATCACATCGGTACTCTATCAAATCCATAATTATTCTTTTTTTTGTTCACTCTTTAAAAGTTGAAGATATTCAAGAATTAATTTCCAAAATCTAAAAATCCATGAGTTAGTAGTGGTCCCCACTCTATCTCTCTCAATGGCTGAGGCAAGGGAACATGGGACCAGCCAGCAATTCACCTGACTTTTAGTCAATTATTTCCACTCGCCCTCACATCATTGGTCCAAACTCCATAATACTGTAGACTACTTGTCCTACACGGTGGAAAGCCCTAAAGAGACGGTACTCGTAAACAAGTAAATCAACAAAATTACTAAACTAGTGAAAGAAAAATATATCCTAGTGCAAACATGACGTTGACTTAATTAAGTTTTTTTTTTACAAGACTTAATTAAGTTTATTACGTACAATTTTGGAAGATATTTTTTTTCTAAAGAAAGATTCAGATTAGGTTTTGTAAAAGTTTTTCAATTTAATACAACTATATTAAAAGAAAATTGTACAAAATAGGGTCAAAGATAAGAAGATAAGAAAATTAAACAACTAAAGAAACATTTTTGGTAAACATTTTTGGGGAAGCGAAGTTCCGGAGCTATCCACTCTATTTGGTAAGGCCAAAAAACTAGTTTATAGCTTATAGCGGATAGTTTATAAGCTTGTCTGACAAAAAAAGTTTTGTTTGATAAAGGTCTTTTCACTATGAATTTATAGCTTAGTTTACTAGCTTATAGCTTATTTTTCAGACGCTATTTCAAGTAGTATTTGAACTTATAGCTTTTAGCTTATCATTTTTATTTCATTTTTACCCTTATCATTTTAATTAAAACCCACCTTTACCCTTCCCATATAAAAACTAGGGGTGTTCGCGATGCGGTTTGGTTCGGTGTTGAGGCTAAAAGTCATCCGAACCGCAAGATAAAAAAACATGCGGTTTGGTTTAGTTCGGTTGACTTTTAAAATAAAATCTGAACCAAACCAAACTAAACTAATGCAGTTTGGTTTGGATCGGTTGATGCAGTTTTTTTCGAGACAATACAAATTTTTTTCCAACATTAAAATCAAGTTAAAAATATATTTTCAACAATGTTTTAAATTTCATCCAACATTACAATTTCATTTTCATTTAAAAATTTTCCAACTACATAGACCAAATTTAAAACGTAAACAAAAAGTAATCATATTTTGTAAGAAATAGAAAAGACTAAGATTTTAACATTCACTAAAAGTTCAAGTAGCATATGAATACACTTTTGAAATAAAATGCAAAGAAGAAACTTATCAAGAGAAAAAATATGTCAATTTATAAAAGTTTCCATTGAGTTTCTATAAGTATTGGTCTATGTGACATATGTTTAATTAAGTTTTTTCTTATGTTGCGGTTTGGTTTGGTTGGTAAAATAAAAACTACAAACCAAACCAAACCATGCGGTTGAGTAGAAAAATGATCTGAATACATCCGAACCAAATGCAGTTTTTTGCGGTTTCGGTTTGGGTTGGTTCGGTTTGCAGTTTTTCTATTGGATTGATTCGGTTTTGAACACCCCTAATTAAAACATAGTTATTACGTTTTCAATGTATATAAGTGGCATACAATTATATACGTTTTCACCATGTTTCCAGTTCCTAAGTATATAAGTGGCATACAATTTTTTTTTCCATATAGACGATTTGTTTTTAATTTTTTTCTGTTCTTGTAACAATTTTATTTTAAAATAAAATTTTATACTTTATTTTTTTTAAAGAATTTTTATACTTGAATTTTTTTGTAGAGTATAAAAACTGAAATGGAATAAATTTAAAATAAAAGTTCAGCAAAAAATAATATTTTTTTGAAAGAACAAAAATAATAATTTAATAATATATAAAATATATATTAAGAACATAATTTAATAATTTTATTAGAATTAAAATGTTTTTTTATATTATTTTACATTTATCAGCTAGCTGAACCGGTAATTTTACCAAACACTTTAATTAACTTATCAGCTATTAGTCATCTGTCATAAGCTATCAGTAAGGTATCGGCTATAAGAACCATCATTTAAAAAGAAGACTGTGAAATTCACATGGGGGAGTCTTCATAAAGTAAAAGTAGACATAATTTTTTTGCTAAAATTTGTTGGCCAAACAACACTTCGGTTACCCTCTTGTCAGGTATGTTTAATTTCAACTCGTCTTACAAATGTGACGGACCAAAGTAGGAGAAACCTCACTCGGCTTGAAACTATCAAGATCATTTCCGCAAGGATATTAGAATCATTTTCCACAACAAGATGTGAAATCTTGCCCCTCTCCATGCTTTTCCTAGACCAAGGTACAAACACCACATCTTCATGGATAGATAAATACAATTGTCGGTTGACTCACGTAGCAGACCCCCACTACCTGCAATCCAAAAATACAAATAAAAAAAAAATTACTTTTTGTCAGTTTTAGTAAAATAAAGATTTGATAACATGATGATTTTTTTTTCTTTCACGACAACCATCTTTTTTTCACTCAAACGTATGTATGATTAATAAAAGGATAATCAATTTGATCATCTTGAGGTGAAACCAAACACACATTTAAAGTAAATTTTGAGCATATAACAAAGGAGAAGCAAGTCCCTCAATTGGAGAAGTTGACTGCATCCGAAGGCCTAACTAAAATGGTTTCATAACTTTTATATTTATTTTTAAAATACAGCCTAAATTTTCTAACACCAAAAGAAAGTCACAATATATATTATTTAAAAATGATGTTGGCTATTTAAAGAAGAAAATAGTTTGGTGATAAAAAATAAGGGGATTTGTAATATGGTTCTGGTCAAATGATGGATCTGATGAACTAACATGTTATATATAGCAAGTTTCATTTGCATTGTTATCGGTTTTCAATAGCAACAAAAATCAGATTAATCCATTATACTAAATTAATTTAAAGAGTACACTTTTAAACCATTTCTTAAAAGTTACAACAAATAAGAATACGATCAAGAGTGTCTTGTTAGTGTTCACTCTTTATCATATTTTAATGATGCAAAGGTATAATCTTTCCATAAATGCAAAGGCCCCAAATTCCCTTCATCATGTGGTAGAACACCGCATAAAATGTTTGTTAAATAGGAAAGTAATAACTTTGGTTGGATCATGTAATGCAAGCTGTTGCATTGAGAGATTGATTAATGGTTTTACAGCTCGTGATGAGATGTAAAAAGAGAGTCAGGTTTTGTCTGGCAAGCGTGGTGGGGATGCATGAGTTATCACTCTCCTACCTTGTGAAATCTTTGCCTTGTTGTCTAGGGTACTTTCCACTTTGCAATTATACTTGTCCTTTTCATGGACCTTCTTTAGGTTCTCTCACTCTCTTACCTCCACATAAAACCAAATACTCCGTCCATACAAATTGTGTTTCAAGAAAGATTTTTAAAAAATAAAATAAAAATAGGTATTGTTTATTCTTTCAAAGTTACATTGATTAATTTAGTTCAATTTTATCCATTAATTAATATTATGTGCATCATTTTGTAAGTTATTTATTACTATATTCAATTATATATTTACGACAATTGTCATCCTCCATCTCTTATTATTTGATTATTTGATACGCAGACAGAGTCATCTTAAACACTTTAGAATCATTTTCTAATCTTAAAAATTAGGTTAAAAAGTGTTGTTGCTCTTATAAATTATTTTAAAATATTACTATATTTTTATGAAATGAAACATCCAAAACTCAAAATTTAGTCTCAAAATTTAGACCTTTAAAATTTCGAAACCCTATGTTGTTGGTCTCCTTCCAAATCTCATAACCAGTCCGGTTGATATGTGCACATTTTTTAAGAATTACTCCCTCTCTTTCATAATAAATGAGCATTTTGTTCATTTTACACATATTAAAAAAAATGTATAAATGAAAGAGAGAAAAAAAATGGTTTTGAGTATTTTGTCAAGTATTGGTGCATTTTCCATTATCATAAATGCAAAATAGAATATATTAAATTGGGAGTGCTGAAAGTAATATTAATTTGAGTTATAATTAGAAAAAAGTAATTAATATTGCATTGAAAAATGAAATGAGTCAATTATTTTAAGATTTTTTTTACAAATGACTTAGTTATTTTGGAACGGAGAGAGTACATCAATTATCAATAAAAAATGCAAATTAATAGGTTAAGACTAAAATTTGTTGTACTTTGAAACCCAAAACAAAATATCATTGTACTTTCATTTATTATTTGTCAATCATAAACTTACAATTACTTTAATAAATGAGAGTAACATTGATAAAGTTTGTAATTATAAAATGACAAATAATTTGATAACGAAAAATATTTGAAATGAAAATATAATGAGACATATAATATGAGAAGGAGGAAGTAGTCATGCTAATGACGTCAATTTTATAAAACTGTTATATCCATTCACTTTTTTTTTAAATCATTTGTTTTTTCTAAATTTGCCTGAAAAAACTTAAACGTTACTTATTTTATTTTTTTGGTATCTAAAAACGACACTTATTTTAAAACATGAGTGATTAGTTATCAAAAGTGTTCTCTAATTTTTCTTCTATTTACTTTGAAAAATCTACTTCTTTCTCTTTTCTAGTTTTCTTTATCTCTCTTGTGCTAACAGAAGAACAAGTGAAAGCCTTAGTGCAAAGAAAATAACAGATAATAAGAAGTAAAACATGAATGTTGCTGCAAGTGTTGAGGCAGAGGACTCTGAGTTTATAGAAGTTGATCCTACTGGAAGATATGGAAGAGTACGTACCTCACTTTTACTCTTCACCTTTGTTTACTTCTTTAATAAACTCTCATGTTCTTTGTTTTGATTCTGTGTTTTGAATTCCATTTTAACAGTACAATGAAATTCTTGGCAAAGGAGCTTGCAAGACAGTGTATGTATCATATCCTTAATCTCTTGGTTTTCCACCTTAGTATTTTCCAAAATAAAATCTTCATTTGTTGCATTTATTAGTATTTTCCAAGACAGTGTATAGATTTTGTGTTCATCAATTATTATTATTATTATTATTTTGACATGAGGCCATATTCATTTGGTGCAGATATAGAGCATTTGATGAGTATGAAGGAATAGAAGTAGCATGGAATCAAGTAAAGCTTTACGATTTTTTGCAAAATTCTGAAGACCTTGAGAGGTTATACTGTGAAATTCATCTTCTTGAGACATTGAAGCACAAGAATATCATGAAGTTCTACACTTCATGGGTTGATACTACCAACAGACACATTAACTTTGTCACTGAGATGTTCACATCAGGGACTCTCAGACAGTTAGTCTAATCCTCCTTTTTTTCATCAGTATAATTTTCTTCAATGTTTTAGGAACTGTTTAGATAAACAGGTTAATTAAGCGCTTATCACATGAGTGGTTATATGTAAGATATTTATATGAAGCTAAATTATTTTCATATAAGTTATAAACTGGTTTCATAACCTATCCTTGAGAACTTGTGGACATGTCATAAATTGTTTGCATAAGCTCTTTTAATCCAAACAGACTTTATATTCAAGTTATTTTAGCTCCTTGTTTTTGGCTTTTAATGTGAGTGTGCTCATATTCATTGTCTTGTCTAAACAGGTACAGACTTAAACATAAAAGAGTTAACATCAGAGCTGTTAAGCATTGGTGCAGGCAGATTTTGGAAGGTCTTGTCTATCTCCACAGCCTTGACCCTCCTGTGATCCATAGAGATCTCAAGTGTGATAACATTTTCATCAATGGTAACCAAGGAGAAGTCAAAATTGGTGATCTCGGCCTTGCTGCAATTCTCCGCAAATCGAATGCTGTTCACTGTGTCGGTGCGTAAAGCAGAATGAAAGGCTTTAGTTTTAGCCCAAGCTATGAATATAACATGTTACCTTTTTCTTTCAATTTGTTATCTGCCAAATATATCAGTTTATTTCACTGGATTTACTTATTTTTCTAACTTGTTTCACTTCAGGAACACCTGAGTTTATGGCTCCAGAAGTGTATGAAGAGGATTACAATGAATTGGTTGACATTTACTCTTTTGGAATGTGCATTTTGGAGATGGTCACCTTTGAATATCCTTATAGTGAATGCAACCATCCTGCTCAAATTTACAAAAAAGTTGTCTCTGTAAGACCCTAAAACATTTTCTTTCATTTTGATTTACTTTTCTCTTTGTATTTTTTCATTTTGATACAAACAATATAATGTAGCATTTAGACAGCATACAGATGCTGCGGCATCTGAGAGTCTGTTATAGGTTGCTACATTCTGTTACAATCAGTTAGTAGCCATAATTGATTATACATATAATTATGTTAATTTTTGGCTCTAATCCACTAACAGCATACCTATTATGTAGGGAAAGATGCCAGAAGCTCTTTACAAAGTAAATGATCCAGAGGTTAAGCAGTTTGTAGAGAAATGCTTAGCAACTGTATCCCTTAGACTTTCAGCTAAGGAACTCTTAGAGGACCCTTTTCTCCAAATTGATGATTATGATTCTAACTTCAAAGAATTGCAGTATCAAAGAGATTGCTGTGAAGTAACACCAACAATTAGACAGCAACCTATGAATGGAAATTATAGCATTAGAAATGCTTTAATGAATGTGTACACTGATAATCTTGGTGGTTATCAAGATGATTTTGAAACAAGTGAAATTGATCTCTTTGATTGTGAAGAGGATGATAATTTGGATGAAGTTGACACATCAATCAAAGGTAGGAGAAGAGATGATGGCATCTTTCTGAGAATCAGAATACCTGACAGGGAAGGTTGGTAATGGCATTTCTCTTTCTTACTTTCCCATTGAATTTGTTTCAGTCTTTGATTATTCCATATTGTGTTGTTTTGTTCTTCTCATTTGGTTTTGTACTTGCTACATAAACCAACTTAACAATTTCACCCCTCTAAATAGGCCGAGTTCGAAACATCTACTTCCCATTTGACACAGAGACTGATACCGCATTGAGTGTTGCATCAGAAATGGTAGCTGAGCTTGACATTACTGACCAAGATGTAACAAAATTAGCAAATATGATAGATAATGAAATTGCAACTTTGGTACCAGGATGGAAAAGGGGACCAATAATAGACGAAATTCCGGAAGATTCAAGTGCAAGTTTCTGTCTTAATTGTGCTGCAAATAATACCTTAGTTGATTATGTATCGTCAAATAATCCATGTGCCAAGAATCTTCAATTCTTTCATTGTTCTAAAAATGGATGTGCCGCGGTTCACGGCCGATTCGAGGAGATCACTTACCAATATGAAGGGTCTGCAAACACTGCTGCAGAAGGTGCACCACCAAGTCAATCCAATGGCATTCATTATGCCGATATTTGTGCTCAGCGAGACGAACACGAGTCAAGTCATGAAGGATTGAAAAATATACACTGCGATGAATCTCATGACATATCAAAAATATCAACCATAAAGGAGGAGGAAGAGGGGAGAAGTGTTAATGTGGATGACCAAATTGATGTTAGTACCAAAAAGCCTCCTTCTAGCCCTGCAGCATCAGAAAATTTATTACTCTTGGGCTATGAAAATGAAATAAGGCAAGAATTGAGATGGCTCAAAGTAAGGTACCAAATGCAGTTAAGAGAGCTTAGAGACCATCAATTAGAGCATGGAAAAGATGGATTTCTGAGGCCACCAGCTAAGGTATCACACATGAAGATACAACACAATAACACATTATCAAGGTCTATGGCTTATAAGAAGCAGTATTCAGTTGATGCTGAGAAATGCAACACTTTGGCTGACCAAATGATTCCAAATTATGTTTATGAAATGAGTCAGCCTAACAATTCTGAGCAAATGGTCACAGCCAAGGATTTCTATGCAAGAGCTTTGCTTCCAAACTCGCTTCAAAGGGCGACCTCGCTTCCGGTTGATGCAATTGATCTCTAGACAGAATCTGGAAATACATTTTCTCGTTACAAGAGGGTGTCAATGTTTATAGCTTGAGTTTATGCTAAAGAAATATGTGCCAGATGTGATGGAAGTTTTTGGAACTACCATATATGTACTTTAGCTTGTTGGCACCCTTTTTCTTGTAAGGTCACTTGACATGGTATGAGAAAATGTCAGATGTGTAAATCATAGTAGACTAACACTACAACATAAATTTAACCAAAGTTTTCCCTTGAGTTTCTGAATTGCAGATCCATCTACTATACAGTGTTATGTTTTCAAGTAGCTAGACTTGGTTGATGATATCATGCTTTATTTGATATATGTAAAACTTGATAGACTTCTTTGGAATATAGAATATTGGGTTAATAGTGCTTTACCCCCTGTAATATTGGTCATTTCCGGTTTTCCTCCCTGTAATTTTTTTTTTTAGATTTCATCCTTGTAATTTGAAGATTTTTTGGTTTTGGACCTTCATGGAAAATTTCGCCCCCTGTAATTTGAGCAAATTTTGGTTTACCCCCTGTAATTTGAACAAATTTCGGTTTACCCCCTGTCATATCATCGATTTTGTACAGCCAAAAATCATCAAGGTCCAAAACCAAAAATCTTCAAATTACAAGGACGGAATCTAAAAAAAAAATAAAGGGGGAAAACCGGAAATGGTCAATATTATAGGGGGTAAAACACTATTAACCCTAGAATATTTTATCCATTATTTATCTTAACTTTCCCCTCTTACCAACTGAGTAATGAGCCAAGTCATATCAGAAAAAAAAAATGGAGGTATATGCACCTATTAATATATGTACCATGTAACCAGATACTTGTGCAATTTGGAATGTCTATAGAAAGGAAGCAAAAAACTGTTCCTTGGGAGCCCGGATAAACAATTTAATTAAGCATCTATAGCATAAGTGTTTATGCATAAATTATTTCTATAATAAAAGATAAAGTAAAGTTAAATTATTTTTATTCGAGTTATAATTTGTTTTCATATAAGCTATCATGTAGAGTTTATGGACATGTTTTAAGTTGTTTTCATAACCTCTCTCAAATAATATCACAATGTCTTGTGTCACAAGATAAGCTAAAATAAGTTAACTCCGGAGATAACTATTGTCCATTTTAATGGATAACATCATCCAGATCTTGGTGTGATAATGTTCAGTGTTCAGCAAAGGGTAAACACTTGGAAATAACAACTAGCGGCAGCCATGTGGTTTTGCTGCTTCATAGAAATATCTCCTACTTGATAGATATCTTCAAGAGAGTGGTAGATATTGGCAAAATAAATGAGATTGTAGATATTGTTATCTCTGTTCAATATCTCCATTAATAGTTACTCTATAAAGCAGAGATGGGTCCACACTTTTTAGTACCCACAAACTCCTATGTGGCATCAATGAAAAGGATAGGCCATACAAAATTACAAATTCAATGAATGTCATCGTAGTAACGTGCTTGCTTTGTTATTAATCATATTGTGACACTTTACAAGTAAACTTCAATTATGAATACCGAAAGCAACCCATAATTTTACCAACTACAAACAGCCGCGTATCATCTTTGTATCTCTCTAATATTAATAATTAAAGTATCCTAAACTAAACTTATCCTTTTCAAATCTAGGCAAGTTATGAGCTATTTAAATAAGTTTTTATGAGCTATTTAAATAAGTTTTGCCTTTTTCTTTTTTTGATGTGATAAGGTCGATCTAGTTCACTAATTTGGTGAAGTTAACCAAACATTTTGCACACCCTTGATCCAAGGAAAATTGACGTTGAAGCATCACATAATGCTAAGAAACACCGGTAAATTATGCATTTAATCTCAGCGGCAGTTAACTGTCGTCGGCTTGTTTCTATCGACAGTTAACTATCGCCGGCATTTTGATTGAGGAAGATAATCCAGGATGAACGCTTTTTTCGTTCGCTATGTGCTGACTGGATGCTCGCGTGATCGATGGACGGGGGAATTGCATGAATGACGAGACCGGCCTAACCGAAAGTCAAGGCTCTTCCTTCTCTTGATGGCGAATCTTGATTGACTGACAGACGGAACCGATTCGGAGAAACAAGAAGCATGGCATGAGATACGCGGCGGCTAAATTTCCGATAGCGAATTACTTGACTCGATGGATGGAGGGCCCTCCAACTCAAGCACGAAATCAATGTTGAGTCAACAATCATCGAGACCAGCACCTGAATTCAGCGGCAGTTAACTGTCGTTGCGAGCATGATATTGCTGATTACAGCAACCTACTCCTACTCACTATTCCATCATCACCTTTTTTACCCTCTTCAATCTAAACCCTCAAATAAATAAATAAAATCCACAATCCTTGTCCAAAATCATTGAAGCAGCAATCCTAGAAGGTTTCAACACACTTTTGACGTCAAAAAACAGGTAATGCATCTTTTAATCCGTTTATTTTTATTGATTTTTCTGTCATATTTTCGCAAAACTTGACATACAGCGTAGCGGCAGTTAACTGCCGATGTATGGCTTCATCGGTTGTTAACTGCCGATGGGATAGCGGCAGTTAGCTGCGGATGGAAAACTTGAAAAACAAGCTTACTGCCTTTTTTTTAGGTTTAATTAATTTTGATATTGCTGTTATTGCAATTGTAAGTTGTTTATTCATAGTTATGTGTTGTTTATTCATAGTTATGTATGAAAAAGGGGATGATGATTCGGTCGAGACAAAACCTATTTTTGTCGATAATTCTGGAGATGTCACACTGCCTAAGGTTGAAGCCAAACCAAATATTGATGGAGCTTCTGTCCATGTTGAAGCTTCATTATATGTTGACTCCGGTGTCGTCCCACTTGTTGCCAACGAAGTTGACACGACTCAATTTTTTTCAAGCAAAGTTCAATGAAAATATAGAGATGACTTGCTTAATTGGGTACGTCGTCAAGCAAATAGGGCAGGATTTACAATTGTTATACGTAGATCCAATTTGATCAATCAAATGTTGCAACTGTTTTGTGAAAGGAGTGGCGAGCACAAAGTGCCAAAAATAATATTGAAGCATGAGGCAACGGGATCAAGAAAATGTGGGTGTATGTTCATGCTTCGTGGATATCTTAGTAGGGAAACAAATGATTGGAGATTGAATATTCTGAATGGAGTTCACAACCATGAGATGAAGCCAAGTTTAGAAGGACACATGTTTGCGGGTAGTTTAAGGGAGGATGACAAGAAGATAGTACGTGATTTGACCAAGAGTTTGGGGCAACCAAAAAATATTTTAATAAATTTGAAGGCAAACCAAGAGCTCCTGGAATGGTATTCAGAAACGTCTCAAGAAAGTTCCTTATCAAATCAAACTAGAAATCAAAGAGGTTTTGCGTCAGTTGGCCTTTTCAGAAGCCACAGTGGTTTGTCCTCCTCCAAGAAAAGTACCAACCAAGGGAGCCAAGAAAAAAAGTGGAAAAAAGTGAGGTGTAAAGCAAATGAGGCAGCGACAAGTCGAATCGCTTCTTTGTGGGAGCGTGTTGACTCCCAATTTTCAGATAGTCAATCGTCACCAATTATGTCATCATTTCCTAAAAGAAAGGGTGCTCGTATTGGCAAAGCATCACGTTCTCCACTTCCACCACCTACTCGGTTTCCTAAGCTTAGCCCGGTTCTAAAGCCTATTCCGGTTCCAACGCCTAATAATGTTTTGAGCCCTATTGATTATATGCCAAAATCCATGGTTCCGTTTATTGAAAAAATTGTGGATGTTAAAGGCGATGGGAATTGTGGTTTTTGGGCTATAGCTGAGTTCTTGGGTTTGACCGAAGAAAGTCATATCGTGGTTCGTAGACATCTTATTCAAGAGGTGAAAGATCGTAGAAATGATTATGTGCAGGTATTTGAGAGTGAGGATCGTTTTAACTACTTCTTAAATGGCCTGCATCCTCCCAAAAATAGTGGTGGTATTGCACTTCTAGATAAGTGGTTGACTTTTTCGGACATGGGTCACATCATTGCAACTTATTACAATAGGCTTGTAGTTGAGTTGACAAATCACGAAATCGGAACTTCGGAATTTTTTTCCCACTTAGAGGGGGTGCCACCGCTTAAGAAAAAAACCCCCCATCACGTGCCTTGGCTTAATACCCAATCATTTTGTTCTTATTTTTTTAAAGATGGTTGTCCACTACCTCCATCATCTATAGAGTGGAACATACACAAGAGTGAAGAGGCATTGACTTGGAAATTTGAGAATTTGGATCAACAAGCTAGGTTTCGAGACCTCATTAACATTGAAAAAAGAGAGAATCCGCTCCCACAAAAAAAGGAGTCAAACCAATCCAATCCAATTTTGTGTGACACTCCTGAAAAAGCAAAGGAAGAATTTGAAGTTATTGCGGAAGATGAAGATGATTCAATTTCACTTTCTGCGATATGGGTGATTTTTTGTCGGTGTTCATCTTTTTTTTTTGTCGATATTACACCGACATATTTTTTGTGGTCGATATTGTAACGCCAATTTTTTGTGGCCACTATATAACTAACATTATATAAATATGACTTTTATGTGGTGGAATATGCACCTACTTTTTTATTGGCTTTTAATATTTCCACATTTGATATATATATATATATTTCCGTCAATTTATTGGTTATTACGTTTCATTTAATTTTATTCTGATGTTTGATATTTCATAAACTTCTTGAAGTTAAACATGTCTGAGGTTGCACAAATTGAAACTCATGTCCGGTACTCTGCTTTCAAAACGACCATTAAGGTTTTTCTAACTCCTACCGACATTATGGATGAGTTGAAGGCACAACTTAACAAATATTTTCTCTATGTTGGTGAAAATCATCATACATGTCATGTATTTGTTCATATGCCAATTTATGACGTGGGGGCAAATAAAGATGAAGACATGTGGAAAATGGTCTATTGGCCTCGGGTTGTTCGTGACGATAGCGATGTTGGATTTATGTTTAGGCATATGGTTAAAAATAATATATTATATCTTTGTGTTCGTTCCAACTGAATGTGCAACGAATGTCAGTAGAGATTTCATGTAATATTATGTAATGTGTTGTTAAATTACAAACACCCTTTATGTTAAATTATGTTTTGTTGAATTTCAAACATTCGTGTAATTTTAACGAAATGTCGAATTGATTTCATTTTGGTCAATTGTAAAAGATTATGTATTGTTCTTGCTTATGACTGATTATAATTGGTGTATGATTTGTACTGCCTCTGGAATTGTCGTTTTGAATTATAGGTAATAAATAGGCAGAAAAATGACTTTGAAATCAAAACAGAACCTGTTGTTTGCATAATTAATCGCAGCGGCAGTTAACAACCGATGACACCAGTGGTAGTTAACTGCCGATGGAACAAGCCGGCGACAGTTAACTACCGATGAGGTTATTTAGATAATTTCCAGGTGTTTCCTAGCATCCTTACATGTGGGAACATCAATTTTCTAATCCAAGGTCAAGCTAGTGAAACCTCGGCTTTAGGGCCTCTAATGTTGGGCAACATTTTCATGTTCTAAATAGATAATTGTTAAACACGCCCCTACAATTTGGAGTTTACCCCAACATTTTTCCATTTTGGACAAAAATATTCCTTGAAAAAAAGTATATTATAAAATTGAAAATAGAAAGGTAGGGCTGTGAGGGAAAAGAAAATACGAAAGGATATTTTTGTTCAAAATAGGAAAATGTCTAGATACACTACAAATTATTGATATATTTAAGAATTCTCAGTAAATAGGACTTTGAATTCATGCTCAGCGTGACATTTTCACGTTGCATCAGTTGCACCAAAGCCTCTAAATCCATTTGTGTGACTGTCACAAGGCCTTACTTTCACATGAATAGCACCAAGACCTTTTCTATCGTGTTAGGCCTTAACTTCGGTTAAAGGGAATTAACAAGGAGAAAAAAGTAATCATTTTTTCCCGAGGGAAGACCCCCAAGTGAGCTAAGGGCAGGGTGTCCTACATCGGCATAGTTGGGGGAGCACCTCGGCTATGTTATATATGCTCCAGCACTTGTATGCTCTTTTCATTTGCAAGCTATTAGATAAAAAAAAAATTGCAAGTAATATTTTGTAAAAGACTGCTTGTAAAGTCAGCATTCAGCAACTGAACCTTTATTTTTCTTGTAACTTTCCATCTCATTACTCTGTATGCTTTACAAATAGAACCACCAACCCGACACCAATACTTGTTTAATGCTCATCAAAATGCTCTAATGCCTCTTATAGAGAAAATACCTCAAACCTGCCAACTAAACTGGGTGAATATCAGCAAATACTAATTCCATATTAACTCAACATCAATCAATATGAAACACTTAAATGTTAGAACCTTCGCAGACTAGCTTAAGAGGGTACTCTGAAATATGAGATTTCATCTGCAAAATAGTAAGGACATGAACCGGGGCAGACAGACAATTGATAGACTCAAATATTCTTGCATTCATTCACTTGAAACCAATTAATGCTCCTGTTAACGTTTCTGTTATTGTCTGGTCAATACGTTTGTAAATTACTTATATCAATATGTGGCTAGATTCTAAATGAAATTCTACTGTTTCTTCTACCAGTAATCCCGACAGGAACAAGAACCGTCCTTAAAATGATGAAAACGTGTGGCATCTCTTACTATAATTTCTCTTCCGACGAGCATAGAGATATATTTTATGGCAGAATGACAGTCATTACAGACTCTAAGGTTCTTCATGATCCTCAGTGTAGTATACCCTGGGCTATTTATTAATGCAAATGCAATAGCTAGTTTTTCACTATGATGTCTGAGGATCTGTTCCTTCACTTCTTGGTCTAGGTCATGTAATACAGAATCAGTGTCCGGATTAAAGCCCATTTTCTTTATCTCCTTCCATATTTTTGAAATCATTCTGTATATTGCATCTCTTTGTGGATGAAGCGCATCTTCAACCCCAAAAATATGTACTTTGTTCTGAATTTGAACCCAACTGAACCCTTGTTCTTTCTTCACTGCCCTGTCCCTCATTAACTTCCTAACCTTAGCAGCATCCTCCCATTCACCACAGGATGAATGAGTATTAGCAAGCGCGGAGTAAGCCCCACTATTGTTGGGATCAATAAGAAGCAACTTTTCAGCTGCCACTTTAGCCAAGTCTACATTTTTATGAACTCTGCAAGCAGACAAAAGCGAACCCCAGGCTATAACATCCGGTTCAATAGGCATAGTTTTTATAAAATTATATGCTTCTTCGATCAATCCAGCACGTCCAAACAGATCTATCATGCATGCATAGTGGCTAGGGGTAGGTTCAATGTGATGAACATTTTTCATCAAATTAAAGTAACGCTTGCCCTGCTCTACCAATCCCACATGCGTACAGGCAGACAATACGCCAACATAAGTAATATGATCAGGCTTTAAGTTAAATTTCAGCATGTCTTCAAACAGTTCTATCGCCTTGTTTCCCAGACCATGTTGAGCTAGAGCTATAATCATGGAAGTCCAAGTCAATGTATCCCTTTCAGTGCATATTTGATTGAATACTTTCCTTGCATCTTTGATACATCCAGATTTTGAGTACATGGTAATTAAAGCATTACCGACAGAAACCGATGATACTTCTTCCAATCTTATTGCAATTGCATGAAGCTGCTTACCATGATCCAAAGAAGCCAAGCTTGAAAATACACTCAATACAGCTGCTAGGGTATAACTGTTTGGCCTTGGGCCTTCTGAAATCATCAATCTGAATAGCTCCAAAGCATCCATGAGTAAGCCATTCTGTGCATAACCTACAATCATGGCAGTCCACGCAACTACATCGCGACATTTCAACGAATCAAATATCTCTCTCGCTGGGTTTACATCCCCGATTTTGACATAGCCATTCAAAAGTGATGTGAATGCTATAACATTAATGTTTGAAGTACCTCTTAATTCTACAATTGTTCGAGCAACTTCAACTGCGCCCGATTTTGCATACATTGAGATAAGGGCATTCCCCACTGCCCCAGAGACATCAATATCAGCTCTTACAATATATGCATGGATTTGCTTCCCAAGTTTCAAGCTTTCAAGATTAGCGCAAGCTGACAAAACACTGCCCAACGTGAACTTATCTGGCTTTAAAGACGAACACCTAAACATATCAGCAAACGTTTCCAAAGCTTTGCTGTCATATCGCTGATGACAGTAGCCTGCGATGATAGAATTCCACGAGATAATATCTCGATCAGCCATTTGATCAAAGAGGGCAAGAGCAATGTCAAATCGACCAGACTGCATATGCATTGAAATCATAATATTCCAAGTTGATTTATCTCTAAGCCTCATACGATCAAAAACAGCCTTCGCCCTTAACGAATCACCAGCCTTAACATACATATTAAGCAACGAATTTGCAACAGGAACAACACCAGATAACCCAAGCTTCACAGTGAAAGAATGAACCTTTTTACCAATATCCAAACTTCCAGTTGCAACACATGATGCAAGAACATTAGTAAACGTGAACTGGGTCGGCAAAATTCCATCAGAAATCATTTCTTGAAACGTGTGAATGGCGGTATTAAAACAACCCATTTGGTTATATCCAACTATCATGGTAGTCCAGGAGACAGAATCTGGTTGAGGAATTTCATCAAACAAAAGGCGTGCAGTTTCTATGTTTCCCCCTTTAGCATAGGACGAGAGTAGGGTGTTCCAAGAAAATGTAGTTCTTTGTGGCATTTCAGCGAACAGACGGTGTGCATCGTTGAAAGAGGCGGTTTTTGAGTAGAAATTGAGAAGATTGTTCATCAAGAAAACGCTGAGATGAAGACCGTGTTTGATGATTCGAGCGTGAATGAATCTTCCTGTAACAGTCTCTCTGGATTTGATAGCGGATTGGAGAAGATAGACGAATGTGTCGGATTGGGAGGGTTTTGGGGTCTCCGTCAACACTGACATGGGGTGAAAGTGTCAATTTCAAAGAAGAAGAAAATTTTGGTTATTTCAAACGTGTGTTTCGTGTCGTACCAAATTCTTGGTTCCGTTCAGTTTTTAAATCATGTTTTATTGAAAACTGTTTCTTTTAAATAAGAAAACCGATTATTATCAAAAGGCTACATACATTTTTTTTTGTCATTTAAGTTTGAAAAAAATGTCATGTCACTCTTTAAGTTTTTTAAATTTTAAATAGGTCATTATTACTCTTTTATGAGCTTATTTAAAACTTAAAAATTTATAAATAGATACATTAAATTAACAACTTAAAATACATATTTAAAATTTAGAGTAAACTACACTGTCCTCCCCTCAAATATCTTTAAATTACACTCTACTTCCCTCTTGTGTTAAAATATATACTCTCCTCTTCTCTTATTCAAAACATATTAGAAAACTTTTCACTCTCCTCCCCTAAAAGAAGCTTGAATTACATTATTTTCCCCTCTTATGTTAAAATCTACACTTTACTCCCTCAATATTTTTTTATTTCTAATAATCTAGCAAAAAAATAATAATCTAACACACTTCGAAAAAATAGTATTTCGCGTCTATTTTAATATAATCAAAATTTGAATACATATTTTTCGCTATTTTTTATTCACAATTTCATTAACATGTAGCTTTAAACCCTGTTATAAAATATGAAACAACCAAAATAAAATTAAAAAATGTGAAAAATTATTAAAGACAATAAAGCATGGTTATTTAAAAGTTAATTGTATACTCTAAATTATAAAATCAATAGCAAAATATTTAAGTTTAATTATCATTGACATTTAAATTATAAAAATGAATTTATTTTTCTTAAACGGTGGTTCAAAATTAGTATATATCATAAAAATATTCATTTATTTATGTTAAAATAGATTAAAGTGTAGTGCATATTTAATTATTAAGGGATGGGAGTATAAATTTTACTTTTCAAGGGATGGGAGTGTATATTTTAACATAAGAGGGAAGAAGAGTGTAATTTAAGCTCATCTTAGGGAAGGGGAGTGTAATTTACTCTAAAATTTAAAAAAAAAAAAAAAAAACTTAAAGAACCTATTGGAAACTTAAAAGGACTTATTTAAAACTTAACAAACTTAAAGAATTACCCTGATATTTTTGTCAAACTTAAAGGATCAAAAAAGATATTTTGTCTTTATAAAACTAGTTCAATCTAGTTCATAATCGGTTTATAGTACAACCCAAATTTACACAGAGAATTTGCGTTAAAACATTTTTTTAATTCTCGTTTTTTCAATGAGTTTGGATTTGTTTTATTTATCTATCATTTATTTATTGGTCATTTATGAGAAAGAAACACAGGTGGATATTAATGGGATTTATTTTAATAAATAGACTTCAATAATGAATTAGGGTTGTAGAGCGGGTCAATCCTTGGAGCTTTCTCCATGCCCGACAGAGAAAACTTGGTGCGAATCGGGGTACATACGCTCCTGCTCGTCTAACTAATGTACTGATGTAATTCCTAATATGGCTGCCCGGAGAATCCGTAGCTGCTAAGGAAGAGGGTCGAGCCATAACGGATTGATGTGGCGTAGCGGCGACATTTTCTCTCATGTAAATAGACAATAAATAGATGATGAGTAATTAGAGAAAATATCGACTCTTTTGGGGAGGAGACGAAAACGAACTGCAATGAAGAGAAGAAAACAAATACAAAAGGAGTGGTAAAGAGATGATTAGACGAACACGGTGGATTTATGTTACGTTCGATTTTTCTGAGACCGAGAGAAATAGAGTTTGATTCAGGAAGAGAATGAGGATTATCTTAGTTTAAATATGTTTTTAGTCCCTATAAATATACCAATTTTCTGTTTTAGTCACTCTAAAAAAATTTACTTTTAGTCCTCCCAAAATTTCCTATCTTCAGTTTTGGTCCCTATTTTAAGTAAACTCATATATAGAATCGTATTTTTGAATCAAATTTTATAGAAAAATTTATAATATCATAAGAATCTCTCCCAAAAAAATAGAATTTTTTAACAAAACATGAATTAAATATGAATTTTTATATTTTTTGTGGTTAAAAATTCATATTTAATTCATGTTTTGTTAAAAAATTATAATTTTTTTAGGGATTTTTTTATAATATTATACACATTTTTGCACAATTTCAATAAAAAATACAAAGGCTACATATTAGTTGACTTAAAAATAAGGTGGCGATTGAAAAATTTATAGGGACCAAAAGTGGAAGGAAAATTTTAGTAGGACTAAAATGAAAAGTTGGTATGTTTATAAGGACGGAAACATAATTAACCCTAAAATTGATGATTTTTAAAAAATTCATATCTATTTTATGTGAACTTCTTTTTTTTTACAAAAAAAAATTATATTAACTTGTTCAAATAAATAGCGCATCGAATACAATTATTACTTGAAGCAAAATAGCTCAATATTACTTGAAGCAAAAAAGAATAAATATGCAAACAAACTTGCAACATTCAAGTTAATATCACACAATTGCAAAATGCAAATAAATAATATTCATGTGTTCTGGATCTGCAACGTTGATGTTCAAGTCGTTGACTGAACCAGTAATTGATTGTAGTTGATGTTACAATATGAATCAATAGAACACCACAACAAGACGACAAATCAAAAAACATTGCACCAAGAAGTCGAACAACATGACACCACACTCAGACGACAAAATAACGAGAGAGAGAGAGAGAGAGAGAGAGAGAGAGGGAGAGAGACGAAGTAAAAACTTGATTTAGTGTATCTAAACATTTGATTTAATCATAACTGATTTTAAAATTATATATATATATATATATATAACTTATAATTTATCGACAAAGTAAAATTTATTAGGGGTGTACAAGGGTTGGGTTGGGATAGTTTTGGTCAAACCCATTATATGATCTGATTAAATTAAAATGATTTGGGTTGGGGTAAAATACCTGAATTTTTATGTCAAACACGTATCGAACTAACCCGATGTTGAGCGGGTTGGTTCTGGTTGGGTCAACGGGTCACTAAACATACTTTTTGAAAAAATCCAAATAAAAAGTATAATAAAATGACATTCTACTCCATAAAAATTTTAATATTTAAATTCAATTTTAGTATTTAAAATGCTAACAGTTGAATTTATTTGAAACACTTATATATTAAAGTGTAAAGGTCTTAAACTATATTACAAAAAATTTAACAATTGTTTTGAACAGGTTGGGTTCAAGGGTTTGAAATCACAAACCCGTTGCCCTAACCAAACTACTATGGGTGTGAATAGGTTGGTTCGAGTTGGACTCAAACTTAAATGAGTTTACATAAACGTGGACTGATCTGGGTTTAGGTGACTAGATCGAACGGGTTGCCCAGACCCGTGAACACCCCTCGATTTTTTCATTGACAATGTATTAAAAATAAAGTTTATTAAATATTAGTGTAACCTTTATTATTATGAATTTCATATCAAAAGAAGTTCTTTTAGGGGCCTATATCAAAATAAGTTTTTTTTAAAAAAATACCAAAAGAAGTTATTAAAAATTGCACTCCCGCATTTACTTTTTAATTATCGTTTTCTTAATATTTGATTTTAATTATTGTTTATAAAAATTGTTTACTTCAACCTTAACATTGTGCACCGGTCCATTGCTCAAACATGGATACGCTTTCATGGTCTTATCTGAGAATGTTTGCAACTAAAAACATTGTTTGAAATTGCAGGGCTTTAGGCGCTCCTTTGACTCTTGATGAGGCAACTAAGAAGGGAACTTTATGTCACTTTACCGTAGTTTTAGTAGAGCTCGATCTGACTTTAGATTTGCGTGAAAGAATCCTCGTTGAAATTAAGGATTTTGATTTTTATGTGGATGTTGAGTATGAGAAACTTCCCCCTTTATGTAACTCATGTCAGATTGTTAGACATTCTCTTAAGAACTGCGAGTATCAGATTCCTCCAAAAGTGCAACATTTTGTTAAACCTACTGGTTCAAATATTGAGAAGGTAAATGTAGTGATCACACCTCATGCATGAACTTTTCCAAAAAAATGCCACTTGTTATAGTAAATGTTGTAGAAATGGATCCTCGATGATATATTAAGGTCTAAAGAGATAGCGACTTGTGTGTTCGTTAGAGATGTCTCAAACCATAAAGAAGAGATTTCAAATATATCAGTTGGAGCATATCATGTGCAACCATTGCAGGTTGATGATTTTGTGCTGCCTGAGAAATAAAGGGAAGCTCATCAGAGCAACCGATATTCAGATACGTGCATAGTTGCTCCTTTAAGTGATACAATCACAGATCTCAATTATATTCATAATACCCCTTCTTGGAATTACACGGCTTCCTCTGAAGAAGTAGCGACATATTCTCCTGCTTTGGGAGTTTGTGTCACACAAACTTCAACTCAGGAGCCTTTTGGTAGTGTCATGGTGGCGACATACTCTAACTTGTCTAACTTTAGTGTAGATGGTATTCACGACATGCAAGTTTTATGGTTAGTTCCTACTGAAGCCCAACAAGCTGTGGAGTTTCTTAGTGAATCATGGGCTAACACGGCTCAAAATGAAGAGCAGTTTGAATTGGTGGTCCGAAGGAAATCGAAGTACAAGTTAAAACTGTAACACCCTAATTCCCAACGTTGATTTAATAAATAATGGATCAAATTTAAACAAAAAGGATGTTACACATACTCATCAATCATTCATCCAAATAATAAATAACATGTCATATTTCAGAGTGCGGAAAATACTTCAAAAAAATATTTCATAAATAAACAAGTATGATTCTCAACCGTCATTGTGGAAAATATCATAAGGATTTCAAATACTTAAACTTCATAAAATTAAATATTCAACGTTTGAACCCAACCCTAGTGTTACAGATCAGAGCACCTGATTATTCGACCACGCAAATAATTAGATAATAGCTATGGAAGTTGTAACACCCATACTAAATTGTCTAGAATATTTAGCATGTGTATTAGTCTGATATTGGATACATTAAACTTTTCAATAATATTTACAAATAATACAACTGAATGAGTACATATTGGCTCGTTTATACAATTATCCAAATACCATTTACAAATAGTTAAACATATGCTGATAAACTTCTGAGCTTGTACATGACGAGCAAATGCACTCCGTCCAGCGTCTCCCTGAAGAACATCTTCATGAACCTCTTGCTAACCTGTAAACCTGCACCAGAAGGATTGGGATGAGACATAATGTCTCAGTGAGCTCCACCCAACCTACTGTTGGCAACCACGGGGAACCTAGGGTCGTCGTGCCTACTTTTGGCAATCTTGGGGATACCTACGATCGCCATCATTCTCTACATATTTCGCGATAAGGGAAAACTAGGATCGCTACATGTCTTTATCTTATGTTGAACTTATGTTTAAACTCATACTTAGTGATCTGGGGACATCCTACAATCACTTTCTGTTCACTATTGACTACTTTGTCTTATCTCTTTGTATATAATACATACATATTCATCTTTCTTATAACATTAAGTTAGAAGTTAGCGTTGAACAAACAATACATTATCTTGGTTCATTTTACGGAGTGCATCCGGGTGGAGTAACCCTAAAGTACATCTCCCATCATACCGGTGAAATTCCTATCATATCAGGCTAACACCGGACTCCTCTTATCGTTGTGTGGACAACTCTCTCGATGAAGTCCCATCCGGCGTATCCCGGAGTCTGCTGAACACAACTTAACTTGCATGTAGACAACCCTCTCGGAGAAGTCCCATCCGGCGTATCCCGGAGTCTGCTGAACATGCTTAATCTTTAACATACGTGTGGATAGCCCTTTCAGAGAAATCCCATCCGGCATAATCCGGAGTCTGATGAACACGTTAACATAATCTTATTCTTCTTTATATATATATATATATGTAACTTATAAACTTACGTGTGGATATCCCTTTCGGAGAAATTCCATCCGGCATAATCCGGAGTCTGCTGAACACGTATAAACTTTAGCATAATTCTTATCTTAAGTACTTGTAGTACATCTAATTCTTATCTTACTTGTAGTACACGTATAAACTTTAGCATAATTCTTATCTCAAGGGTGTTCGACTTTGAGACACTACCACATCAACCGGAGATCTTTTTCTTACTCTTAACTCATGTTTATTTCTTGAGTATACATCAACCCATAATGTAAATTATGGTTACATTCTCTCGGCATCATAAACTTATTTCTCATTTCTGAACATAGAGTTCAAGATCCTTGAATATTCTTAACTAAGACGCGTTCGGTATCACAAACCTATTCTGATTAGTACCTCCTCACTTAAACATTAATGTCCATATACAACGGTTACTGATACATGCTTACATAATTGGGAAAATATGATGCACTACTGTCTGAGTAGTGTGAGTACTGACTGACAAGTACAAAATACTGAACATAATCTGGTACATGAGACATGTTTTCATAACGGGGGTACAACGTGAAATAAACTCATATGCTACTGCATTGTCGCTTCTGACCAATGCTTCGAATCCAGAATATTATTTCGCAACCATAACCTTTACTGTTGTTGCCTCATGAATAATCCTTTCTTGGCTAAACTTACTCTTCAAGTCTACTTGAAATTATGGAGCTAAAATTGTTGGGTTACCTTACTAGCTGTGACTTCATTCGCTTAAGACTTAACCTAGTAGGAACACATCCTTCTTATATCTTACCACATACTCTTAAACTGCTTTGATTTCCATCCCTCACGAACTTCGAGGTTTACAGTATCCCTCAGCTCAACTTTTGAAATTTCCTGTTGGAACTTATGATAAGTTTGGGTCGTCACTGCCCACTTATATTCTGTGATTCAATAATTGGACCCTTAATATCTTCCTGTCGTTCATCTGACAAGGACTTCACAGGCATCCTTGTTACCTAAGCTTCGACTTAGGATTGTTCGTTAACTCATTTCTTAATTTACTTCTCTGTTGCGCAACTCTGATTTTTAAACATTTTGCTTTGGAATAGGAGTAATACACCACTATTACCATATAAATTCTCTCGACCAATCTTACTCATTTATAACTTTGTAGGTACCATAGGAGAACCATTTTACGGCTCGCTGCTTCACTTGCGACTAGACTACCTGCTTATCCAAGTGTGGTAATCCTTCGTCGAAGTCCTCATACTAATAACAAGGGCCAACTTCATATCATGCATCACTTCAAAACTACTTACCTTATTGACTAGTTATCTTCTGACTTGTGTTTTCTTTTAGACGTAAACAATATACTTGTTTTGTAAATTAATTTTCTCGAGTATCCTTCCAGATTCACATCTTTATATACTGAACCCACTCATAGTTTGAGTCTCGTTTACTTTCCCTTTTTATTCTTATCCGTAGGATTCCATACTTATACTCTTTTCCGAGACGACTTCGGTCTCCATAAAATCCATCATGTCCCTTAGGTTACCCTTGAGTTTCTCCGGACACAATCCGCCTTGGAATAGATTCAAACCCTTACTGACTCTCTGGTACGCCCAAAATAGGTTACGTCTCTTCGAGCACCCGATTAAACGATCTTAAACTTCAGCACTTATCATTATCTATCGGATCCCTCCAGTAACTTTTTACTATTTTCACAATTCAAATCTTGATCTTAATATCTGAATAATTCTGCATATAGCTGAACAATCCGAAATCTATACCTTATTACCGCCCTCGGAAACTTATCGACACGAGGTGATCTTTTTCAGCTTCTAGGATATTTGTGGAAGGAAACTCTTCGGTTGAAAACATATAACTCCTTAACATTAACCATGACATTAACTTGCGTACTGATAAGTGCTTAAAAGTAGTTATCTTTTGATATATTTTAAGGCATTTATGTTACTTGTTTTACAAGTTATCTTAGGATAAGCTCATTTTGTGGTTAAAATGTTAAATTTGTGATCCTATGTCTTACCCCATTTAATTATGCAGGAATTTCATGCTTGGACCTGAATTGAGCAAAGAAAATTGAAGTTTTGTTTAAAGCCATCGCTACAAGCGCAAGCTTCATCGCTACAAGCGAGGATAGGCAGGGAAAATCAGAGTTCATCGCTACAAGCGATTGACCGGTCGCTTCAAGCGAGGATAGGCAGGGAATTTTGAAGGTTCCATCGCTATAGCGACATATCTCGTCGCTATAGCGACCAAGGGCGGTTTAATGCTATATGCTGACGTGGAGCTTCATCATTGGCCAAGAATTTGTTGTCGCTACAGCGACAGGCTGGTCGCTTGTAGCGAGCGTACAAAATCTCAGATGTATAAAAGCTTTTTAGCTCATTTTTTCTGTATTATCAGTTGAATATCAGTTTTTATAACTTTTAGAACTTAAGATCTTTAACTTCTAGAAAGAGAATAGGCATAAAAGGAGGCAAACTTCATTGAGCAAAAGTGATTCAAGTGAAGATTAAACTAAGAAGCTTTGAGAAATCAAGTCTTAGCATTTTCTCCATCTTCCATTCTACTTTTGTACAGTTGTCATGAGAATGAACAACTAATCTCCTTTGTTGGGATTATTAGGTAATCAATCACTCTTAGTTGTAAACCTTTGATATTTTAAATATATGATTCTAGCATTTTTATATACCATTGAATTTGTTCTTGTTTTTCATTCTTATATTTGATTTAAATGATATTGAAAAATACTTTTAAATCTAGGTTTAGAATAATATTCTATCAAAATAAGAAATTCTAGACATGGGATTTGGTTTTGATAATTACACAAAGTGTCGGAACGTAAAGCTTTCGAATCGTTTAATAGATTGAGAAATCGTCGATTAAACGATACGATCGATCTCACGACGTCATTTGGACACGAATGACGTTGTCGAGTGATACGTGATAATGTCTTATATAAGAAAAGCTAGAATCCATATTTATGATCAATCGAATACAATCGACGTTTGATTGACGTACTTTAATTCTAACACCTTTTATGCCCTATTACTCTACGTTTTATTTATAAAGTTTTTAATGTCGAGTAGTGTTAGTAAACTAAGAGATGAAACCCTAACTTAAAATGATAATCGACGTTGAACGGTTTATGATATCGCAATAATCCCTGTGGAATCGATATAAAAATATACTTGCTTTTGTTATACTAACAAAATGGCACCGTTGCCGGGGATTAACGCTTAGATATTATAATCATTGCAGCGTTAATTATTGTCTTAAGCAATTTTGCACAAAATTCGTTTATGTATATAACTATTATTCTTTATCCATCTTGTTTGCTAATTCTTTTTGGTCAGATTGTTGAAACCCGTTTATGCGAGGTCAGATACCAGAAGACCAACTGCTTTTTGATTCTGAAATAGAGAGGACTGCTAGAAGAAATAACAGCAAGAATCGGAAGAAGAGGCAGCAAGCAAAGAAAAAGCAGCAAGAGGAACCTTCTGTTTCAATTCCTTCACTAGATCCAATCCTAGAAACACCAATGGTTGCTGCAGGAGACGGATCTGGAGGTTCAGGCGGTAGTGGGATGCCTTGTCACAATAGCCCACGACGCTTGGCACAATTGGGAAAGACGCCACGGACAACAAAACAAACTGAGATGAAGACCGGTATCCTCCAAATACTATATGCTAACCCTTTCTCGGGTTTAGACCATGAGGATCCATTCCAACATCTTACAAAGTTTTATGAGATCGCCGGTACATTAGGAGAGACGGAGAATAATGAGGAGGCAATATTTATGAGGATGTTTCTGAAATTCTGGCCAGGCAATAAGATAGAGTAACCAGGTTCTGAACCAAACAGGTTCTGAACAATACGCAGGGCACAATAGATTGCAAAAACAGAGCACAAGTAAACACAATACAAGAGCAGCAAAATAAAATGCAGGAAAGTAAAAGGCACAGAGGTTTGTTAACCCAGTTCGGAGTAAACACCTCCTACTCTGGGGGATACCAATCCAGGAAGGAAATCCACTATAGGATTTAACCCTTAAGACTCAAGACACTGACTCCCAGTTCCCAGCCTAAGCAATTAAACTCCTCCTAGTCTGATTTCTACCCAACTCTTGAGTATTAGAAAACCTCTAACTTCCTATTCAAGTAACTAAACCCAGTTACTGAAACCCTTAACAAAAATCACTCTGTTTTTAAGAAAACTTCAAAAACACAAAGACTTCATTCGTACCTAAAGGCTTAGAATGAATTACAACTCTATAAAACTCTAAACCAACTCAAACTATGAGTGGTGCACAAATAAAACTCTAAGTTTTTAAAAACAAAGACTCTATTCTCTGAATAATACTCTAAATTCGTAAGTCTTCAAAACATAGCAGCAACCTCCTTTTATAGAATTCAGTAGCTCTTCTTAATTCTGTAGCCAATCTTCTAAATTGATTTGTTACTGAATTATGATTGGTCCAATAAGGAAACAAATAAAACCACATTTGTATCTTTGAAAGATTATATCAGGAAAATACGTGTTTCCATAACAATAAACCAAATCTTCAATAAATCTTCGCCAAAACAATCCAGCATTGATGAAGTCAACCAAAGTCAACGCTGGCATCAGACTCTGAATCAGCTTCTGAACTGCTACAGTGCTTCTGATGAAGCATTCAGCTTCTGAAGTCATTTTGAGCTTCTGAACAGCTTCAAATGAAATTTCTTGCAACTGAAGACTTGTTATAAATATGGAGATGCTTCTAAACAACACTTTGGTTTTGCCAAAACATGCAGCCAACACCAAAAGACTCAACAGTTTCCTCATTCTTTGATTGGGAAGGCCAAGGAGTGGTATTTGGATCAGCCGCCAACAGTGATGACTAACTGGAACACTCTTGAGGAGAAATTCCTTGAGAGATTCTTTCCTCAGAATCGTTTTATGGAGGCTAAGACAACTATCGCCGTATTTTCTCAAGGCTCAAGTGAGACGTTGTGTGAAGCTTGGGAGCGATTCAAGTCTATGCTTAGAAGATGCCCAAACCACGGATTCGATGATTTGACTCAAATCCATCTTTTCCGGAATGGGATGCAACAACAGTCAAAGCTACTACTTGATGCTGCTGCTGGTGGATCATTAATGGCCAAGAGTGCCGAAGATGTTGTTTCTATCATTGAAAGAATGGCACTCAACGACCATCAGGCTCACCACAATAGAAACCAAGGCCAAAGAAAAGCGGGTATATTGGACTTGGGGACGAATGACGCCATCCTTGCTCAAAACAAATTGTTAACACAACAAGTGGAAGAATTGACTAGAAAGATGGCTAATCTTCCACAATAAATGAAGGATATTCAAAATGAACAAATAAGACATCATCAAGTCGCATCTTGCGAACTTTGTTCAGGCGATCACCCCACCGGATTTTGTCCACCACCCACTGAAGAGGTAAGTTATGTTGGCAATCAACAAAGGCCGCAACAGTTTCAAGGTCAATACCAAGGTCATAACAACAATTTCCCAAGAGGGAACAATCCTAAGTATGGCCAAGGTTGGAGACAAGAAGCTGGACCATCAAACCGACAACCTTACCAAAATTTCAATCAATACCCTCTGCAACAAAACCGTCAACAAAACACCGACGAGACTCTAAACCAGTTTATGCAAATGTCAATGGCGAACCAAAAGAATATCGATGCTTCAATCAAAAACCTTGAAACACAAGTAGGCCAGTTGGCACAACAGGTTGCTCAAGCCACACAACAAGGCGGAACCTTTACCGCCAACACTCAAACCAACCCCAAAGACCATGCATCAACATCAAAATGACAATTAAGTCATTTTGATGAAGCTGACCTTGCATCAAGAGACAAAGATAATTGCAAGGCAATTGCTACGAGAAGTGGGAAGGTAGTTGGAAGGGGAATAGTAGACAACCTTGAAGTGGAGAGGAGAGTTGTTGAAAATGAGGAGGAAGATCATGATGAAGGAAGTGAGAAGGAAATGGAGGGAGTTAATAATGAGGATGTAGTTGAAAAGAATAAGGAAGTAGTTGAAAATGAAAACATAGAGAAGAAGAAAGATGTGGTGAAGGAGAGGGGCAAGAATCAAGAAGTTGTGAAGAATGCACCAACTCCACATCTACCATATCCAACTACTCCAGCTAGAAAGGATAAAGAAAGGCAGTTTGCAAGGTTCCTAGACATTTTCAAAAGATTACAAATCAACATTCCATTCTCGGAAGCCTTAGAGCAAATGCCAACATATGCCAAGTTTATGAAGGAGATTCTTTCCAAGAAGAGGAGGTATAATGAAGAAGAAACAATTCGGCTCGATGCTAATTGTAGTGCAATCATCCAGAGAACATTGCCAAGAAAGGAGAGAGATTCGGGTAAAGTTACACTACCGGTATCCATAGGCAATGTTAATGTCGGCAAAGCACTCATCGATCTAGGTTCAAGTATCAATCTAATCCCACTTTCCGTTGTAAAAAGGATTGGTGATTTGGTTGTGAAACGAACTAACTTGACGTTGCAATTGGCCGACAAATCTGTCACACGTCCGTTGGGAATAGCTGAAGATGTGTTGGTGAAAGTCGACAAATTCTTATTTCCCATCGACTTTGTGGTGATGGATATACCTGAGGATGATGATGTGCCACTAATTCTTGGGAGAACATTTATGCAAACGACAAGGATGATGATTGATCTTGACGGAGGTCTAATGAAAGTCCGTGTGGACGATGAAGAAGTCAATTTCAACATCAATGAAGCTATGAATTATCCTAGTGATAAAGGTGCCTGTTTCAAGATGGATGCAACTGATGAATTGATTATTGATACAAGGGAACAGCTGCATCATATGACACATCTTGAAAGAGTCTTGACGAATGCACTTAGTATCATAGGAGAAGATGATAAGAAAGAGATAGAAGAGTGTTTGAAGGAGCTGGATTCGTTGAAGGAAATTCCTCCTCACAAAGCTAAAATTGAGGAATTGACGAATGAAGCCAAAGTTGAATAAATGAAGCCGGAGATGAAGATTCTACCCTCACACTTGAAGTATGTATTCCTTGAAAAAGAGGGTAACAAACCGGTCATTATTAGTAGCTCCTTGTCAAGCAATGAAGAAACCAAATTGGTTGAAGTTTTGAAGTCCAACAAAGAAGCAATAGGCTGGACTCTATCCGACTTGAAAGGGATAAGTCCATCCTATTGTATGCATAAGATCATGATGGAGGAAGATTACAAGCCGGTAGCACAACCTCAAAGACGGCTAAACCCAAATATGAAGGAAGTAGTCCGGAAAGAAGTGGTTAAACTACTTGAAGCCGGCATGATATATCCGATCTCGGATAATACTTGGGTTAGTCCGGTTCAATTTGTCCCTAAGAAGGGAGGTATGACGGTAATCCCAAATGAGAAGAATGAGCTCATACCGACAAGAACCGTCACCGGTTGGAGGATGTGTATAGATTACCGGAGGCTCAACAAAGCTACAAGGAAGGATCATTTTCCTCTACCATTCATGGATCAAATGCTAGAGAGACTGTCAGGACAAGCTTTTTATTGTTTCCTTGATGGATATTTGGGTTATAATCAGATTTCGGTGAATCCAGAAGATCACGAGAAGACAGCCTTTACTTGTCCATTTGGAGTTTTTGCATATCGACGCATGCCGTTTGGGTTATGTAACGCTCCAGCAACATTTCAACGATGCATGCAAGCCATCTTTGCTGATTTGATAGAGAAGAGCATTGAAGTGTTTATGGATGATTTTTCTGTCTTCGGTTCATCATTTGATTTGTGCTTGAAGAATCTGGACACGGTACTGAAGCGGTGCAAGGAAACCAACTTGGTGCTCAATTGGGAGAAGTGTCATTTCATGGTAACCGAGGGTATAGTTCTTGGTCACAAGATTTCATCCAAGGGTATTGAAGTTGATAAAGCTAAAGTAGATGTGATAGGCAAGCTTCCACGTCAATGTGAAAGGCATCCGAAGTTTTCTAGGCCATGCCGGGTTCTATCGGAGGTTTATCAAAGACTTCTCAAAGATAGCAAAGCCATTGAGCAATTTGCTCAACAGAGATAAGTCTTTTGATTTTGACAATGATTGTGTTAATGCTTTTGAAAGTTTGAAAGATAGTTTGACATCCGCACCCATAATCACCGCACCAAATTGGAATTTTGATTTTGAACTCATGTGCGATGCAAGTGATTATGCGGTTGGAGCGGCGTTAGGTCAACGCAAGAACAAAATTTTTCATGCTATACATATGCAAGTAAAGTTTTAAATGATGCACAAATCAATTATGCTACCACTGAAAAAGAATTACTTGCTATTGTGTTTGCATTAGAAAAATTTCGTTCGTATCTCATAGGTTCAAAAATTGTTATCTATACTGACCATGCAGTCATCAAGTACTTAATCACCAAACCCGACTCCAAGCCGAGACTCATCCGTTGAATGTTGCTACTCCAAGAGTTTGATTTGTAGATTAAAGACAAAAAGGGGACTGAAAACCTTGTGGCTGATCATCTGTCAAGATTGGTGAACGATGAGGTGACGAAGAACGAGAGGGAGATTCTTGAAGAGTTTCCGGATGAAAAGTTGCTTATGGTTCAAGAAAGACCATGGTTTGCTGACATGGCCAATCACAAAGCAACGGGGTTCATACCGGAAGATTATACATGGCAAATGAAGAAGAAGTTGATGAGAGATTCAACTCAGTATGTATGGGACGACCCATATCTCTTCAAGATTGGAGCTGACCACCTTTTAAGGAGATGTGTTGCAATAGAAGAAGCCAAAGACATCATGTGGCATTGTCACAATTCGCCATATGGTGGGCATTACAACGGTGAAAGAACTGCTGCAAAGGTTCTTCAAGCAGGCTTCTATTGGCCCACTTTATTTAAAGACGCATATGAGCATATGAAGAATTGCGAGAGTTGCCAGAAAACTGGAGGTATTTCAAAAAGGAATGAGATGCCTTTGCAAAGCATCCTTGAAGTCGAAGTTTTTGACTGTTGGGGGATTGATTTTGTGGGGCCGTTTCCATCCTCCATGTCCAATGAATACATTTTGGTAGCCGTAGATTATGTGTCTAAGTGGGTAGAAGCAATCGCATCCCCAAAAGCCGATAGTACAACGGTGGTCAAGTTTCTCAAAAGAAACATCTTTTCCCGTTTTGGAACTCCGAGAGTGCTTATAAGTGATGGAGGTTCTCACTTTTGCAATCAACAATTGGCAAAAGCACTTGAGCACTACGGAGTCAAACACAAGGTAGCTTCACCATACCATCCGCAGACCAACGGTCAAGCCGAGGTATCCAACCGTGAAATCAAAAGGATCCTTGAGAAGACCGTGTCATCATTGAGAAAGGATTGGTCAATGAAACTTGACGAAGCATTGTGGGCCTATAGGACCGCATACAAAGCTCCTACGGGTTTCACACCATTTCAGTTGGTGTATGGGAAAGCATGCCACTTGCTGGTCGAGTTGGAGCATAAAGCGTTTTGGGCGCTAAAGTTTTTGAACTTTGATCAAGAGCAAGCGGGGGAGAAGAGAAAGCTTCAAATGAACGAACTCGAAGAAATGCGTGACCAAGCGTATCAATCAAGCAAGCTCTATAAGGAAAAAGTCAAGAGGTATCATGACAAGAAGATCATGAAGAGACAATTCAGACCCGGTCAAATGGTGTTGCTGTTCAATGCAAGACTGAGGCTATTTCCGGGTAAATTGAAATCCAAGTGGTCTGGTCCGTTCATGATCAAAGAAGTCAAACCTTATGGAGCAGTGGAGCTAGAAGATCCTATCACTAAAGCAACGTGGACAGTGAATGGACAAAGGCTGAAGCCATACTTTGGCGGTGAAGTTGTTCGGCACACGACAACAATTTCACTCATCGATTCATAAGCAAAAACGAAACAGGCGTCGATCTAATGACGTTAAACAAGATTTTGTTGGGAGGCACCCCAATTTTGTAAGTATGTTGCTTTTTATTTAGTATTTTAGTTCTGTACATCCATTAGTGCATGTAGGGATAGTGGCAATAGCTGAAATTTTATTTTTCTGTTTACTGTCATGGTCGCTACAGCGACAGATTCCATCGCTATAGCGACGAGCTTCAGACTCTCCATCGCTATAGCGACAGCTGGTCGCTTGTAGCGATGACTGTTCAGACTCTTAGTCGCTGTAGCGCCGTATGGTCGCTTGTAGCGATGAGCTTCAGACGCACCGTCGATGTAGCGACAGAAGGAAAATCTGACATTTCAGTTTCCAATGCCACTTTGAACCACTTCATTTACCCCCAACCACCCATTCACCTACCCTATCCGTTTTTCTTCCAAATTTCACATACCCTAGCAACAATAAACCATACCATTCCATTTCCATTTTATTTCTGCAATTCATATTCCATTTCTGCATATTTTTCGTTTTTTGCTGCATAATCCTTGCAAATCTTCTTTAATCTGTTCCATCCAGCAATCCCTCTCATCCAGGTATGAATTTCGTAACCCTCTGTTGTAATTTCTTAAGATCTTAACTTGTTATGAATGTGTTTTGCATTTTTAGAAATTAACATCTAGGGTTTTCAACATTTAGCAATTAGGGTTTACTCATTTGCAATACCCATGATAATCTTTAGTTTAGGCTGTTAAAAATGAACCAAAATCATCAAACAAACTAGCCTATCATCCTCTTTTTCCAGAAATTCGTATTTTGAAAAAACCTATTTTGTAAAAATTCAAAATAAAATTGGGTTTTTGATGATTAGGAAGTTTTAATGATTTTGATTCATTTGTTTTAGCTTTACCATTGATTTCGCATGCCACAAGTTGTTTAGATAGGAGAAAAATCAAGTTTTTGAAAATGGGTAGTTCATGGCTACACATCGCTTGTAGCGCAGAACTCACCAACAATTTCTGGGCTTCCTCGCTACAAGCGACAATCCTGTCGCTGTAGCGACGAAGACCAGAATCAGTTTTATTTTTTTTTCTTTATTTCTAATTCTGACTTGGATCCTACTTGTTTTGTCTGTTTAATATTATTTTGTAGGAATGGCACCCAAAACATCTTCCAAAAGGCAACGCAACGTTGAGGGCTCGTCTTCAAGACCAAAACCTCAACCATCCATACCTCACGATCCAAACCGCTTCCTTAGTCCGTGTAACCAGGAGCGTTACGCCGAGCTTAAAACCAGAAGAATTTGGGCGGAGAAAGAGTTTAATATCGCTGAGGAAGGGAGGTATGCCGACATTGCTCATATGCTTAACGAAAGGAAGTGGGGAATCCTATGTAATCCTCCAAAGAAGATAAACTATGACATAGTGCGAGAATTCTACGCCAACGCCATACCAGCAGACCCCTCTGACCCATTCACTTGGACTACATTTGTACGAGGGCGCACCATAGCTTTTAACAGACATGTCATCAACTCTTATTTGGGTAAGCCACTGGTTCTTTGTGATTCAGATGACCCATTAGAGTCGGAGGAGCTGTGTGCCTTCCACCAACATCAGGCAAGGGGAAACTGGAACCATGAGTTGATCGCACAGGCGATATTCCAAGAGGGAAAGACCTACGATGTGAGCAAGGCCTCGGGAAAGCCTTTTAGAGCCTTTAGGGATGATATGACTACCCCAGCTCAGGTTATCCTAACTCTTATATTGTATAACATTAGGCCCAAATCCCACACTTCTTCCACTACTCTGGACGTCACACCCTTACTTCATTATATCCTCAGCAACCAGCAGGTTGATGTTGTGAGGATAATAGCTAATGAAATAAGGATCGTGGCAGAAAGTGGTATCATGCCACCGGGTAAACCAAAGTGCCCATTGCCTTTTCCTGGCCTGATCATGGGACTTTGTAGAAAAGCCAGGATCCACATGCCCAGTCAAGTTGACGAGGAAATAAAAAATCCTATTGATGATAGATACATCAATAGGTACTGCTCTTACAAGACCACCCCTCCTTCTGCTGGACCCTCTTCTTCTGCTGGACCCTCATCTGTACCACCCACTGCACCCCAAGACCCCAGCCAACCTCAACCCCCAACCTTTCCACCGTTAGACTTTTCGACTTGGGACCCATACCATATGACTGCATATTCTCACATTATGGCTCAGAATGAGTCAAACCATCGAGCCCTGACGACTATGCAGAGTCATATGCATGAGGCGGGCTACTCTACTTGGACTCCAGCTTACTTTCAGGAGCACATTGCATGGCCTGGGGACAAGCCATTTTATTCTGGAGGGGCGAGTGCAGCTGCACCTGGTGATGATGCAGTTGGAGGTGATGATGATGACGACGGTGATGACTCCTCTGAGGGCACACGGAGCATTGACCATGAGGCTGCAGATCTGATGGATTCAGACTGATTGCAAGCTGCAGCAGTTTCTTCTTTCTTTCATTTTATTTATTTTTGAACAATTTTATTATGCTTTGTACTATTTAACTTTGTTTATGTTTATGTACTTTGGATAATTTACCTTGGTTATTATGTTTAGTATATTATGCTTAATTTCAAAATTTTGTTATTTATTTTTGAAATTTACCCAACAAATGGAAAGAAAGATAATCAAAGATTCAAAAGCTAAGTGCTTGTTTGAAAGCAAAGCATTGAGCTATGAATCAGGTGAGTGATAATGATAGGAAGTAGTGATAAAAGCGCGCAGCTAAGGTACTCGTTTCTTGTTTTTCTAGGTATATTCTTGAATGTGAATGAGTTCTTTACACACAAACTTAATGTATTCAGTTTTACGCAAGCACATGTTTATGTTTGAACCAATTAGAACTAGCCGAAATGTGAGGAATCCTCAATCATTGTATATATGCAGGAGACCGACATTTCATGTTTAACTCGATTATTTTATGTTAAATCTATTGTTGTTTTAAATTGTATGAAAGCATTGAAATGATCAAGGCAATTTTTTTGAAATTGAGTAGAAACACTTGACCATATAGCCTACCCTGTGAGAAGTGAGAATCTATTAACCCCTTTGAGCCTATTGAATCAGAATTGTTAACTATGAACTGCCAATTTTCATAAGCTCAATTGCTTAATGAAATTGCCGGAGTTTGTAAAAAAATCCAGTTCATAGTTAACTCATTATTGAATTCTGATATTTACTTTCTTTTGAACCCTTATCCATCATGATTATTGACCTTTGCCAAAATGATAAAGAACATTCGATTAGGGTATCATTGAACCAAGTTGGGGAGAAAAGGGAGGTTGTGTTTATGTCAAGTAATGGTGAATTGTGATAATTGATCTTGACAACAAGAAAAAGAACAAGAAAAAGAACAAGAAAAGAGAAAAGAAAGAAAAGCAAACCAAGAAAAAGAAAAGAAAAAAAATAGAAAAAGGTTTGCAATAAATCAAAAAGTTGTCAAGATCAATCAAAGAAAAATTTGTAAATCACCAAGAGTTGTATTTGAATAAGGAGGAAGTATGTAAATAGAATGAATGTTCCTCTTGCTTGGCCATTTGAATTCAATATCCCACATATGACAATTCTTTTGTAACCAAGCCAAATTACAACCCTTAAAGACCTTGTGATCATTTGCTTTTATGCTTTTAGAAATGATAATTAGATGGACACATAATTTGATTGGAATGTTATCATATTTGCTGGATGAGTGTTCATACCCTGACAATAGATTTCAATGTGTTCATATACTTAATATAGAAGTGTGTTAGGTTTGGTTCAAATTTAAAGATGTTGTTTGTTAAGAATTGTGTGATTTGATGCTTTGTGTTTAGAACTATTTCACATTCATAGTATGTATCTCGTTTAATGAGAAACTTAACTTTAGCTTGCGCAGTCACGTTTGAATCATTCATCTGATACTTGTTTTCTTCAAACTTTTGATTCTTTTGCTAATTGCTCAAAACTTTGGTTTAAAGCTGTGAAAATTTCCTTTTGATTCTTTGGTTTGAGGACAAACCAAAATGCTAAGTTGGGGAGAGTTTGATAAGTGCTTAAAAGTAGTTATCTTTTGATATATTTTAAGGCATTTATGTTACTTGTTTTACAAGTTATCTTAGGATAAGCTCATTTTGTGGTTAAAATGTTAAATTTGTGATCCTATGTCTTACCCCATTTAATTATGCAGGAATTTTATGCTTGGACCTGAATTGAGCAAAGAAAATTGAAGTTTTGTTTAAAGCCATCGCTACAAGCGCAAGCTTCATCGCTACAAGCGAGGATAGGCAGGGAAAATCAGAGTTCATCGCTACAAGCGATGGACCGGTCGCTTCAAGCGAGGATAGGCAGGGAATTTTGAAGGTTTCATCGCTATAGCGACAGATCTCGTCGCTATAGTGACCAAGGGCGGTTTAATGCTATATGCTGACGTGGAGCTTCATCATTGGCCAAGAATCTGTTGTCGCTACAACGACAGGCTGGTCGCTTGTAGCGAGCGTACAAAATCTCAGATGTATAAAAGCTTTTTAGCTCATTTTTTCTGTATTATCAGTTGAATATCAGTTTTTATAACTTTTAGAACTTAAGATCTTTAACTTCTAGAAAGAGAATAGGCATAAAAGGAGGCAAACTTCATTGAGCAAAAGTGATTCAAGTGAAGATTAAACTAAGAAGCTTTGAGAAATCAAGTCTTAGCATTTTCTCCATCTTCCATTGTACTTTTGTACAGTTGTCATGAGAATGAACAACTAATCTCCTTTGTTGGGATTATTAGGTAATCAATCACTCTTAGTTGTAAACCTTTGATATTTTAAATATATGATTCTAGCATTTTTATATACCATTGAATTTGTTCTTGTTTTTCATTCTTATATTTGATTTAAATGATATTGAAAAATACTTTTAAATCTAGGTTTAGAATAATATTCTATCAAAATAAGAAATTATAGACATGGGATTTGGTTTTGATAATTACACAAAGTGTCGGAACGTAAAGCTTTCGAATCGTTTAATAGATTGAGAAATCGTCGATTAAACGATATGATCGATCTCACGACGTCATTTGGACATGAATGACGTTGTCGAGTGATACGTGATAATGTCTTATATAAGAAAAGCTAGAATCCATATTTATGATCAATCGAATACAATCGACGTTTGATTGACGTACTTTAATTCTAACACCTTTTATGCCCTATTACTCTACGTTTTATTTATAAAGTTTTTAATGTCGAGTAGTGTTAGTAAACTAAGAGATGAAACCCTAACTTAAAATGATAATCGAGGTTGAACGGTTTATGATATCGCAATAATCCCTGTGGAATCGATATAAAAATATACTTGCTTTTGTTATACTAACACGTACTAGTGCCGATCTTTCTGATAACAAGGCCTCAAAATACTTCTCGGCTAAAATTCTGATCATTCCTCAAAATACCGGTCTACTTTAATCTTGCGTTATCTTAAACTTGTCTTCTTCATCCAATCAAGGGTGTTCGACTTTGTTCGTCCATCAGTGCACTAAATTCCAACAACTTATTATTCAATATCCACCTTTCATTGAGTGAAATTCCGGTTAAGCTTAACTTATTTCCAATCTTCTTACTAATAGGACACATCTGAAAATCTGATTCACGCTTCGATATGCAACAGGTCTTATTATTACCACTTATTCATCCATCTTAGTTCTTAGGTTGCATACCATCTTCTCTTCTTAATTCTTAAATCTAGCATTTATGGTTTGGGAGATGCGGCTGATCTGATGGGGTTAAACTTACTCGCGATTCACGCTCAATGACCACATTCGAGTGGTTAGCTTCATCTGTCCAACTAATTCGCTTAATCCATAATTAATTCTCTTAGCTGTTTGGACATTAAAATCTCATCCGATTCGAGTTCGATTCTTCAACACTCTATCTTTGCTGGGAGTCTAGAGGTTTTCAAAACCGATCGATAATTCCTCATTTCGAGTCTCTAGGTTTGGTACTGCAATTCCTTAACTCTGTACTCAGAATTGTTACTTAATCCACACCTCACTTTAACTTCTCACTCGAATATTTATTAGAATTGAGACGAGGCATCAGAGATATTTTAAGGAAGGGCATTTAAGTAATTTTGAGGACTTAGGCTATAAAAACCATTTATCTTCAAATTTCCTCATTTCTCATTCTCATTTCTCTCTCTAACAACAAATCCTCTCCCTTTTCTCTCCTCCCTCTCTTGCGCCACCCTCCTCCTCCCCTCCAATATTCATCTAATCATCCTCCCTTCTTGATCTAGCCACTTGCAAGCATAACTTTGTGACTCATGGGCCATTTTGGAAACTAAAAGAAGCAAGAAAGGAAGGAAAAGTTTGAAGCTAGGGTTTTAGCACAAGGAAGCTTATCAAGACCAGCTGTGTTTCAAGTGAGTTCCTTAGAGTAGCAATTTACCCTTTGGGTTAGTTTGTGTGAGATCACAACTTAATTGCTAAGATTTAAGTAAAAGGATAGTTTTTCCCCTTTTTGATACTTATGCTTAATTCCAGTTAATCCTTGGGTAAAGTACGTTTTTATAGTTCAAAATGAGTCCCTGGCATATTTTCATTGATCATTGGATAACTGGGTACCAAGGTTTTTAAGATTAAACATGTTTTTCAGAAAATTCTGTGTTCTGCTACAGTCGCAGAGCGACGCTCAGGGTCGCAAAGCGAAGTAGCAGAGCTTGGCTACTGCCTAGCCATCGCCTAGACTTCGCCCTGCAAAGTAATCAGAAGCTGAGTTCGCAAAGCGAAATTTCCAGACACTCTGCGAAGCTTCAGACTCAGGATTACCATGGTTCTGAAGGTTCAGACTCTGAAGTTCAGAGTCTGAAGGTTCAGACGCAGGATTTCGCAGAGCGAAGTCAAGGGGGTCGCAGAGCGAAGTTGCCCAGAAAGGAATTTTATTTTCAAATAACTGTACCATGCCAATGATCTTCGATATGCTTTAGGACAATGTTGCTCATGATCTTCCAAGGATTAATCTTGGAAATGCATAGGTATCATAAGAGTGATGGGTAGAATTATTTCTAAGTTATCAAGTAAGATAAGGGCTTAGTTCCAAACAAAGAGATAAGCAGTCCATGAGATAGCAAGTATGAACCTTATATTATAGGTTAAGTATTACAAGAATAATTACTTGAAGAATGCATTAGATATGCAAAAGCTTATAGTAAAGTATTAGATATACTACAAGTACTTAAGATAAGAATTATGCTAAAGTTTATACGTGTTCAGCAGACTCCGGATTATGCCGGATGGAATTTCTCCGAAAGGGATATCCACACGTAAGTTTATAAGTTACATGTGTATATATATATATATATATATATATATATATATATATATAAAGAAGAATAAGATTATGTTAACGTGTTCATCAGACTCCGGATTATGCCGGATGAGATTTCTCTGAAAGGGCTATCCACACGTATGTTAAAGATTAAGCATGTTCAGCAGACTCCGGGATACGCCGGATGGGACTTCTCCGAGAGGGTTGTCTACATGCAAGTTAAGTTGTGTTCAGCAGACTCCGGGATACGCCGGATGGGACTTCATCGAGAGAGTTGTCCACACAACGATAAGAGGAGTCCGGTGTTAGCCTGATATGATAGGAATTTCACCGGTATGATGGGAGATGTACTTCAGGGTTACTCCACCCGGATGCACTCCGTAAAATGAACCAAGATAATGTATTGTTTGTTCAACGCTAACTTCTAACTTAATGTTATAAGAAAGATGAATATGTATGTATTATATGCAAAGAGATAAGACAAAGTAGTCAATAGTGAACAGAAAGTGATCGTAGGATGTCCCCAGATCACTAAGTATGAGTTTAAACATAAGTTCAACATAAGATAAAGACATGTAGCGATCCTAGTTTTCCCTTATCGCGAAATATGTAGAGAATGATGGCGATCGTAGGTATCCCCAAGATTGCCAAAAGTAGGCACGGCGACCCTAGGTTCCCCGTGGTTGCCAACAGTAGGTTGGGTGGAGCTCACTGAGACATTATGTCTCATCCCAATCCTTCTGGTGCAGGTTTACAGGTTAGCAAGAGGTTCATGAAGATGTTCTTCAGGGAGACGCTGGACGGAGTGCAGTTGCTCGTCATGTACAAGCTCAGAAGTTTATCAGCATATGTTTAACTATTTGTAAATGGTATTTCGATAATTGTATAAACGAGCCAATATGTACTCATTCAGTTGTATTATTTGTAAATATTATTGAAAATTTTAATGTATCCAATATCAGACTAATACACATGCTAAATATTCAAGACAATTTAGTACGGGTGTTACAATTGGTATCAGAGCAGGTCAATTCAGACCGTGCCTTGGGTCATTAAAAAAATTCAATAAAAGTAGTGGGACCATTGGGTTCTGGATGTTGTTCTAAAGGTCACATCTAGTTGAGCCTGATCAACTCAATCTAGTACATGACAGTTAGGATAAATGTTTGAGAGCTGAATGTGACCAAGGAGGAATGAAGTATATGAAGAGCGAAGTTTATGGTGTCTAAATTTTAAGACAGGAATTAACAAAAGAGTAACCAATGTCAAATGGTGGCCATCAAACCGTAAAGTAACGAAGCCTGTTAGTGGCGAAGTTTCAGAAACATAAGAGATATTTAAAAGTAAGGTGAAGCACCTCAACCCAGTTGGACGCGTCGTTGGACGATGCCTCGTCTGCGGAAGATATAAGGATTAAGGAATTATGGGATACTCTAAGGAACTCACCTGAAACACAGCTGGTCTTGATAAGCTTCCTTGTGCTAAAACCCTAGCTTCAAACTTTTCCTTCCTTTCTTGCTTATTTTAGTTTCCAAAATGGCCCATGAGTCACAAAGTTATGCTTGCAAGTGGCTAGATCAAGAAGGGAGGATGATTAGATGAATATTGGAGGGGAGGAGGAGGGTGGCGCAAGAGAGGGAGGAGAGAGAAGGGAGATGATTTGTTGTTAGAGAGAGAAATGAGAATGAGAAATGAGGAAATTTGAAGATAAATGGTTTTTATAGCCTAAGTCCTCAAAATTACTTAAATGCCCTTCCTTAAAATATCTCTGATACCTCGTCTCAATTCTGATAAATATTCGAGTCTTGAGCGGGATGTTACAGAAGTATATCTCCGTCGCCACCTTCTAAACGTCCCATAATCTAGAGCTCTTCGTCCTGAGTGTCTTTACCCAAGAGTACAGACACCATAATACACAATAATAATAGAGGGGTGAGAATATTCATCATAACATATATTGGGATACATGAATAATGCATAAATGGGCATAGCATCATTGGTCATCATCTATATTATATTCACAATTCTTCATCAGGTTATATAACATCTTCACACATCGTCATTATCATAACTCATCGGTTTCAACACATTAAAGAAATGCACATAACACTCACAATACGTCAACATCAACACATATCACATATACAACATATACACCTAATGTTATCCATATGCAAATGCACTTTGTTCCTAGACCTATATGCATTCCGGTACCGGTTCCTAATCAACATGTGTATGTCAGAGTTGTGTTACTGAACATACATACAACCTAATCAACATTTGTATGTCAGAGTTATGTTACTGAACATACATACATCATTCTTCATTCGTCATTCAACATGGTCCTAAATATGATATGATGCATGAGGGAAGACTCTCTAAATACTACGTATAGCACATCATCAACAACTCACAATTACAACAGAATTCGTCTATTAGACTCATCAGTTATGGACAAGGTATGTTTTGTCGCTACTTTTCTTCATAGGCAACATTTATGTCATTATTATTCAACATTATACAACATTGTTTTTACTTCATCATTCAACATTTTACAACATCGTCATTACATCATCTCTCGACATCGTCATTTATAACTCCAATCATCATCGTCGTCTTTACCTCATTCTAACTTAGGTATTTATTCCTCTAGCGATTTATTATCTTGTCTCATCACTAATTTTTACCCCTGACATCATTCATTAATTAACACACAACTTTCTATTCCCGTTCTATTTGGTCCTATCAACTCTCTCAACATCGTCTGTCATCTTAAATCGACCACACTCTATTCATTTTAACTTAAGGTCGTTACTCCACCATTATCATCTTTTCTAACATTATCCCTTACTTTAACTTGGGCCTTTATATTTTCAATTACATTCGGCTTATCTCTTCAAATAGCATCTTCATTACCTTAAACCACTTTACAATTATAATTGCTCATTTTGGCTTGCACTTTTCTATCTACTATCTTGAGCTTTTTACTATTCTAAAAATCTACCTACATCATCCTTCACTATTCTAAACCATCACTTTGTATCTCTTCTTATAATCGTCGTTCACCATATTAACCAATTCATGTTTTAAACTCACTGTGTAACCTCACCATCTACACTATTAATGTCTCATCTTATTAATCTTAATTAACTTGATATCTTCTATCACTATTATTACCATCTCCGACCTTACCCATTGCTTTAACTTCTACTTACGACGTAATCCGCTTCATCGTTTACTCGTCATCTTAAACAAGGTACATCATCGTCATTACTCGTCATTCACAAGCATCATTCATCATTGTCATTCAACAATTACTATCTCGTCATAAATCATCATCATACGACAGTAACTTCTCATCATTAATTAACATCTTATATGAGCATATATACATTTTTCATTCCTTCGTTAATCAATACTACATTTTTTAATCTACTCTCGTCATTCGTTTTCTCCATTGCTACATCTTTCATCCTAATAGCATACCCCATTCTCCATTCTAATTTAAAATGTTTACCTCTCTATTAACATTCCTCGTAGCGTCTTCCATATATACAACTATGTTTTATTAAGTTTTAAGACCTTATATTGATATATTGAAACTTCATCAATGTCGTTCATTATCCTAGACCTGTATCACTGTATTCTTGGTTTACTCTAGTTTACACTCTTCAAATTAGTTTTAGCATTAAACTTATCCTTTACTCTAAGGTATTATTGCTATCTTCGTCAGTTATTCATGAACTACCCTTCTATATCTCTCTTTACCTCACTTATACATTTTCCACCGGTTCATGTGTTAGACTCACTATTATTTTTAGGTAATCACGTCTAATTATGCTTAAACACTCTTCCTCATTTAGGTATATTAGTTTGGGACCATTACTCATACTTTTCGATCTAACGACTTCTTTAAGCTCATTATTGTTTCAATGGTGTTTTAGAGTTCTCTGAAAAGATTGTGCTGAATTTTCATGAAGAGCACAACATGACCCAGGTACAGTATTTTAATCATAACTCAAGTTGTAGATGTCTAAATGGAGTCAAACCAAAGAAAAAGGAAAGCTGGCATCCTTAGCTACAACTCTCATGAGACACCTAAACTCAATTCGGAACAGAAAGGGGTATAAAAGTTTGTTTTCCTAAGCCTGGAAAGAGTGCACGATCGTGTTGACCCATGTGTGGTATATTGATCATAACTCAAGTTGTGGATGTCTAAATGAGGTCACTCCAAAGCCAAATGAAAGCTAATATCCATATCTACAACTTTCATGAAGACACCTAAGCTTAATTCGAAATATAAAATGGTCAAAAGGTTGGTTCAAAATCGTGTCACGATTCTGCAAATCGTGGCACGATTTTATGCCCAGAAAAATGGTTCACTTCTACCTACAAAATCGTGACACGATGCCAAGATCGTGACACGATTTTTACAGCATCAGAGCACACGTATTTGCGATTTTCTACCATGGGAGCTTCTCCGGCTCCGATTTCGACCCCCAAACTCACTCAATTCGTCCCTAAACATCACCCTAAGGTTACCCTATCATTCAAAACACCAATTTCCCATTAACCTACCGATTCACACACTCTCTTCATGGTCAATCCTCAATTCAAAAACCCTAAACTAGTTTCCCTTAAATTTAAATCTTTCAACCTCGTCTCTACCTTCGTTCATCATCATTTTCTCATCAAAGTGTACAACATAACAACAACATCATCTTAAGAATTAAACAACCCTCGTTATAAAAAAGATACACTAGAGTGAAAGGATTCTCCCCCTTACATCGAATTCTCCGAAAACGCGACACTTGACTCTCTTCTCCTTATCTAGGGTTTCCTCCTCTCCTTTCTTCTTTTCTCCGTTTTAGCAAAAGTTCTCTGTAACCCTAATTCTCCTATGTTCTCCTCTTTATATAGTCACGACTTGGGCTTTGCCTTCCTCGCATAATCTTAGACATATTTTCTATCCGCACCGCTAGTTTGGTTATTTATTCCTTCTGCAACTATACAACCTTGATGTTTACACCACCTTCCGTCCACACCAATAAACGCTACGCACTTACTACCTGCACCCCTTCCTCATCCTTGTTAAAACATTGTATTCTTCCTAACCCGATTCCCCCATCGTTTAACCAACTGGTTAACTCCCCTACCTCCTCATTTTTCATAACATTTATAACCCGACTATTTAATTTAAAAATATATAGCAATTGATACTTTATATAACGATAATACTAACATGATCCAATAATAATACTAATATTATCTTATAATAATATTAATGGATTAATATTTAAAAATTGGGGTGTTACAAAAACAGTAGCAACGTGAAACAAGCAAAGGATTTAAGGTTTCCAATCGCTCATCTCGCTGGTCCTTTGGTATGTTGTTTTTTTGGTCTTTCTTCATTTTATTTTTTTACCTTGAGGGCTTTGGCTTTAGTCCCCCCTCTTTCTATGTACTATTTTTCTTCAAATTAATATATGAACAGGGTTATGTACTATTTTTCTTCAAATTAATATATGCAGGGTTACGCAGCAGGTAACCCCTGTGCACCCGATCTTTTGACTAATTTTTTTTATTGGTTTTAAAGTTTAAAGTAGGATATCAATCATCTTAATGATTGAATTCAAGTGATTAATGATTACAATTATTTATTTTTCAGATTATATTTCCTTCACGGTCAAATTCTAAATTATCAAACCATTTTTTTATGGAAACCGGAGGTTAAACAACAACGTGAAAGCGGTTCGGACAAAACCTAAGAAACCAAATTCCAAATAGAACCAAACCGAAAATGTATTCGACCTTGTCTGGTTCGGTTCAAAACTGAACTTAACCAATCTAAACTGACCTTGTTTGGTTTGGTTCTCAGTTTTTTATTTTAAGATCCAAGAAATCGAACCGATGCTAACCCCGCTCCCCATTTTACTAATATCATCCCTCCTCACACACACTTATGATTAAACCCAAAATTAAAATCCAACATAAAATACTAGTTAATCCATTCACTTGACATCATCAAGTGAGAATATGAATACGTATGTTTTATGCATGAAATACAAATTTGTGAGAATATGAATTTTTTTAATTGTATTTTCAAATAAACATATTAACCGAACTGATTAGTATGGTTCAGTTCCTTTTTAAAAAAAAGTAAAAACTGAACCAAACCAAACCAATAAAAATTTCATCGGATCATCCTTCAAAAAAGAAATTTCATCAAATCAAACATTTTTTTGACTGAGAACCAATACAAACCGAACCGTTACACCTTGAATGGTTTCCTTTTGTCAAAAAAAATAACAATAGATGAAAAAAAAAAAGACAACTTAAGAATACACAAATGCTTCCATGAGACCCGCATGATGAATCCTCGTGAGACATGAGCATCGTCACAAAACAACACAAACAATTCCCTCCCTCGGTTTTCCCGATTTCTCAAACCCAGTACGACCAAAACTGTAGAAACAGCCACCAACTCCACTTTACAACTCTTCAGACATCGCCACGTCATCAATAACTCACAACATTACAACGTGTCACCATCACCACCGTCCACAACACCAGTAATTCCTTAAGACGGAGGGAAAATAAATAAATTTTACCACCGTATTTTCATTTTCCATGGAAGAAACAAAAAACGAAAAAGAAACGCATAAATAGATATTAAATTAAAATAAAATAAATAAAAAAGAGAAAGTGCACCATGGTTTTATAAAGCAAAATTCTCAATCCCAATTTTCTTCTCTCCCCTTCTCTCTCTAACTTGCGTTTCTCTTCTCCGATCAGTCTTGTTTTCGCCGGCGTTTTGATTCACTCATCGGCGTTTAATTTTCCGGTGAGGTAAGATTCTCGATCGAAACAATTTGCTTACCATTTCTTCAACGATTAGTTTTTGCTTCAGATCTGGGAGATTTCTGTTGATTTTGATTTAGGGTTTTTTTTTGCGTTGGATTAAGTTTTGGGATTTGTGCTTAATTGCGCTTAATTGTGGTTAATTACTGGTGATGAAATTTTTGCGGAATTAGGTTTTGTTGTGGTGTTGGGTGGATGGAACCGGGAACGAGAATTGGTAGTCCTTCTGGGGTTGTGGTGAAGAATAGAAGCTCTTCTGGGTGTTTGATTGTCAGGAAGAAAGGGGATGGTTTGGGTGGTGGTGTTGGTGTTGGTGGTTCGAGTTCGCGGAAGCAGTATGATTCGAAGAAAGTAAGGAAAAAGGCGAAGGTGGAGGTGGATTCGAGTGATTCGGAATCGAGCAGGGAGTTAGTGATGCCGTCTGGTAGGAGGCTTGGGCCGGAGACAATCCGAGTTTGTAATAGTTTGAGTGCTCTTGAGCGAGGTGATGGTAATGTTGGTGGCGGGGAGATTAGTAGGAAGAGGGAGAGGATGGAGCAGGTTCGGCATAATGGGGATGGTATGGTTGAGGGGAATGGGTTGGAGAGGAGGGAGAAGAAGGTTAAGTTGGATGTGTTTGATTTTGATGAGTATGATGGAGTGGGTAAGGAAAGGATGAGGAGGCAGTTTGGTAATGATGGGGTTGGTTTAGGAGGAGGAAGGTTTATGGGAACAATGCATGCTGCTAGAGGTAGTGTTGATAGGGAAATTGAAACTGGTTCAAGCAGACACATTGTCGATAAGAGGAAAAAAGCGTATTATGACAGGGCAATTGGCTTGCATCCCGGAGATGGTGGTGAACATAGTAGGATAAAGATGAAAAGGGGTGGAACTCAGCCTCCTCTGCCCTTGTTGAAGGAGAAGTTTAAACCCGACGAGTCCATTAGGGTTCAGGGAAAAAATGGTGTTTTGAAGGTGATGGTTAATAAGAAGAAGGTGGGTGGGTCAGTAGAACGCTATGAACAACGTAAACCAGTAGAAAGCAAACAAAGTTTAAGGGTTGAGGGCACTTCTAAGAGGAGTGTTCCGATCCATCCTTCATCACACTTAGAAACAAAATCTGCTGAGAAACAGGGTTTACTTGTTAGGCCAGAGAAGAAACAGATAACAACAAGAAAATCCTTGTCAAGTAAGGAGGACAGCAAGGGAAAGGAGCATGATTCAGATGACAATGACACATCAATGAATCTGGAAGTAAAAAATATTAAAGCTTACACACCTTCAAAAAAGATAACCTCTGAAAATGAACAGACTCCTGTACATGACAAGCTCCCAACTACAAAGTCGAGTGAAGGGAAAATCAGGCGAGGCAGTGGCACAGAAAAGCAGAAACTACGAGAACAAATACGGGAGATGCTTCTGAATAAAGGCTGGACCATAGACTATCGCCCACGGAGGAATAGAGACTATTTAGATGCAGTTTACATTAATCCTGGGGGAACAGCTTATTGGTCCATCATCAAGGCTTATGATGCACTTCAAAAGCAACTGATTGAGGATGAGCGAGCGGCCAAAGGGGAGAGTTCTTCTTTTGCTCCTATTGCTGATGATGTGCTCAGTCAATTAACAAGGAAAACTCGGAAGAAGATGGAGAAAGATTTGAAGATGAAGAAGAAGAAACAAAGAATTGATGACATTGATAGCGGAAAAGAACGGCAGATTAAAAGAACTTCTGGCAAAAAGCATCACATGAATAGCATTGATAGTGACAGCAATGAAGACAAGTTAAGCTCCTTTATCAAGCAACAAGGAAGTAAATCGATGAAAGCTAAATTGACTGAAAATGCTGTTACCGGTGGTAGCTCTAAAAGCCAGAATGCTACAACTGAAAAACCATTCTCTGAAAGTGATCCTCAGAACATACATGGACGGAAAAGTAGAAAACATGGAAGGTGCACTTTATTAGTTCGTAGTTCTAACAAGGGATTGAATTCAGAATCTGATGACTTTGTTCCATATACGGGCAAACGAACAGTGCTTTCCTGGTTGGTTGACTCAGGGGTAGTACAGGTAAGTCAGAAGGTTCAGTACCGCAGGAGGAAGAAAGTAATGCTGGAGGGATGGATCACAAGAGAAGGCATTCACTGTGGCTGCTGTAGTAAGATCCTCACAGTTTCAAAGTTCGAGCTTCATGCAGGAAGCAAATTGCCTCAGCCATATCAGAACATATATTTAGATTCCGGAGTTTCTCTTCTACAGTGCCAGATAGATGCGTGGGGAAAACAAGAGAATTCTGGGAAAATCAGTTTCCATTCAGTAGATATTGATGGTAACGATCCAAATGATGATACATGTGGTATATGTGGAGATGGAGGAGATTTAATCTGCTGTGATGGTTGTCCATCAACATTTCATCAGAGTTGCTTGGATATACAGGTATGTATTCATTTTATTTTGCTTTTGGGCATACTGCATGTTATGGTTCTTCAAATTTTAATTGGGCAAGTTATTGATCTCACTTGCTCATTCACAATTACTACAAAGTCGCCTAAATGCAGCCGGGATCTTATATATGATGCCGCTCGCCACAATAGAAAGACAGTTTTCACGAGCTAAGTTTTTTTTGTTGGTTCCTTTTTTTTTTAAAAAAAAAAAGCTTTGGGGGGTTGGGCTTTATTAGGACAGTTCTTGTTGATAGTTGTTTTGGTGGAAGAGAGCCGGTCAAATCTCATTATTGGAAACTTTGTTGCTCAGACAGCTGGAGGAGAGTGAAAAACCCGGCACTATTCTTTATGGGTCATGCTAACATTTTCCTTTATTCGATTATAATATTTTGCCATATATCTTAGTGGATATGTTCAGAATTGGTATTCTGAGATACCTTTTGCTTAATGACATTTTGGAACGGAATGTTCATTGTCAAGAAAGTGATGTTAATGAAAGAATCACCAGTAGTTTTTATACCTGGAATGGTATCATGGATTTGTGGTTGATCAATAGGAGATGTATTGCTGTAAATAATTCAATTTCTTATTTTTATTTCTGGGGCGTTGAATGAGTCTTTTCATATAGGTATTGTCCAGTGTGCTAATGCACAAACTATAATAGTTTATCACTGACAATGATGTTATTGATGCCTTAGTTTGGCAACATAATTGGTGAGGATTATTTTCATTCTGAGAAACTCATTTATTCTGTTGCAGATGCTCCCCCCTGGGGAATGGCGTTGCCCAAATTGCACCTGTAAATTTTGTGGACTAGCCAGTGCAACTACTAACAAAGAAGACGATGCAACTGTAAATGCTCTACGTACTTGTGACTTGTGCGAGAAAAAATGTATTGAACTTCTCCTTGTTTAGATTTGAAGTTCTTTCAATTCAATATGCGCTTTGCCCTGCCCCATTCTGTTGTTTTGGTTTGATTTGTCTAATACGCAACCTTCTGTTTTTTAAGATCATGACCGCTGTACTAAGGATATGGGTGCCTTTCTTGCCAACTCCAATATGTCAGAGCATTCCTTTTGTGGAAAAAGCTGCAAAGAGGTACCCTTCGCATGTTCTTGTGCCCTAGTTTATAGACTGTATACTTCAGAGTTGCAGAGATCTTCTTTCTACAAAATTATGTATTTAATATTTGTATAACTGAGTTGACAAAAGAAGCAGCAAAACCAAAGTGAACTCTTGTAGAGCTAAGGCCTGACTGACTCTTTCTTTATGCTTTTCAGCTTTTTGAGAACTTGAAGAAGTACCTTGGTACAAAGCATGAACTTGATGCAGGCTTTACATGGTGTCTTGCTCGTAGAACAAACGATGATTCGGAAGCAGCTAGTAGGGGAGTCACCCAGAGGGTGGAGTGCAACTCCAAGCTGGCTGTTGCACTGACCGTGATGGACGAATGCTTTTTACCTGTTGTTGATAGGAGGAGTGGGATCAATTTAATCCATAATAGTTTATATAATAGCGGGTAAGAACTAGTAAGCACATTATGGCTGAACCATATACTGTTTGGTACATGAGATGCCTTATGTTATATTCTTTGGCATTCGTAAAACTGTAAATAGTTTGTCTGCTTCCTTTTTATCATTTTTCTTTCTAATATTTCCGTGTGACACTATTTGCTAATTTAAGTAGTTTCAAAGAGAATTGAACATTTTATCCAAATTATATACTAACAAGTACATTGACTGTTGCTAAAAAATAACAGCACTTGAAGAATGATCTGCCACGAGCTTCAGCATTAGGCTTGATGTTCCATTTCTATCAATTTCGAAATTAAATCATTAACTCGTGCTCTGTAACAATCAGTATGTGATGCCTTATTGCTTTATATTCTGTCTGCAATGCAATGCAGCTATTTTGTCATAGGAAAAATATTTTTCAAAAAAAGGAGGAAAAGTACAACTAGCACGAGAATATAATATACTGTCCATAACTGATAAATGAAAAGAACAAGGTAATACATAAAAGTTCTAGGATGCAGCAAGGCTATCCAATCTCTGCAAATCGGATAGGCAAAACCCCCTCAGAACAGCCTATGTCAAGAACCACTGTGAAGCCATAAAAACAATCGTATTCCAGATAAAATCTTGGGGGACTTAGACTCTCATATGATGCAGAAAATGGGGTGTGATTTTAGCATAAACAGTGAGATCTTCATAGGGTGTGTAGCCCATCCTTGTAACTGTTTATGTACGTCTGGAACCTAGATAGCTTGATACATGCACTATGTTCAACATATGTTAAATACATCCTCTAGACAAGGATGGATGGAACATTTTCGAAGATGTCATTGTCCTTATCTCTACATTTCCACACAGGGATATCACATTTTTTGTAGTACTTGTTTATATTCGGAGGCTTAGGTCATCATGCTTTTATTATTAAATGACTATTTTGTTTCCTTGTTTGTCTTATACTATTAAATACATTTCATGGGGTTCATTTCATGATTTTGACCGCATGAATACTTTCTTGACATTATTTGCTGTAAGATGCATATTTTTTTTTTTAACCTTTATGGGTTTTCTGTTTATTTTTTATAGGTCAAACTTCAGTCGGTTGAATTATACTGGCTTTTATACCGCTATTTTGGAACGTGGTGATGAAATAATTTCTGCAGCATCTATCAGGTATTATGCATCCGCCGTCGTCATTTTATTTTATCTTTCTGCAAAACTTTATGGAGAGCCTCACTTAACCAACTCAGTGGATCCTTTTCCCTTTTATATACGGAGATTAGGACAAAAATGTACGAACTATTTCTGTTTCACTTACTGAGCAAAATGAGAGTAAACTTACTTGTTGGTCATTATTATCCTGTCTTAGGTTCCATGGGACTAAGTTAGCAGAGATGCCATTCATTGGAACTCGCCACATATATAGGAATCAGGGAATGTGCCGCCGGCTTTTTTCTGCCATTGAACTCGTAAACCTTCAAAACTATCCTTTTCTTTGCTCTTTTATCTGATATCTTTATACAATTTTCGTTGGCATATGCCCTTTTGCGTACATTTTTTATGAAACTGACACACTATTATCTCAAATCAATTTTTTATGAAACTGACACTCTTATCTCAATCTCTACTTCTTGGAAGGCTCTTTGCTCATTGAAGGTTGAGAAGCTGGTTATTCCTGCAATTTCTGAACTTGTTCATACGTGGACAACAGTTTTTGGCTTCACACATCTTGAGGAACCACTTAGGCAAGAAATGAGGTCATTGAATATGTTGGTGTTCCCTGGTATTGATATGTTACAGAAGCTTCTAGCAGAGCAAGGAAAACTTGAGGGTAATACAACCGGTGAAGGTGTTGATTATTTATTTACTTATTATTTATCAATTTTCAGCAAATATTTGACTCTTTCACTTTTCTTTTCCAACAGATGCTGAGCAATTTGAGAATGGAAACGTGGGTTCTACTAAGCCTGCTGTGGTCAATGGGTTAGATATCAATTCACCCGCTTTGCAAGATCCTCGTGGAAGTGAGGATGCTAGTTCCAATCTCGCCAATAAGATTAACAATGAATGTAGCGATGCTTTTCAAGATATAAGCAATCAAGGTTTGACTGGCAGAATTGTGTGCTCCAAATCTCATTCTGAGGAAAGAATATCTGATTCTGTTTCAGAAAACTGTGCTTCTCCTTCTAATTCTAGTCATGGGGTACTCAAAAAGAAAATTAAAATATCGATGTCTTCTCCCATCAATGATCCATCACCCAAATGTCAACTCATTTCACCAAATGATACTTCTACAAATGGTCTTCCATCGGATCACTCAGACAGTCATGAAATCCCAGCTTTGGGTCAAGCAACTGCATGTTCTGACCTAGCTACTGTAAAGAACTTGGTTGAACCTGTTTCTGAGGGGAAACCCCATGCTTTCACTGATGTGAATTGTGATTCACCAGGGCTTGACCAAAATCCTGTGTCGGATTCCCGAGTGGCGGATAATGATTTGTCTTTAAAAAAGTCTGATATGAATGATGCCCATGTTGAGGTTGTTGAAGCTGGTCCTTTAGTGAATTCGTCTGAGGGGAACAATGCCAAAGAGAATGATGAAAATGTAGATGTATCTGGTTCTGTTCTCAATCATGCCATCACTGATATGAATTGTGATTCGCCAGGGCTTGACCAAAATCCTGTGTCGGATTCTCAAGTGGTTGATAATGATTTGTCTTTAAAAAAGTTTGATATGAATGATGCCCATGGTGAGGTTCTTGTAGCTGGTCCTTTAGTGAATTCATCTCAGGCGAACAATACCGAAGAGAATAATGAAAATGTAGATGTCTCTGGTTCAGCTCTTAATCAAGATATCACTGATATGAATTGTGATTCACCAGGGCTTGACCAAAATCCTGTGTCGGATTCTCGAGTGGCGGATAATGCTTTGTCCTGTAAAGAGTTTGATATGAATGATACCCATGTCGAGGTTCTTGAAGCTGGTCCTTTAGTGAATTCGTCCGAGGGGAACAATGCCAAAGAGAATGATGAAAATGTAGATGTCTCTGGTTCAGTTCTTGATCACACTGAAAGTGATATGAATAGTAATTCACCAGGGCATGACCGAAATCCTGTGCTGGATTCTCAAGTGACGGATAATGCTTTGCCTTTTAAAGAGTTTGATATGAATGATGTCCGTGATGAAGTTGTAGAAGCCGGTCCTTCAGTGAATTCATCTGAGGGGAACAATACCAAAGAGAATAATAAAAATGTAGATGTCTCTGGTTCAGCTCTTAATCATGCTTTCATTGATATGAATAGTAACTCACCACGGCTTGACCAAAATCCTGTGGTGGATTCTCAAGTGGTGGAAATTGCTTTGTCTTGTAAAGAGTTTGATATGAATGATACCCATGTCGAGGTTCTTGAAGCTGGTCCTTTAGTGAATTTGTCTGAGGGGAACAATGCCAAAGAGAATGATGAAAATGTAGATGTCTCTGGTTCTGTTCTTAATCATGCTGGTGAGAGTTCCTTGCAGGTAAGATCTGATTTGAATGGTGAACTTGCATATGAAGGGGAAAAGAATTCACATTTGGACACAGAAGTTGCTTCAAATGAAATGCATTTTGATGGAACTGGCGTAAATCCTTCTGGTGATAGTACTGAGACTGACCAATTATTGAATGGTTGAGTTTAACATCATTGATGTCTTCAGTTCTACAGCTCATGCAACTGTTACAATTTTTCACTCAAAGATTCAGTGCCTTGTATGCAATCATTTTTCAAGGCTTTGGAACTTATATGTCATACTTTAATCTAGATAGTCTGAAAAGGTTATATAAATTTCAAGGGAAATAGTAGCGGGTCCCTTGCATTGTTGTTTAAGTATGAATTTCTTAAGGTTCTAAGTTGACTTCATTCCATATGAATGTTTCTTCTGCCAAAATGTTTCTAGGTTGCTTTTGGTTCAAGTTCTGTGTCCATATGGGTCCATCGGGTGAAGCTGTTTTCCTGCAATGTGCACCCATCCTTCATAGGTTCACACCCAAGCAGATCCTTTGAGTGTACTATATATATGATATATGATATATGCTTCTCGTTGTTTGTATCTGAAAATCTGTGGAGTGAATTTGGCTTCCTTTTCAAGCCCTGTTTGCAATTGACTATTTTTCCACAGTAACTCATTACATATAATCAGCAGGCACATACGTTTGGAACAATTTTTTGTTTTATATGATATTTTTGGTTACTTTCCTAGTTTTTTTTAGTCATATATGGTACCAAGAAACTATGTTTCTCCAATTCTGATCCTCCACATTGTTATCCGTGTCTGCTCAAGCTCTCCAATTGGTCGCGATGTTCCCTTTTCCAGGGTCGCTAATGCATCCACCAACATTCAAAGGTTTGTCTTGTTAAAATTGAATGTGTTTGAATAGTATTTTTTGTGTACATCAGAAACCAAATTTGTGGGTGCATGCACTATCGTAAATGATGGCCGTGCTTGTAAGATGTAAAGACCTTTCTTTGTGGAGGGTTTATTTGGGTGAAGAGGTTTTACTTTTGTTTCTTCAACTTTTTTTGTAATGAAGGTAATATGTTTGATATTAAAACGGCAATTGCTGTCGTGAATGAATTCTTGTACTTTTGTCATCATGGTAATAACTATAGGTGCTTGCTTATTTTCAGAGTGTTTGGGTATAATACGTCTCATTTGTCAGAGTCCTTTTTATTTTTTGAATAAAATCACAATCCATTTTTTTTGTTCTTGTTTTTTAGAGTGAGTCCATAGATAGAAGTGGTATAATAGATGTTTAAATTTAGACCCTGGTCGAACTGCTAGTTTGATGAATACAAGATATTTATTTCCTGATAATGTAGTTCTTAGAATTAGTTTATTTTCCATTTTAAATAGATTAAATAATTATTTAGAACCTAGCTAGGAGATTTTTTGTTTCAAGTCTAGCAGCGCGTTTTCTCTTTGTTCTTCTTCATGACCCAAAGCCTAAACTACTTTCAAAAGAATGAAAATAATGTAACAATAGCATATTAATACTCAGTGTAAACTCTAAATTATTAATTAATGGAAAAGCAAATTCCACATGCTGCACTTGATGAGGGAAGGGCACGTCCCCAAGCATTTTCTTTTAGGTCATGTTTAGATTTTAAAATCGATAAAGTAGAATGGAGAAGAGTGAAGGGGAAATGTAGTGGAATCAAACTAAAATTCAATTCCATGTTTTATTTCAAATTCAGTGTAATTAACATTATTTTGTTAGGGTAATGATATTTGTATTTTTGGGACAACCTCCTTCTCACCTCTTATCTTGGGACAAAAACAAGATGGAGAGAAAAAAAATAAGAACACGATGAGAGTAAGAGTTGTTTCAAAATGGTTGTACAAATATCATTTCTCTTTTGTCAAGTTGAATCGTGGTGTATTCACTAATTTGAACAATAAAACAGTGTGTGGTGGAGTAATTCAACTTCAAATGTTGAAATTTTTGGCGGGTTTTTCTACGAATCTTGGCATTTGTTCAATTACCATGGCAGAGTTTTGGAAAAAAATTTGTGGCCATAATTTGGTATAATCAAGAAAGGTTTTAATTCCACTTGTATTAAAGCTGATTTTCTATCTACCCTTAATCTCATTCAAAAGGGTTGCCAATCGAGCCACCGTTGTTGTAATTTTTTGCGAAGATCATACACATCATTAAATATTTATTGCCATAAATCATATTCAATCAGTGTTTCTGTTAATCGAATTAAGCTTAATTGTGATGGATCAGTTGCCCATTTGTGCGGAAAGCTTTTATGAAGGAGTTCTTCGTCATTGTCATGGCCTTTCTTTACCATGTCCTTTCTTAAGTGTTTGATAACATGTGCAGAAATATGAACGTTTACCATTACCTTTATTTAACCAAGCAGCGTGGATTTCAACAAATCATTGTAAAAAGCGATTTTGTCTCGATCATTAGAATGATGGAAGAGAGTGTTACTTGTTCAAATATTTTTCACGATCTCTTATCTCATATTAAGGCATTACAATCTCTATCCACTAATATTCTTTAGCAACATCTATAGTGCTCTTGTAAAGTTTGGTATTAACCAATTTATTCATTTATATTTTTTTGACGTTGTTCTAAATTTTCGGTATCTTCCAATCATGAAAGATTGAATTTGTATTCATAAAGGTATTTAGTCTATTTTGAGCCTTTGGCTCTTTTCTATTCACCAATTTTTTTTTTATTGCTACAACTACTTATTCTTTTCTTCTTGAGCACTTTTATTAAAAACATTTTTTTGGTCAAGCAAAACGTTTTTTTTACTCAACTTCTACCTTTTTTTTACTAAAACAACTTTTACTCTTTTGTTTTTAACAAAAACATTTACCTAATATTAGTAAATTTTGTCAAAAGAGTGATGGAGAGAGTATGAATACCAAAAAGTACAGTAAAATTTTTCTTACGGTAGAACTAGTGGTGGTCACAGACAGCACATACAATACAACAAGATCTTCTTCTTCTACCATAACAATTTGCATCTGTTCCCGACAAACTACTTCACTCTCTTTGTTTGTGTTTTGATTTCACAGTTGCAATCTCAATGGAGCTGACTCTACCTCAAACTCAATTGCACACAAAATCCCTTCCATTTCCGTCTCTGAAATCATCTAGGGTTTCTGTTTTTCATAGAATTACACCCAACCCAACATGCCCACTTTTTCAAGCTTCAATCTTTTCCCGCAATCTCACCCCATTGAATCCTCTCAGAAATATCTCCACCGCTGCTTTGGTTGATGGCAATGGCAACAACACTTCAACTTACCCCCTTCACTCAGGTTTTTCTTCCTTTTCCTCACCCCTGCCCCTTTTAAGAAGATTTTCGATTTTTCAATGAAATTTGATTACTTTTTTTTTATCATTTCAGGTGCTAGAATTGGAGAGGTGAAAAGGGTCACCAAGGAAACTAATGTATCAGTTAAAATTAATTTGGATGGAACTGGGGTTGCTGATAATAGTTCTGGAATTCCCTTTCTTGATCACATGCTTGATGTTAGTATCTTCAGCTCAATTGCTTTTATCCTTTGTTACTTTTGCACTGCCACACTTATACCGGACACTGACACGTAGTCACCAATAAGAATTTAAGAAAATGGAAGTAATTGAATGTAATTATTTATGTAACTTGTAAGTGTCGTGTTCCATGTCTGACACCAACATGTACCTGGAACACGCCTTCAATATAAAGTGTTGGTGCTAAATTGCTTTTTTCAATATCTTATTCTTGCCAGCCACATATGTCTTTTATTACGTAACATGAGATTTCAATCACTGCACATACACTCAATCCAAAAATAAATGTTGCAAAGCCAGAATGTGTATTATTTCGTTGTGAGTTTTTGTTATAGTTGAATACTGAGCATGGGAATCATGTAGTAGATATTAGATAAAGGGCTAGGTGCACATGGGATGAATGGTGGACTTGTCTATAAAAGAATCTATCTAGGATGTTATTGAAAAATCTGAATTGTTAGAATCAGATTGTAGTGATAAGGCTTTTTCTTTTTACTTTTGTCTCCTTTCTTACTTGAAAACTATTTGTTAAGGATGTTATTATGGATTTTAAAGTTAAAATTGTTCAACGGATACACCATGTCAATTTATGTGAACAAACTTGGCTGTGATTTTTCAGCAACTTGCTTCACATGGACTGTTTGACGTACATGTAAAGGCTACAGGTGACACGCATATTGATGACCATCACACAAATGAAGATGTCGCTCTTGCTATTGGAACGGTACTGCCAACAGCTAAGTGAGCTGTTTATTTATTTTTCTTTTTTGCTCTACTTATTAAAGTTGTTTGTGGAAAGTCGAACATGCTTCACTATCTTAGGTTGAGGATATTGCTTAAAGATTGGTGTGAAGTTATTATATCTTTGTATTTGACTTTATCCTTTCTATGCAAAATGCAATTTAACTAATTGGCCACAACTCTAACAATAATTATAATCTTACGACTGTGGGAATTTTCAATTAACTTAGAGCTTTGTTTTTTAGTATATTAGCATCTATCTATCATCGTGCTAAAACTTAGATTTCTGTTACTTCATCTCCAGGCTTTGCTGCAGGCTCTTGGTGATAGGAAGGGTATTAACCGGTTTGGTAACTTCTCTGCTCCACTTGATGAAGCATTAGTTCACGTTTCTCTGGTAATTTGCGTACTGTTTGTAGCAATAATCATTACCTCTGTTAAAGATTTAAGTTAACGTGTGTTGAGGAATGCATATGATTTGTCCTTGCTTACAAATATGTTAAATCTATAAATGGATGAAGAAACTTTGAAACAATGTAATGGATTTTGCATGTGCTGCTTAACAATCATACATTATCATGTTGATTATCCACATCAATAAATTTTGCGACTCAGAAAGTTCAGTTATCAATGGATCACAAGTGAGCTTGTTGCCTTGTGTCAATGCTTTCTCGTTTACTCTAGCAGTTCTTGTTCACAAGGTTTCTGAATTGAAAATTAGGAAGTTTTAACGACCATCTTGATATAAGCTTATTTTTCCAGTATAATTTCATGTTTGTGCTTCATTATAGCTTTCCTCCCTGACCTTGTCCAGGATTTGTCTGGCCGACCGCATCTAGGTTATGACTTAAACATACCTACTCAGAGGGTTGGGGCATACGACACTCAGGTAGTACATGTCTGTTTAAATACTTTATGGTTCAGTTTAGATTTTTATTTTATTTTATATAGCTTTTGACTATTGAGCTTCAAATGGATAGATCAGATATTTGAATGATGTGTATCATTTATCATGTTACTTGTTCCTTCCACCTTTTCCCGTTCATTATTTTTATGTACTGATGAGTCTTCTGGACATCCTTGTCTGTAGTTGGTGGAGCATTTTTTCCAGTCATTGGTGAACACATCTGGTATGACCCTTCACATTCGACAGGTACTGATACATAGAATCTAGGTCAGAGTCGGTTATAGTCATTGCATTTTTTATAAGTATATCTGTGCATTTCATTATGAAAGAAATATGCTGAATGCTATAGATGTTTTACCAGGCTAGATGCTCTTTGTACATTCTTCATGCACTGATTAAATATTCAAGCCTCAGTTTTCAGAGACCATGCTTTTTTTAATATATATTTTATTCCAATTTTGAATTCATCTGTGCACAGTTTTCCGGAACAAATTCCCATCATATTATTGAGGCAACCTTCAAAGCATTTGCTAGGGCTCTTCGACAAGCTACAGAGTATGATACACGTCGCCGTGGAACAATACCAAGGTCTAGTACCTCTCAAACCAATTTTTTGTTTTTTTAGTAAGTTTTTTATGAAGATGGTTGTAATTAGATTATACACACTACTTTGCTGCCAGTGTTGCGTAAAAATTATTTACATTTTTCCTCCTCGTCACTTTATTACAACAAGATTATATCTCTGCTCCTGGATTGAATGTTCAATTCCTTGTTTATACTCTACAGATTGAATAATCGATTTTACTTCTTGAAAGAAAAATAGTAATACTCTCACATGGTCATGTTTAAATAAAATTATCTGCCGAGACTGTTATGTTCAACTCAGTTGTCAATCACGGATCGCGCGGAAAATAGCAGTTTGTTCGAATTTCGCTATGATATAGTGTTGTAGTGTCACTATAACCGCTATTTGACAACACTTTGCATTAAACAGCATATCATAGAATAGTACCGATTTGTTTAAATTTCGTTATACTATAGGGCTATAGCCGCTATTTGACAACACTGGTTCAACTAATAGAATACCCTCACCAATATAAATTAAGGAATATTGATCATCATATTAACTAATACACCCTCCTGTCACTACTATAAGCAAAAATCAACATTTTAGATTCATTCATTAAATGATGTATGTGCTCTATAATAAAGACCATATACATCATCAATTGAATGAATCTAAAATATAAATTTTTGTTTATAATAGTGACCGGAGGGTGTACTAGTTAGCTGATAATCGTAAGTTAGACAATCAGGGTTTTGTTTATGCTTTTGCATTAACATTTATAATTTTTTTGTTAACACTGTAAATTTCCTCAAATATGCAGTTCAAAAGGGGTTCTGTCACGTAGTTAATATCTTCAGCTGCTATTCATAATTGGATTGAGGCATCGAGCTACTTATGTAAGCAGATCTCAGCAGTTCATCAAGCATATGCATTGAAATGGTCCTTAGATGGCAGTGGCTCATAAATGCCAGTCTTGTGGGTCAGCAGTTGTGACAAATTCCTAGTCTCTGTAAACAACATTGTTGTAATCATATTTATTCTACAAGTTACTTTTCTTGTGAGCTTTCTTTGTACATAAGTATTCAGACTACATGAGATCAGTTTGACAGTTTCAATAAGAATATTCTGAACTTGAGTAGAAAGATTGATGTTAATTTCAAAACTCAGGAGCTTGCAAGCCCATACATGCTGCTCTTCTCCCCTCATCTTTGTTCAGTTCAGGAACTTTAGGCGTCTTTGGTAATGGTATGATAGGATTATTTTGAAGTACCTCCCAGTTGGATGATGCTTCCACTTTTGCTTAGCAAATACTTAAATCATTAGTTCCCTCTCAACCAGATTTTAGTTGGGCCTTGTTTGTTAAAGATTATAAAAAAAGTGATTCGATATTTAATAATTTAGTGTTTTTTTAATAAAAAATAAGCTCCTATGTTTTTTCTATTAGTATAATGTCAGTCTTTTAAAAATAAAATCAGTTATAAAAAAATAATTTTATAGTGGAGACTAAAAAAAAATCATTCGAAACAGTTTTTTTATTGTCATTAGGTTCTCATTTTTAAACAAGTCTATATCAAACGGATGAAAATTTCTAAAAATAGTTTTGTTTTTTTATATGAAAAATGACAAACGATCGCATGGTTTTTTGGCTAAAAAAATGCGAAGGAGCTATTGTGTTACACCAGCAATACACTCATTCCATTGGTAGATGAATCGGATTCCACCACAGATGTTTTAGAAATCACGTACTAGGAAAGGATAGATAGCTCATAGGTGACTTGAACTGCTTAACATATCTTTTCAATTTCATTCTTAGGAAGTTGTCTTTTTTGAGCAAAACCCCCCCCTCATTGTTTCACACTACACGCCCCAGATATCCTATTTTTGTTGTTGTGAAGTTGTCTTTACTGATGACGTTATTCATCATGGGCAAAACTATTAACACTTTTTTGTACACAATCATCTCTTATAGCAATGCCACCGGAGGAATGACAATATTATAATGCAATCCTGAAAAACTTCATCAAATTTCAAATTTGTGCACATCGAACAATCATATATGTTGGAAACCATGAACATAATTCCTCCTGTCAATGTTTTTGTGCTCAGGTATTTTTACCATATTGATTATGACAATTACGGGAAATTTCTTGTTAAAAATGTTAATCTACTTTGCTTCACCACACAATTGAAGAGAAAACACAATAATGATAACTTCCCATTCAAATCAACTACATATCAGGGCGGTTATGAAAGCAGCTGGAGATTATAAAAAGAATATACTAATCCTCAATGATTTTCTTCCTAAGGTGAACCGCCCAGTCAGAGGGTTAACCACCACCTCCGCGTAAAACAAATGACAGGAGTTTGCAGCTTAAAGCCTGGTGCAACGACTATAGGGGGTCTAAACTCTCTTCTTTACTTGGATTAAAACATGAGGCAAATAAATTAAGAGCCGGTGGGTAAATGTAGTATAAACCAAGTGAGTTTTGATCCATGATATACCAACTCTAGATAACTGTTGACATTTTAGAGTGTAAATCGGATATCATATACGCAACTGCAAAATACAAATTCCTATTATACAACTTAGGGTTAATACATTTATGATAATATATCAAGGGTGATGATAAAGTTGGTTTATCATGAACCAAAACTTATTTGGAACATGGTATGCATAGAGTCTGTAAAACATGAAGCTCAATTTTCTGTGGTCCTCTCTGTCTTGGGTTTTTATTTTTGTCCGGTGGAGGTGAGGGGGAATTATCAACCATAAGTAAACATATTTCACATGACAAAAGAATAGAAAGACAGAAGTTTGATCAGTGTCTTTGCTACAAAAGAATTTACTACTCCCATGCTATCTGGTTCTTTGGGGTTTGAAATAGTGGTTTCTACATCCTGGAAGATTACTACAAAAATTCTTCAGCGGTATTCAGATAATCTAATATTTCAGACTTAACTTCCGTCGGCAGTGGAGCTGATGGCCCTGCCTTTGAGTAAAAGTTTGCCAAAGATCTTACTGCTTTTACCAGAGCAAAGTATGATTCCTGCAAGGAATCAATCCAAAGCATGATTATATATATTTGCATTCGCAAAAAGAAAATGCTGGTATACACCAAAATGCTAACATATATGCTAGTCAAAGCATTGAATTTTCATTGCTTGAGTTCAGTTAGAAGTACATACTTCTTGAGCAACAGTTTGGTTTCCCCTCCAACTACCAAGATACTCCCGAATCGACTCCTTTGCTGCATCTGCAGTCCGTCTAAATTTGGCATTGTCATCAGGGTCTTCATTTAAAGATTCACGCAGTGTCTTCACTACCTCTCTTGCTGACTTTAAGTAAGCCTTTGGCAAAACTTTCCCTGACTTTGTCTTCTCATTGGGATCAAATAACGATTTTACGGCTCCAATAACCCCATCATCATTTTCTTCTTTGTCAGCTGACTTCTCTTCAGCCCATACCATTGATGGTGATAAACCGTAACAGCATGTTATTGTAACCAATGAAGTGGCAACACTGATTGAAAGGTGTCTACGACTAGAAGCTTCGAGAGGAAGCAGAGCAATATTAGACCTGGATTGCAGTTTATCTGTTATATTGTAGAAAAGCTGTCAATAAATGAGGGACCTACTGTTACTAGGTTTATCATGTTATAAGTATTGTATGAGGCTAAGACTCTGTTTGGATAAACAACTTAATTAAGTATTTATACTAATACTATAGTGCAAAGATGTTGTCCACTCTCAATTCAACGATACAGTTAATTTTATTTTACTGTCATCCAAAAAGGATTAGCGGCGCACCTTGTTGACCGCTTGCCTTCCATTTCTGTATAATTTAACAAACGGAAAAAGTGTTTGAAATAGTTAGGACATACCTTCAATGTCAAATCTTTTGATTCCTTCAGAACTTGTAATGGAACACATATTAGCTGAAAAGGTAGCTGCCATTCTCTTTTACAAAATTTTCTCAAGAATGTTGACTACATTCACTTAATACACAAACCAGCAATAGTCTCTTCAATCTTGCAACTATAGAATTTCAACTTTATGGGTCATGCTGCAATTATTCATAATTGTTTTCTTCATTAAAGCATGAATGGTTGAAAATTACAAACTAATGGGGTGGTGGCAGATTCTTGAGAAATAGTAATTGAAAATTGAAGAAAGGAAAGGATGTGGAAGAAGAGACGTTACCTATGCAAATGGAAGGCTCCGAAAAAACTCCACAACAACACACTTACATAGGCTTATCCGAAGGAACAGGTTAAACCGGTAATTGCATCTATACTACAAATTTTTCCAAAGAAAAAGTGAGAAGCGAATAATATGAATTATTTTTATTTTACAAGTACAAAAATACCCGTAAAAAAACATTGAATTAAGACTAAATAGGGTCATAAATGAAAAGTTAGTAATTACTAGTAACAAAATAGTTTTTTCCTTCCCTCAATATAAAAATAGTTTTCCCCTCTTTTATGGCGGAAAATAGCTTGTCTCCTCTCTTTCTTCCTTATTTTGGGAGTTTTCCCAACACTTTTTAGGTAACAATGATTGATAAGATAATAAGTAAATGAGATAGAAAGAGTTTGATTATCGATAACTTGAATGACTCTCACTTTATTGGTGTTTCTCTGGCTTTCAAGCAGATACATTTACAAGTAGGAGTCGACAAGGGTCAAAGGAGCACTTTGGATATCGATGATTCCTCATTGGTAATATTTTTAGAGTTTTTTGAATTATGTTTTTAATTTATTTTTATTAAGCGTTAAAATACGTTTTTGGTTCCTATAAATATTCCAATATTTCGTTTTAGTCTTCCTAAAATTTTCCTTCAATGTCCCCAATAAATTTTGGATCACAACTTTTGATCCTTACTTTTAAGTCAACTTATGTATATCATTCAAAATTTTGAATGAGTTTTTGCAAGAATGTTTAGAATAATATAATAATTTCTAAAAAAAAATAGATTTTTTTAACAAAACATGAATTTAATATAAAATTTTAAGTGCCAAAAACCTAAAAATTCATATCTAATTCATCACTTTTTTTAAAAAATTAAACTTTTGCAAGAGAAAATTCTATAATGTACAAAACATGAATGTAGAAAAGAAATTCAAAATTTTGAATGGTATACATAAGTTGACTTTAAAGCAGGGACCAAAAGTGGTGATGTAAAACTTTTGAGAGACAGAAAGTCGAATTTTTTTTAGGAAAATTAAAATGAAAAGTTGGAACTTTGAATATTTATAAGTATAAAAAACATATTTAACCCTTTCATTAATTTAGTTTTAATTTAGAGTTATTTTAAATAAATTGTGAATTGAGTCAATTAGGTGTTTACGCTTTCAATTTATCTACTAACAAATATTTCGTGTAGTTTTTGTTTTATTCCATTGTTTTAACATGTTGATCGTTTGAATAAGACTTTCTACCAAAGTTGTGAAGTTATTGATGAGTTGCCTAATAACAATAATAAAAATTACAAATAATAAAAGTTGTGAAGTTATTGATCTCGCGTAAAGTGTTGGAGTCCACATTAATTTCACTCAATGATAGAGTGATAATTAAAAAGAGAGTGTTGTTAGCTCCTAGTTGTTAATTTCAATGAGCTAATTTGACTTTTTAAAAGTGATGTAATCAATTTTATTCTTAATTTGCCAAAAAACAAAGGGTCGTGCAATTAAAAATCAAAGGAAAAGACAAATTTAACATTCGAAAAAATATTTTTTCAAATTTCAAAAAGTAAACTACACAATTTCTAAGATAATAATTTTTTTATAATTACTTAACTAGTGGTTAGCATTTCCCAACAACAAAACCTTTATGAAAAAAAAACTATTTACTTGTGTCAATTTGTACATTTTCTAAAACGCCTATTAGACACATCTTCAGCTTTACAAATATGAAAGCTTGGAAATGATCTCCTACAATTGTTGCACGGTGCAATGCCGTGAGGACCGTCCGATTTATTTAGAGAAAATTTCGGGTATGGATCCAAATTCAAGAAAACTAGCCTTGGATTCCAAAAATAACAAGTATGAAAACTAGCTTATGATATTGGTAATTGTACGTCATTATTGAAAAGTAACACATTGTTTACAAATTTATCATTACAATTACTTTTTTTAATATTCGTGAAATTGTAGATGGATCGTATTATATGTGATGGAGGGGAGTATTTTTTATTAAAATAAATTTGAAATCTTACACCAATTTTTTTAGCTAGAAATCGAAAAAAGGAATTAACCACTACTCGAGTAAATTCATTTCAGATTTTGGAAAAAAGATGCTATTAAAGAATGAGAAATGTTAACTAGTGCTCGAGGGTACTCGTTAAGGGTCTTAAATAGTAATTTTTTATGAGAACTTGTGTATTTAATGCATTGAAAATTGAACTATTTGATTTTTTGAAAGAATAATTTCCTAATTTGGAATGCTTAAAGAGTGCCCGGGGGCACTCGTTAACAAGACCCTTAAAGAATATCATACTACAAGTTCATCAAATGTACCAATGAGAGTAAACCAAGTAGAAGAGAAAAACTAATCTTTGTCATGGTCCTAATATGGATAATAACACTGATTCCAAGCACCATTCGGGCACAAATTAACACTTTTTTTCTCAAACAAGGTACCAACTTCGACAAAAATTTATAAAATCCCAGCAACATCTCTTGGCAGCTTTGCGACACTCTTCATGTTTCTCTCAGTGCCCTGGTTTCAAGTAGATACATTTATAAGAAGGAATCAAAAGGGTCAAAGAAGCACTTTGTGTTTAAATGAAGTGTAACCAAACTTTGGATGCATCTCTTGGTTTACGAGTACGGAAGCTTAGAAATATTTTCCTACAGTTGTTGCACAGTGCAGCATTGTGGGGACCGTTAGATATATTTAGAGAAAATTCAAGTTTGGCATCCAAATCCAAGAAAGTGAGAAACCAGCTTTGGACCCCAAAACAAAAAAGAACAAGTACTGTATGTATGAACATCAGCTAATTCAGTAGGTAGGGCTTGTTAAGTAGTATAAAATACTCTCTTACACCTTGTGTAATATTTTGTAAATTATATGTGCAATCAATGGTTTATCTATCTTGATTTTGCCAATAAAATTTCATGTGCAATACAATGTTTCAACCTCTTTATTTATGGAATAGTATTAACTTTAAATAACTATGAAGTGCATTCAATTAGAAGAACATTCATGGCCTTCCAAGAGATGCATGTAAACAAAGAACTTTCTTGTAAAGAGAGTGGTTGTATCGGGTGTGGCAGAGTTATTAGCGGTAGCGCGAAGAATGGTTGGGAGGTTTTTCCAAATTTATTGGACAAGGTAGTCCTTACTTGGCTGAGCTTTGAAGAGTGTTAGAGGGCCTCACATATGCTAGGCGTCTGAATTTTAGAGCAGTGGAGTTGCATGTAGATTCGATGATGGTGGTCAAAGTTCTTATTTCAAATGGGAGGGGTAATCCTTGTGGTAGGTTCTTGGTTGAGAAGATCCGTCGCTTACTTGAGTTGAAGTGGGAGGTTGTTGTGCATCATTTCCACCGTAAAGCAAATCAATGTGCAAATGCTTTGACTAATTATGGTTGTTCTATGGGTACTGGTATTACCTTTCTTTTAGGCTTGCCCACCTCAATTTAGTCACTTGTTGATTGTTGATGTAAGGGGCATCTCTAACCCTCGTTTGATTTCGTTGTAGTTTTTTTTTTTCGGGATTAGGCCCTCCTTGCTATATAAAAAAAAACTTAATCACATACTAGTAGTAAGTTAATTCATTAATGGTGCTAAATTGAACAAGAGATGACTGAAAAGTTGAAACCCATACATCTTCGCCTGTGTTATATAGAAGACGACATTTATTTGGAAAAATCATTTGACAAATCTCCACGTGATTTTTAGGATTATGATTAGGGGTGTGCAAAAATATGGTTAACTGAACCATATCACCAAACTGAACTGCTCTGAACCATAAAAAAACCAAACCATATTAAATGGTTCATGAATTGAACCATCAAAATAAAACAGTTTAGTTAACCAAACTTAATTAAATAACCGGATTTAAACTGTTTCACTAAAAACATTTATTTTGATAATAAAAATTCAAATAGAACCTATAATAATCAGTTTTCTCACACACTACAATTTACCCAAGGAGGGTTCTAAGCTAAAGGAACTCACCAGAATCACTTCCGGCCACTTTTCAAATATGCTTAAGCTTCAATTAATTGATTCTGCTCCTAACTTTCATCCCCACAGCAGCTTAACCACAACTTAACTGCTTCTACCTTTGCCACAACCCTCCATAATCTCTTCTACAATAGTTAATTATCTTTGGCAGCCTTTGCAAACAGCCCGAACGCCATTTAAGCACTTCTGTAGATTCCCAAAACAGTTTAATCGCAGTTTAAGCACGTCTGCCATTGCCAAAATAGCTTATCATTCATAAATTACTCATATATACCAACTTAAATATATCATTCATAATATGATCATCACAAAGCCATACCTGCAACAACTGAAATTCCAATTTAAGCGTTTGTCTAAACAGCTTATTTACAACTTAAGCATCACCTAGAGCTTCAACAAGCTCCAACCTTGTACCTTTCACCCCAAACAGGTTTATTCATCTCTAAACTCATACTTGTAGCAACTTAAGTCTCAAATTTCAGCTTATGCCTCAACTCCATGCTTAAACAGCTTATTACCACACTTTTACAGCTTATCACTACTCTTGAATCCTTAAATTCGTGTCTCCAACACCCAGCCAACATAAGCAACATTAATCTAAAAATTTAACTTTTTAAAACAGCTTATTTCTGATTACAATTTCATGTACTCAAGCCATGCTTAAACCAAACTCCAACTCTTGCTTCTAATCACCATTATAATACACTAGCAGTTCCAAAACACACATGCAAGCTTGATTAAACACAAAAGGAAGAATTTTGGTGCTTTGGGTGGGATAGGAAAAGCCCACGCCCAAAGGAAGATAAGAGAGGAGAAAGTGAAATTGTTGTGGAATTCTGCTGGAAGTTGTCAGAATGTGATTTTTGCTTGGAGCATAAAAGGTAACAAAAAATAAGCTGTTTTGAGAAGTTAAATTTAGTTTAGCACTGTTTATGGTTGCTGGGTCATGGGACACGAAATTAATGAATTAAAAGGGATGGTTAAGCTGTTTTGGGAGTTGACAGAAGTGATTAAGTTGAATAAGCTGTTTGGACAGGTTTCACTGTTTGGCTCGTACCTGTTGTTGTGTAGCTCAGACTTGCATAATTGTCGGATTTCTGGATTCTACATTTAATTCCTTTCAATTTGGATATAAGTTTCATATGATTCGGACTAGGAACGAACTCAGAAAACGAGTTGGAAGTTTGGAAAATCCTGCTGAAAACTGTTTACGGGTTTTGACGTAGATTTTGCGAAATAAGCTATTTAGGAGAAATCTGTCATAAGTGATGAAGTCATAAGTTTAAATGGTTGTATGAGTGATGTGGGGACTGATTACGCATGGTTGGTCTGCTGTTTCAGAATTCAGATTGAAATTGAAAAGGTTCAAAAGCAATAAGATATAAGCTGTTTTTGGATAATCTTTTTTTAAAACAATAACTAAAATCCGGTTTGAAAACCAGTTCAAGAATAATCCAGTTCAGTACGAAAACCGGTTCAAAACCAGTTAAAAATAAGTAAACCGGTTTAAAACTATAAACCGGTTCTGAACTGGTTCTAAACTGGATTGGAACTGTTTTTAAGAATTAACCAGTTTTTATTGAAATGGATTTTATGAACTGAACCAAACCATTTATATGGTTCAGTTCAGTGCAGTTCATGAACCATGAACACCCCTAATTATGATACTAACCTTATAGATGATTAAAATATAATTCAGTTCAAAACTTGAAACGAGTTCGTTATAAAAATATAAATATCATCGTATATAAAAAGAAACACAACAATAATGAACTATACATACCCTCATTACTAAAAAGTCAAAATAATTTCTAGTTTCTACTCATTTCCTTTTGCATGGCTGCAAGTTGAGGGCAAAATTTTATTAGAGCTTCAAGCTATAATAGCTTACACTCTATAACTTGAAAAGAGGGGTTGTGATGCATACTATATACCCTAAAGTCTAAACTTTACAAAGAAAAATATGGAGTTGGCATCTATTGATGAAACTTCCAAGGGTGGAGATTTTCACAAAATACAAGCATTTATGATTATGTGAAAACGTATTCATGTGCTTTACAAATGCACCATATTGTGAATCCAAAATCTGAAATATAATTATGGAGGACCAAGGATTGAGTTCATTTATTAACGAACACAAAAGTTGAATCTATAATCCGTAAATATGTGATATCAATGAACTTGATCATTGAACAACTAGATAAGTTTCGGCTAAATTTTTCCACATGTGTATGCTTTAGGACTAAAACCTGTATGAAAATTTCAAGGACTAATACCAAAGAACATGTATATGACATGCAGGGGCAAAAATAAAGTTAATTCAAAATGTGAAATCAATTAATCTCTTCGATGCTCACCTTGCTAAATCTAAACAATATCTTTGAGAGATGACCTTATGTGTGCCTTCAATAACTTATGTTAGTCTGATGCATCACCGCATGACTTCTTTATCTCAACCAAATAAAAGGATGGAGTGAACTCGAATATTTCAACAGAAATGGTATGTGGTGCTTTTCGACGTACCCACTGCCTCTCCAACTTCAGAATCTCTCCATTATTCTTTACTATCTTCATCTTCAAAATGTATGTTATATCCTCTATTGTTGATAAGATATAGGAGGCTGAGCTCATGGAGTTAAACTTGATGTCTTCAATTTAATCATTACTACTTGTGAAAAGGGCAGACAAATCGAGCTCTGCAAATGGAGAAAGTATGTGAAAAAGCATTAAGATATTTCGGTTGAACCAATTCTTAATTTGGCTCAATAGGAGCACTTCCATTTTCACATATGTAATCCTTTTTTGAATTAAGGATATTCCATTATCTTAGAAGTATATATTCTAGTACTACTACTCGGATTGGGATAGAGAGTTTTCAATAATAATCTCCAAATGTCGTTTGAAACCAGTTGAACAATTGTATTGTCTCAGGTTGATTTTCATATACATTTCCAATAGATTCAAATCGTAAGAAGTCGAGCATATAAGATTACTCCACTAGACCAAACATCATCTTTCTGTTCACAAAAACCTTTTTCTTCGAGCAACATTTACATTAGTTGGAGTTGCACACACTGTTTGCAGCATTCTATCGCAACGACGAGATTCTACTAACGTACTCATCCAAAATATATTATTTTTAGAACACCATTCTCATCTAGAATTAAGTTTTCACGCTTGAAATCGCAATGGTAAACGCCTTTTTTATGGAAGAAATCTATAGCACTGATCAACTGTTGAAAATACTTTCTTGCTTGATTCTCATTGTTTCCAATGTTTGCTCTTTTCTGAAAAAGATCATCACCTGGCATACTTTATGATGAAATAAATTTTTGTTTTCGTGGCCTTTGTATTAGGGTGTTTAACCCGTCTCATGATCAAAATTTCTCGTTTGTTTTGAACATGCATTCCAACTTTTAGAACTTTGACCTTGTCAATAAACTTAATAACAAACAAGATTGTCAGCAGTTCTCAGGTTCCAAGCATGGTAAACTTTTGCAAAGCTACCTTGACCTGATAATTTGTGAAACTCATTTCTGCATCAATACTTTCCTCTTTTTTATGCATTTCAGATCCAAAGCTGCAATCACAAACGAAGATGTTCTTAATTTTTTTAATATATTTATGCTTCATACTCAAATGCTTTCTCTGAGAAAAATAAAAAACCATAAAAACATACCATTTTTAGGAAAATAATATTGAATCAGTGTGAACATGTTATGAAAGTTCCATGACAAAGACAGTATACATGTAGTTTAATGAGAATTGTTCTTACTCTGGAACAATGAGTTGATTACCATATTGGTGATAGATCCTTCTTCCCACTCATACGTTCTTTCTTTTTCTCCAATTCGAGAAGGGTGTGAAGGAAGAAAGATTTGTCACCGTTAAAGTCATCGATCAACTATATGTTTTAGGAAGGGATCATTAACACCCTATATGGAGATTTGTTAAAACTAACCTAGGCCTCAAGATTCCATCATCTGAAAAGGACAAGAATAAATCAAAATTCATGGAAATAAATAATTCAACGAAAAGGTATTAAAGCTCAGTTATAATTGAATCTTTGTTTAAACCACGCGTTTAACTTTGAGAATTTCTAAGTCTTTTTAACTGTTTTCCGAAACCTTTAACTTTTATTTTACAAATGATTTATTTTATTTTCTTGCAAACTTGAATATTGTATACTTGCACTCAATCTTTTTATCTTAAAATACTTATAGTATCTTGGAAGACACCTTACACATTCAAGGATCGAAATGATTATTTAACAATTAATAAATGTGAATCATTAATGTCACTTTGAATAGTAAATGTAACATAAAACTGATAAAAACATAAATCATGAATATGAATTTGGATTTCTTTTCTCATAAAAACGACTTTGAATAACAAAAACTAATAAGTGCTTATTGATAATTTGATATATGCTTTTGAAATTATATTAATTGTTGAAACATATTTATTTATTTTCTGCAAAGAAGACTGGCTTATATATTTTTTAGTAAATGAAGAATCACTTACTATTAATAGTACTCCCTCCATCCCATTTTATAGAAGTAGTTTACAAAAATCACGGGTATTAAGAAAAGTTGTTGGAGTAATTAAGTTGTCTCAAACGTGTGTGACTATTACTAGATTACCCTTAATTAAATATATATATTTAATGTTAACTTTTCATATGCCAAGACAAATTGGTAGTATTAATAAGGGGTATATTTGAAAAAAGAGTAATCAATGCATCTAGGAATTTGTATATGATCTTATATTTATGGACAATTTTTTTTTGTAAACTACTCCTATAAAAAGGGACGGAAGAAGTATATATCATTGCTACCAATAAAATGATACAAAAATACTTAGAAAAGAGCTTTCTTGACAAGAAAATCATGGATAAATATTATAAAATACTAGGTCAAACTCATACTACAAGTTAGGGGTAACAAGCTTCTAAATACTATCTCTGTCCTTAATTATAAGACCTTTTTGAGAAATTTTTTTGTCTATTTTTATAAGACCCTTTGTTATTTCCAATTACATTAATTATTTCTTTACCAACATAACCTTATTTATTTTGCATTTTTTTCTTCGATCAACAATAAATATTATGTTGAAAACATAAACTAACTCTCTCTCTTAAGGATAAAATTATAAAAATAATAGTAATTATATACAAATTTAATACTACTATCAACTTTCTTAATTCCCGTGATTTTGACAAAATGATCCTATATTTAAGGACAAATGTAGTATTAAATTACATTACATAAAAGAATAACTCAAGTAAGCCTCAAAATACTTTAGCTTCAGATAAAATGTTATTAGTTCTTTAATCACCGACAACCTACACTATTAAATGAAAAGAGAGATCACAAACCATACAATACTCCCTCCGTCCCAAAATATAAGCAAAAATTGGTCAACAAAAGTTAATGTATTTGGTTCAAAATTTGTACCAAATACATCAACTTATGTTGACTCATTTTTGCTTATATTTTGGGACGGAGTAGTATACCCTAAAACTTACACAAACAAATATGGATTTTATAACTATTGATGAAACTTCAAGGGTTGCAATTTTTTCAAAATACAAGCAGTTATGATTATGTGAAAACCCATTCATGAATATTCTCATTTCATTATGTGCTTTAAAGAATGCACCATATACTATACATAGAATCCAAAAACTAAATAAATAAATTTAGTGGTTCAAGATTTAGTTCATTTATTAAATACTCATTCCGGTCCTTAATATAAGAAGAAAAACAAAAAAAACATCAAAACCAAGACAATCATTAATTGTTAGAACTTTTAAAATGTTTTTACAAATATACCCTCATAAAAATTTGTGAAGTATTAAATATACCCACTAACATTAAAAAGACAAGGATTAAATGAGGGTTAAAAAAGTCTTTTATGCAATAAATACACCTTAAAAATTGTGACATTTCTTATAAATAGGTCCAAAGATTTTTTTGAAAAGTTTCTTGTAATAAAGACCGGAAGAAGTAAAGAATATGAAAGTTGTCCATAAGTTCTAGCTCAAATGCCAAAATTGTTAGGTCGGACGCCATAACCGGGGTTCAAACCCCGACACCTCCACTTGTGTGTGAGTTTATAATGGCTTAGCGGTTTAGTCTATCCACACAAACAAAAATATGGAAGTTGAATAGACAATTGGTATGTATTAAAGCAATCCTTGTGCAAGCATTGACTTATTGGTGAAATATTTAAAGTTTCATTCATTAATTCATCCATTCATTGAAATGGAAAGGTCACATTTCATAATCAGCCATACATGTTGTATATGTGGCAACAAGGAATTACATTTGATAACAAATAAATAAGATAAGTTTTGGCTAAACTTTTCTTGAATTTTTATGATTCACGACTAAAACTAGTAAAAACGATTCAATGACTAAAATTGAGGATGTATATAACATGGGAAAAGAGTTATTGGAATTTTTGGTTTAAACATTGATAAGTTCAATCATCATAGTAAAATTTGTTACAGAAGCAAGTAATTCAAAATACGCGAAATCAATGAATGTCTTATGTACTAGACACCACCTTGCTAATGTTGTGATGTTGCTCACTATGCCAAATCCAAACAATATCTTTGAGAGCCGGTCTTATATGTTCCTTTAATATCTTCTGGTATTCTAATGCATCACCGCATGACTTCTTTAACTCAACTAAAAAGAAAGATGGAGCAAACTCGAATATTTCAGCAGAAATGGTAAGCGGCCCTTTTGGACTATCCTGCAGTCTCTCTAACTTCAGCATCTCTCCATTATTCTTTACTATCTTCATCTTCAAAATGTGTGCAATATCCTCTATTGTTGATATGATAGAGGAGGCCGAGCTCATGGAGGTAAACTTGATGTCTTCAATTTCATCATTATCACTCTCAAAAAGGACAGTCAAATCGAGTTTTGCAGACAACGAAAGTATGTGAAAAGCATTAAGATATTTTGGTTGAACCGATTCTTGATTTGGATCAACAACAACACTTTCATTTTCATACAAGTCAATAGATTTATGAGACTCAACATCTGCAGCCGCATCTAGAACATCTCTTTCGACTTCAACGGTTTTCAAATGTAAACCTTTTTGAAACCAAGGATTTTCCATTATTTTAGCAGTAGATATTCTAGCACTCGGATTGGGAATAAGAATTTTGGATAACAGTCTTTGTACGTCAATTGAAAACCAACTCGGATAATTGTATTTTCCGTGTATGATGTTCCTATACATTTTTCTTTCGCTCAAACCATAAAAAGGCAACCCTCTTGCCAAAAGAGCAAATAAGATTACTCCACTAGACCAAACATCAGCTTTTTCTCCATAATAACCTTTTCTAAGAACAACCTCTGGAGCTACATAGTCTGGAGTTCCGCACATTGTTTGCAACATTATGTTGCGGCGATGGGATTCTACAAACGCACCCAATCCAAAATCTGCTATTTTGAGGACACCATTCTCATCCAGAAGCAAGTTTTCAGGCTTCAAATCTCGATGGTATACACCCTTTTTATGGCAAAAATCTAGAGCACTGATCAACTGTTGAAAATATTTTCTTGCTTGATTCTCATTGATTCGAACATTTTCTATTTTTTCTGAAAGATCTCCACCTTTGGCATACTCTATGACTAAATAAATTTTTGTTTTGGTGGCCAAAACCTCGTAAAGGCGCAAAACATTAGGGTGTTTAACTTTTCTCATAATTGAAATTTCTCGCATGGTTTGGACTTGCATTCCGACTTTTAGAACTTTTTCCTTGTCAATAACCTTTATTGCAACATTGTCACCAGTTCTCAGGTCCCTTGCATGGTAAACTTTTGCAAAGTTTCCTTGACCTAATTTTCTGCCAAACTCGTACTTATTCATTAATACTTTCCCATTTTTCTCCATTGTATGATTAAAACCACAAGTACGAACCAAGATTATCTTAATCTTTTGTATGTATTTGTTCCTCATCAGTGTCTATTCAAATGATTTCCTTAAGAATGAGAAAATAAATATAAAAAATAATATTAAGTTAGAGACAAATTTTGAAAGCTCCAAGACAAGAGTTCATGAATAAGTTATTTCTATTACGCAAGATAAAACAAAAATGAAATTGTTTTCGTATAAGCAATAAGCTTTCATAGAGAACTCATGGAAATGAGCTAAAAACAACTTATGAACACATCAATAGTTGTTTTCATAAGTTCTTAAAAAAAAAACCACATTTGTTTATGTCTATAATTAAGGTCAAATAATTCAATCCAAAGATGCCTAATAACTTGGCATATATGAACTTTGTCAGAACATACACATTGATTTAAAAAAATAATGAAACAAAAACACAAACAAAAAAACACATAATTTTGGCTTCAATTTTTTTTACCTACATCACAGATAGTAAAGATGTTGCAGTTCCATTATATTATCAATGTGCCCCTTGTATAGAAATACTTGCTTTGCTTGATCCACCTGTACATTTATAAGTAAATATCAAACTATACTCGACAAAGTTGAATTGCCATGAAAATAAATTTATGGAAATAAATAATCTAGTGAAATCACAAAGGGTGTAATAAACATTGAAACCTGGACACTCTTAGTGTTATAAAATAATTAGACCAACAAAAGAAACAAAGAATCAAACAAAACAAAACAAAACAAAACAAAACAAAACTAAAAGGGTTCATTGTCTGCAGTTTCTTTTGATCAAACATTCAAATAAGAAAAAATAGGGTAGTTTTATGGTGCATAAGCGAAGTAAGTGTTATACCATTCACAAATTTATTTTGTCATTGGATCGAGTGAGATATAGTGGAACTTATTAATCTAATAGTGGAGAAGAAAATTGTGGGTAGTATAACACTATTTTTCTTGTGCTTTATACAATTAGTCTGAAAAATTAACTAAAATTACCAAGTTGAGTTTAAGACAATATACACGACTTCAACAATAACAAGTCAAAGTAAGAGAATCACATAAAACTAATGAAGAATAGAGATAGAGAGAAACAAATCATTACCGCTTGAAGAGAAGAGAAAGCCTTGAAGTGATCGAAAAGCCGGTGAGCGAAGTGTATTAGTGAGAAAGTAAAAGTTCCAGTGTGGGGTAGGGGTATAAAAGTACTTTGTAGTAGTATCAAACAAAAACTTTCTCTACCACATTAAGCTATCGTCAAGAGGATTACACACTTGCAAAGTTGGTGGATGTTGTGGCGTCACACCAAAAAGCATGCATAATACAATGACAAATGATTGCTATAATCAATTATGTATAAATGTCATTGTCTTTTTTTTTTGTGTAACACAGTGGTTAAAAATTCATTTTTTTTAATGTAAATAAGTAAAGAGTTGGGAGTTTGAACCAATACAATGTCTCTACCAAATGAGCTAAACTTACAAAAAAAAACTATAGTTATTATGCTTTTGACTATTGATTCTTTTTAAAATTAAATAACATTACGAGTTGGATTGGAGTGTATCTAAGTGCTTGTTTGGTTCAGCTTGTTCAATAATAATAACAATAATAATAAATGTGAATCATGAATATGACTTTGAATAATAAATATAACATATACAAACAAATATTTGTTTATTGTAATTGTATCTTTAACGTTTGAGAATTATTGATTTATCTTATGTAAAGAAGACTCACTTATTATTCTGTTTTGACATTATTATCACTTATTATTAATATATAGCATTGCTTCCAATAAAATGATATTAATACTCAAAAAATAGCTTTTTTTACAAGAAACTCTTGGATAAACATTAAAAAAATATTTGGTCAAATTCATAGGATAGAAACCGAAGAAAAAACTAACATAACAATTAAGTCAAATCTAAGGTTCGAGTCCTAAAAAGAAGAAAAAAACTAACATAAAAATTAACATACTAACCTTCGTCATTAAAAAAAGCATGTGGTTGAAGACATCCACAACAAATTCATTGTCAATTCCAATTTTGACGACATTTTAAATTTTTGTAAAATTTTGCTTAGTTCTACACAAAACTTTAAGATAAGTTTTATTATGAGACAATCAAATAATGTTGTTCATTTGTTTGCTAAAGCAGTATTGTCACACGCTCATTCCTAAATTCATTATCATATGTCATCTTGTATTATGATGGAAAATATGAATGAAATCAATTAGTTTTTTTTAGGAAAATCAATTAGTTTTGTTTCTTTCAAAAAAGTTTTCGAAAAGTTTATAAAATAATATCGACCTGACTACCAAATAAAAATATGCACACTTGTGTGAATGTACACCTATTTTGCTAAGCGCGTGTTTGATTGGGCGGGGACGAGAACTGATTTTGATTTGATTTTGTAGAATTGATTTTGGTTAAGAATGAATTGAATGTAAAGTGATTTATGTTTGGTTACCTTCTAAACATAAGTGATTTGTATGTAAGATGTTGTTTGGATATTTATTTCAAAATTGTTTTTGAATGTGTGAATGACCAAAATGGGTTTTAACATGTGTGTGTATATAAATAAATTTTCTCATTTATTTTTTATTAAATTGACAATAAAAATATGAGATTAATATAATTATTAATATAATGGGTTCATATATCTGGGACATTTTTTTCGTCAAGTAACCTATTGGCTAGAAATTTACCTTGGTGAATAAGTGGGATGTCTGGGTTCGAACCTCAACCCCTACATATAATATACAATGTCCCTATCAATTGAGTTAAACTCACGGGGACCTGAGACATTTTTTTGTCATCTTTGATTTTCTTTTATGTTAATTCTTTTGAGAGGTTTTTTTTATGTTAATTGATTAAATAAAAATATTGACAAATAAGTTTATTTATTAAGTAAAAGGTAACAATAGTAAGAAAACAATAAGCCGATTTCTTATAGTAAAATAAGAAGCTCATTTATGTACTTATCCCTAACCTCTTGATAAGGTATTGTAGCACAAAACAAAACAAAAACACAGCTTAGGAAGAAAAAGTGGGTAAAGCTGTAAAGTATCGTATGGCTTTAATCAAATTGATTTTGGACAGACGCAAAAGCTACATGGAGTAGCTTCAACTAGAATGGATTGTTAATCTTCTCTATGAGGCCATAAAAAAAAACTAGAATGGATTGTTCAAAGGAAGAATCACATTTATATCTTATTGCCGAACATCACGCAAATGCCACAAAGTCACGTTTGCAACAGTAAACACACGTTTAAGGCCTCTCGACGTAGAACCAAACAGGGGCTAATTAATTTTTTTTAAGGAGGGGCTAATTAATTTTAAAAAGCAATTATAATACAATTATATGAAAATATGATGAATTTTTTATTAGACGATAATGTAAAACTATTTTACACCCAAATGCATCTCCATTAAAGTATTAAAAGATACAATTAATTGGTTTAGTTTAAACTTATAATGTAACACAAGTTATAAAAAAATCAAATTATTTTTAGATTATAAGCGTTGCTTTTTTGTGTAATTTTGATTTTTTTACAGAATTTTTTATTTCAACTATGCATTTTATATATTTTTAGTGAAAATAACACACACTGAAAAGTAAAATATATGCATTTTTAGTCACCAGATATTTTGTCTGTAAAAGTTTAAGTGAGTTGAGTTTTAGCGGTTCATCTTTAGAGCAGGTGTTAATGCTCAACGATAATTAACAGAAGCATTTACTGATTATTTATAATTTTCTTATGCTAGTAGAAGGTTACTAATCAAGATTTAATTTAATCTCAAAATTTTCTTGCAGCCTAATTTAGTGTTTAACAAAAAATAATATCAAAATAGTCGATGATATTTTTAAATAGAGGATAAATTAGTCATTTTGTTATAAGGAACTCACGAGTCATTTGTTCAAAATTTTGAAATTATGGATGTATAATTGAAAATTCAAACAGAAACTTACCGTTGCAGAGAAGAGAGTGTGAGTGAGCAAAGCAGAAGGAGATGAGTTCGAAGGAAAGTTGTAGAAGCGAACTTCGCATCGCAATTCGTCAACTCAGCGCTCGTTGTCTCTACACCGCTTCCAAATGGTAACAACAAAATTCTTCAAACCCTAATCCTAATCCTAATCCTTCTCTCATTTCCCTATTCCTTAAACGACGACGTTTCATTTCGTATTGATGAAAATGCAGGGCGGCGGAGCAATTGGTAGGAATCGAAGTGCAAGATCCATGGAAGTTCACGCCTTCGAATACGAGGTTTCAGCGTGGAAGTTCAAGTATTCGTCGGAAGTATCGAACTCATGAGATTACGATGACGACACCGATTGCCGGTGTTTCGTATGTTGCTACACCGGTTATGGAGGAGGATGAAGTTGTTGATGGTGATTTTTATCTTTTGGCGAAGTCTTATTTCGATTGCCGTGAATATAAGAGAGCTGCTCATGTTCTTCGTGATCAAATTGGACGCAAATCACTCTTCTTAAGATCTTATGCTCTCTATCTGGTTAGTTTACTTACTTTTCTGTGTCAATTTTTGTTTACGCTGAAATTGTTTTTATTTTACCAACATTGGAATGGTACATTGTGGTTAGGTATTTGAATTTAATTTGATTTCTAGCTGGTTCGTATGGAAAAACATGTTGTGAGGGTTTAACCCCTTAAATAGATCTCGGGATTAGTTTTGCAGTTGCGTGATACTTTATAAACGAAATTGTTGGTTAATTAGTTTTTTCAATGTCAAATGCATTGGAGTCCTTTTGTTTTTTGATTCACTGTGGACTTTGATGTAATGGTATTATTGAGAGGAGAGTTTGCATTTTTTTGTTTGTATGAGTGTGTATGTTGTGTTTTTTAGGGGTAATGGTCATTTTGGTCCCTGAATATGTAACGAATGATCACAATAGTCCCTCAATATATCGAAATTCCAAAATAGTCTCTGATTGTGCACTTTGTTAGTCGAAATAGTCCCTGACGCTAAAATAATCCCTCAATAATCACAATAACTCTTTTCATACAGGGACTGAAATGACAATACCTAAGTACTTATAAGGACTGATATGGCAATAAATAAGTATATTGAAGGACTAATATGACAATATTAACGAATTATTTAAATGTCAGGGACTATTTTGACTAATGAAGTGCACAATCAAGAACTATATTGAAATTTCGATACATTGAGGGACCATTATGACTACTTGTTATACATTCAGGGACCAAAATGACTATTACCCCGTTTTTTTATTCAATTGTGCATATGTTTAATTCAATTTTAGTGGGAAAGTCTGTTTTGGGTTGGGGGATGTTTGTGCCTGTCAGCTAAATAGACTGTGATTAATTATGCTGATTTTGTTGAGATCCATTTTGGGGGGATATTCATTATGTTGTCAGTTCAGGATAGCACAGCGGAGCAGTCGACCCCAAAACTGAGATGACCATCACTTGATATATTTAGGAATTATTATACATTTAATACTAATAAACGCATAATTACTCAAAAGTGAAACAAATTACTCAAACTCTTTGTGCTGCAATAGCGAAAAAACGCAAAAGCTCATGTGAACGCAGCTACCCAACTCTGGGATGCGACGGCGTGTGTGGAGGTTGCCACCCACCGTGACACAACACACTTCCGTGTTAGTGGTGCTAACTGCCACTATTGACAACACAGGATTTATGGTATATATACTTTTTGATTGAAGCTAAATTCCTATTATTGTTGAAGTGGGGGTTGCAAAGTTTACTGAGCATGTAGCAACATTAGGCCAGAACATAGAAGGCAGTCTATGTTCCCTTTTATTTGATTTGTGTTGGGTGCAGAGTTACAATGAACAAATCACACCAGGTGACTGACATGTCATCTCTTCATGGTTCCCTCATGTTAAGTGTAAGATGTGTGTCTCAACAATGTCTATCTAGAGTATCTATTTCAAATATTTGTTGCAATTTGCTATGCTGCCTTCAGATTAAAGAAGGACATGCCTGATATCAAAATTATAATCCAAGCCATCTTTTAAATCAGATAACTGCTGTTGGAAAGGAAGTTGGATATGTAATTACTGACTAGAGAGATAAGGTATGCTTATATTAAATGTCACAACCCAGTAAAAGTTAAAACTCTGGCTGGCTGTTGGCCTCAAAATTGGTATTTCTAATAAATGTATCCTATTAACATTTTGTTTAAAAGGATATGAACTTTCCGTTAAGTTGTGTATGTAATACGACAATGTTGCTGAATAAGTGAATATTCATTTGCATGTATTATTCATTTAAAAGAATGTTCTACATCAAACAGCGTCTTCCGTAAATAAAACCTGGAAAGTAGGTAGTGGTGTCAGTTTAACAATCAATTATGAAAGAAATAGTGTAATACCTGAAGCAGAATGTTTTTAAGGACGAGAGATTAAAAAAATATATGCAAGTTAAAGCATGAGGCCGCTTTTTAGTTATTTTTGAAATTTTGCTCTTTGCAGCAGAAATGTAATTTTTGAAAGTACTTTGTGTATGCAATATATGAAGCTAAACCCAATAGCAAACTCAGTAATTTCTTGTTACTTGTCTATTATCAATGTAATGTGCTTTCTGCTATACAAACTGACTTCAGGTCTTTCTTTAAGACATTGACAGTTTTCATGTAAACCCTTTTCTAAAAGAATTTTGTCTGCCTCTTATGGTTAGTTTTGTCAATCCCTAGTCTTATGCTATAGAACTGTCATAATGTGTATGTTTTTTTAATAAATTTTATTGTGTATGTATATTAGCAGAAACTATTAGTCATATCATATTCTTCCATTTCACTTGTCACTTTTTCTTGAGTAAAATCTAAATGAAGATAATACATTGGGCACTGTTGCATGCTAATAGCACAAACAACTCATGATCTGATGCAGTATATTTTTCTTCTAAATTAATGTACATAATATCAGTTTGAAAGAACTGAGTTTTTTTGGGGTTTTGGAATTTTACATGTCTAAATTCTTTGTCCATGCTCTGTACTTCCTACAGGCAGGAGAAAAGCGAAAAGAGGAAGAGATGATAGAACTTGAGGGTCTGGGTAAAAGTGATGCTGTGAATCAGGAATTGGTTTCTTTAGAGAGGGAGTTGTCTACACTCCGCAAGAATGGAACAATTGATCCCTTTTGTTTGTACTTATATGGTCTTATACTGAAACAGAAAGGCAATGATAATTTGGCGCGTACAGTTCTTGTGGAATCTGTAAATAGCTACCCTTGGAACCGGAATGCCTGGACTGAGCTGCAATCCTTATGCACTTCAGTTGATATTTTAAATAGTCTTAATCTTGGTAGTCATTGGATGAAGGACTTTTTTCTTGCCAGTCTCTACCAAAAACTAAGGATGCACAATGAGTCTCTGTCAAAATATGAATATTTACTCGGAACTTTTGGTTTTAGTAATTACATCCAAGCTCAAATTGCTAAAGCCCAGTACAGTTTGAAAGAATTTGATCAAGTTGAAGCTATATTTGAAGAACTGCTGAGGATTGATCCTTACAGAGTGGAAGACATGGATATGTACTCCAATGTGCTATATGCTAAGGAATGCTTTTCTGGTTTGAGTTACCTTGCCCATAGAGTATTCATGACTGATAAATACAGACCTGAATCTTGTTGTATTATTGGAAATTATTACAGTTTAAAGGGGCAACATGAAAAATCAGTTCTATATTTTAAGAGAGCCCTTAAACTGGACAAAAATTATCTCTCTGCTTGGACACTTATGGGTCATGAGTTTGTAGAGATGAAAAACACTCCTGCTGCTGTGGATGCCTATCGTCGGGCTGTTGAAATAGACCCGTGTGATTATCGTGCTTTGTATGGACTAGGACAAGCTTATGAGGTGATGTGTATGCCTTTATATGCGCTTCATTACTTCAAAAAATCTGTTTTCTTGCAACCAAATGATTCCCGACTGTGGATAGCAATGGCTCAATGCTATGAAACTGACCAGCTTCGCAAGCTCGATGAGGCAATAAAGTGTTACAGAAGGGCATCAAACTGTGATGATGGGGAAGCAATTGCTCTGCACAACCTTGCAAAGCTGCATTCAGAGCTGGGACGCACTGAAGAGGCAGCATTTTACTACAGAAAGGATTTAGAGAGGATGGAATCTGAAGAGAGGGAAGGTCCTAACATGATTGAGGCTTTGCTCTATCTTGCTCATTATTACAAATCGACGAGAAGAACTGAAGAAGCAGAGGTTTATTGTACACGTCTTCTCGATTATACTGGTCCTGTGAGTCAAAAATATTTAACTACACTCAATTTATTTATTTATTTGATAATACCTACACTTTCAATTTGAAACAATTTGTTGATACCAAATCATTTAATAATCAAAATCATTCTTTCAGGAGAGGGAGACTGCAAAAAGTTTACTTAGAGGGTTGCGATCGACACAATCTAGTTTCCCTCCAGCGGGATGTTGAGCACTTTCCTCCATAATGTCTCTTGATGAAGCACTGGTGTTATGCTGCAATTTTCAATTTTGGTTTAGATTCATTCTCATACTTTGTGCTGGAGCAGAACTAATGGCAAATATGAAAATGATAAGAATCATTCTCATACTTCAATACTGCAAAATGCACTACCATGCTGCACTAACTGGTAGACAAGCATCATATCACATTTTGTTCAAAGTAGTGATCTGGTTGTCAAGAACATGAGTCTGAAGCTAGAAGAACCTTTCTTCTCTTCTATAATTGGATAAACAGATTAGGGACTGTTTGATTTTGTAAAAATGTAAGGGATTAGACAGCATAAAGGTAATTGTCATTAATAAAGTTTGGCAAGCCCGAATCCCAACTCTTCTAAACTGTTTTTTTTCCATAAAAAAAAAAACAGAAAGTTGAGAATATGCTTCCAGCACGTGTAGGCTCTGTCAATAATATATTCATGTCTGCCAAAGGAGAGATGATAATGGACACAAACACATGTTTAAAAATCAGTTCATATAACTGGAAGTGACTGAGAGACAAACATATAGTATTAGATTTACCAAATTTTCTTATAATACCTTTCTAATACATTTTTAAATACTGATTTTAGAAGGTAAGGTCACTTATTTTTTCCAATCAGCTGTCAGCTACTCAATCGAATAATTGATGCAGCTATTTGAAGCCGATCATATATTGAGGATTAATGATCAATCAGTTCCCATGGTATTGAATTTGAAAACCTAATATTAAAATAGTTTTTTTTTACGAATATCATTGCGTCAAAAAAAAAAAGGACCAAAATCAGGATATGCAAGTCATATAGTAAAAGGCCGCAAAGATATTTTACATACAAAGGTAAGGGTTCAAATATGCAATTTCTTAAAAAAAAATCTCAATTTTTAACACTTAATGTGTGTCATTTCTAAAAAAATACACTTAATGCGAGTTTTCTTTAGTTTTTTTTTTTTGTACAAGTGTGTGTGATTTTGTCCTTAGCCTTTTTAGAGAAAACAAATGAATGGACCGAATTTGAGATGAAATCTTTTTAAATAATAATTGCTCTAGTCTAAAACATAATCGCAGGGTTTTGCACTTGTAAAGGGGTGGTTGCCTAGGTTTTTTTGGATGTGTAATAAAATGTGATCCCTTATCTCTCATCTTAATACATATTAGCGCTATGATTTATTGGGGTGTAGCATCTATGTCTTTGTTTTGTGGTTTTTCTTGGTTGGAGTAAATCACCGATTCGCCTCCTAAAATTGTTAAGTTGAACATTTATCCCATTGATATATGCAAATATGCAAAAAAAAGAACCAAGTTTTGAACCACGTTGACCAATTTGGACATTGATTAACTTGTAAGGACCAATTTGACAATAAACGGTATAAGCTATGGACTAATTTGCTACCAAGAGGTATAGTTCAAAGACTAATATAATTGGGGGAACTAATTTGACACTATATTAGATACAGGTTATAAATATTGGATTGAGATTTTAAAAGACTATTTTGATAGAAAAAATCTTGAAGATTTTAAAAGACTTTGTTGGATTGTATTGACTTTATGGGATTTTAAAAGACATTTTTTAAAAGACTTTTTACAATCAAGATTCTTGATGCAAGATTTTAAAGGACTTTATTTTCAAGATTTTAATGGGGTCAATGAATTTAAAGATATAATACATTATACCGTGCAGTACTTTTAGACATATAGATCAATTGCAAAAAAACTCAAAAAAAAAAAACCAATTGTAAAAATAAAGTACAATAGTTATAAATCAATCGATATAATAATAAATTAATTGTCAACAAAAAAAGAAATAACATCGAATCAATGAACGTATAGACTATTAGAGGTATAGTACTACTAGTAAGTTGGCTGATCTTAAAAGTTCTGGACATATGATTGATTATAATAATTTGATATATAATAAGTAGACGGATAAGTTCTGTTAAGAAAAATGCAAGTTACAGGTTTGAAGATTTCGACAATCATGTTTGGCAAACAAAAGAAATAATATGGACTTGTCATGACAGAACATAAAAGAGTTTGGGAGAGTATCACAAAATCTCAAGAGTTTGTGTGAGATTGTTGGATGAGTCTATTTTAACTAAAAAGTCTCACACAATCCATTCCACAAATGAATCCATTAAAATCTCTCTAATTTTCAATACCAAGAGACATTTTATAAGTTCCTAGAAATCTCAATTGAATACCAACATATTTCGTTGTCTTGAAAAAAAAAATCTTGATTGTCTTGATTGAATACCACAAGATTTATTTAGATTTTATAAAAGTTTGATTGAATACCACCAAACTTTTTTATCATAAAAAAGTCTATTAAAATCCTTTGAAATCACAATCCAATACACCCCTAAGTTACTATTTTGTATTTTAATGCACAAATTTATAATTCAACACTTTTACAAAAATATATACAAAACCCAGATTGTTTTATGTGCAACTCATTTTTAATTAGAATCTATGCCTCTGTCAACCGAGTTATCGAAGACTTAATTTTCTTCTTCTATGAAAACAAGTAAACAAATCCTTAATCCTTACCGCAAGAAAAGTGAAGTTGGGGAAGAAAGAATAAAAAAAGATTTAAGCTATAAAATAAGAGAAGAGAGAATAATCAATCAACAACGAACATCCGAGTTTAAGCAGCTTGTTATTCCCCAATTCAATTTACGGCAGCAGGATGGCCGGCGGCAACCACCGCAAAACCCGATGGGAATCCAAATCCTCCTCCGCCGCCGCACCGGCCGCCACCACCACCAACACTAAATCTCCCTCCGATCCCAAATCCAAACCCAACATCAATAATTCTAATCCCAAACCTAACCCTAACCAAAAACCTAACCCTAATCCCAGCCCCAAACTCCCAAACGATCACCCTGCCCTAATCCCCTTTCAATTCCCAGAACCCGGTCCGCCACCACCTCCAGCCTACGGCTTCCACATGCTCGAACGCCGAACAATCATACTCGCCGACGGTAGCGTCCGATCCTACTTCGCTCTTCCTCCTGATTACCAAGATTTCGCTCCTCCACCTCGCCCGCTCGATCGCTTCGCGTTTCCTCCCCGACCCGATTACCAGAATCCAATGGAAGCCGCCTCGGCGAAGAGAAAATACGGGGAGGATGGTAGAGATGAATTTGCAAGACAAAGGGAACAGCTTTTGCGTAATGCTAATGGATTTGCTAATAGGGTTCAAGGTGGTGACTTTCCTGCGGGTCCCAGTGATTTGAGACCTTCTAAGCAATTAAGGGTTGATGGGGTTGGTAGTGGTAATAATGCTAGGCATGTGCAGGTTGATCAGGATTCTTTGAAGAAAAAATTTCTTCACTTTGTTAGGTTGATAAATGATAATCCTTTGTTGAAGAAGAGTTTGTTGGAGGATGGAAAACAAGGGCGGGTTCAGTGCATTGCTTGTGGCAGTGGCAGTAACAGGTTTGGTTGAATATATTTCTGCTGATTTTCATTATTTCTGCTTTGTTCATCTGTTTTGAATTTATTCGTATGATGTTAAAGGCAATGAGGTTATAGGCTTTTAGGGTGCGATGCGATGAGGCAATAGGCACCGAAAAATTAGAAGAAAACTGTATAGTATGATCGTTTTGCATTAATGATTAATCTTTTGTCTGTCACGTAAACTTGTGAAGCTCAGTTGTGTAGTGGATGTTTGTTGGTTGATTTTTATTTGACAACATTATAACTTAGCTTTAGCATTCAGGCCGTGATCCTTTTTTTTTTTAATTCCCATTTGACCAACACTATCATTTCCATTTTGTTAACTGAAGTTACTCTCAAAATCTGGGCATGAATAACCTAGCAAACTTGGCCCTTGAAACAGTCTGCCGAATTTGGTTCCTTGTTTGTATTTGACTGCATTGGATTTAGTTGGAAAACTTGCTTGTCATATTTATGGGTATTTAGAGTTATTACTCTAAAAGTCACAATTTATTTGGTCAGCTATGAATTCACACTTGCTGGAAACTAGTTTTGTTTTTGTGCATGCGACATTGTCTAGGCTAGCCAGTAAGTTTTGATAAGGATATTATATGCTGCGATATACAATTGGAAAATAGCGAGTTAGTGAGCCCTTTAAGTTTATCTACTTGTATTTTACGTTGTTGATTTCTATTGCTTATAAAGAGTTGTTTACATATTAGTAAACATACTTATTGAATGTGTTTTTAATATTTATTGAGCTTATATATTTCTGCTGTTGATATGCTTGTTCCGTTAGAAATTCCTGGAAGTGGTACTTACGAACTACTTGTAGTTCAGATCAAGTTTGTTGGTGGTCTGTAGGATTTGGTATAGTGGGAAATTTAGTTTTTCATCAGATACACTTACAATCTCATGGTTCCCTGTCACATAGTTTTATGTAACTTCTATGACCTACCTCTAATGTATGTTTTGGTGATTGGCAGGCGGCAAGGTTTTGTTAATATTTTTTTGCCTTGTAACCTGGCTACAGCTCCTGTGTTTTCTGACATACGTATGCTTTGTTTTTGAATGTTTGAAGTTATTGTGCTCCATTAGAGCCCTTGTGCCTGTGAACAGTTTATATCTCTTTATGGCTTCTACTATGTCAACGCTTATGTGTCATTTTGTATTTTAATTCTAATGTTGATTTATGAAATGACAGTTGCTCTCGTCATTTACCAACTTACTAATTCTTGCCTGTGGAAGCCTCCTGGTCCAATATATAGTTTCTTTAGTCTTTCGTATAGGTTGGTCATGAGGCAGAGTGATAGTTTGAGTATGTTCATTGTTAGTTATTACTTATTACGATTGAAACTGATTTGTTATTTATGGTAAAATAAATTTAGTGTCAAAACATTTTGGATTAGGGTAACTTCTTTTAACAAAGTTAGTTTCTGTTTATTATTTAAATAGGCAAGAAAACTGCAATCTATCTCTGATCCTTCAATCAGAACTTTAGAACCGGGTTTACATATATTAATTTTCTCTTGCTTCTTTGTACGTTTCTTTTTGTCAGACTTTTAGAACTTAGCTGTCCCTTTTCTATTGGAACTTAGCTTTACAGGTTCCGTGTCATAACCCTGTTGGTGCCATTTAGAACATTGCTTCTGAAGTTGAGTTTTGGTTTCATGTATCGCCTGCTCTGTTATATGTCTGCATATATTTGAATCCCTTTGAGAGCAGAAAACTCTGCTGAGGAATATTTGTGCTGCTTAGAGTTACTCTTGTGTATCTCTTTAGAGAAAGGTTTATTTGTTATATTGGAATTAGCATATCGATTAATTTGTTTGGTATAATGTTTAGTTTCTGTATATATGTTATCCGAATGCAACATGTGATTTTGGACTGGCAATATATGTGGAAAAATGAGTCTATTTGTCTTGCACTTTAAAGGTATCTTTACAACTTTGGTGATTGTTATGTATGTCTGAAAATTTAAACATCCAAAACATTTATTATCAAACCTTGTAATGATGCTGATTTGCGATTTGGTGGGGGTTCCTCGCTTTTTCTGTAGTAGTCCTGTGATTTTTTTTTTTATGTAACTTAAGTTTATTTTCTTTTTGTACCTACGATGCACCTAACATATTCTTCAATGAACCTCATATTCCAAATTTCAGGGCTGCTAAAGATTTTTCAGATATACATGCTCTCATTATGCACACGTTCAACTCAGATTATGCTGATTTACGTGCTGATCATTTGGGATTACACAAAGCTCTGTGTGTCTTAATGGGTTGGAATCACTCAAAGCCTCCTGATAACTCAAAGGCATATCAGTATCTATCTGCTGATGAAGCAGAAGCAAATCAGGATGACCTGATCATGTGGCCACCTTTGGTGATCATCCACAACACAAACACCGGAAAAGGGAGAGATGGTCGTATGGAGGGTTTGGGAAACAAATGGATGGATAATAAACTTAGAGGTATAATACGCCTCTCCATTCTTTATCATTTTCTGTTATGACGTCTCTTTAAGATTTGAATAATTAGGTTAAAATCTTGCATGCCGGCTGTGCAGCCCTTTATAGCAGTTTTGTCTGGATACACTTAGTTACCTTCACTGATGTTTCTTTGTTAGTCAACCTATGCTTTAGGCTACATTTCAATGGAATTCTTATGACGCATGACACATAAGAGTAGTTATGACGTTATCTCTTTCAGGATAATGTGAGGACATGCAGTTTCAATTATATAAGACTTGTGTCATGAACATAAAATCAGGAACTGAAACACCAGTGGGACTCAGTATTTTAAGTGGCAATTTACACTTGTGGTAGGTGCTAATCGTCTGTGTTTTCTGTTTCTAGAAGTTGGTGTTTTAATTTTATTTCGAAAGTGTCTTTTATTTTGTGCAAATTCTGTTAGAAAGCGTCTTATGCCAGTTATCCAATGGTGGATTTGCTTATCTGTCCATCGGATTAGAATTATAACTATTGGGATGTTAAAAGCATCTGCTGCTTTGTCCATCTTTTCTGTTTGCTTATGTTTACTTTTTTGCTTGACTATTGACTAGCATATTTATTCTTATCTGCTATCTAGTCTCCTTTTTAGTCATGGGTAAACCTTTGCTGTTATTTATGAGGAATTATTGACTGTGATAACTCTTGTTTCCTTGAAAGTTCTTTTAGTTAATCCTTTTGGCTTACTTCTATACATACATAAAGTCACATATTATATAGACAGATACATACCCACACATATAGATCGGTAGATTGTTAGAAGTAAATGCGTGTGTATATCATTTACATTATACGTTAGTCCTCTCTTATATATTTTCACCATAGGTTCTTGCTCCGGCTTGACTATTGTACTGCATTTTTTTTATTTATCAAAAGCTAAGCCATCAATAATTTGTGTGACCTTTCATTACTTCCCTTTTATGTCTTCTTTTTGTATATGTGGTTATTGTCAGTTGTGCTACACAATCTACACCATCACATACTGTTCTGAAAAGGGACTGAGAAAGATTGAGAATACATAACAATGTAGATTGAGAATCATCTCTGTCCTTCATGATTTACTTAGATTAGAAATTCGGAGTTGTTGTCCATGGCGCATTGGCGATTCATACAGCTTGAGTAGATGGACTTTGGGCCATTAGATGGTTTTCAAATATTGATCATTTCATATTTTAGGTATTCGTTAATTTTGCTATTCAAACAACTTTGAGTAAATGGACTTTGGATCATTAGAAGGTTTTCAACTTTTTTATCAATTCATATTTTAGGTATTTGTTGAAATTATTTTATAAACTCAAGGTTCCAGAATTGGGCAGGATTCGGCTGCTCGCACTTCCTTGTAGGCCTATCTACCCGACGATTCAGCTGCTCATTAGTCATTGCTCAATATATATAACTCTTCAAGTGTGTATTATGTTGAAAAGTTTAGTACCAACTGCTAAGATAGTGAAAACTGTGTTGATGTCTGATGATGTGTGTTTGTCTGAGGTGCATTTCTTGAGTGGAGTGGGGCCATGTCATCAGCAGTTCCTTGAGATGATGCTTAGAATTTAGTTAAAGTGGATGTGATTTATTTTGTTTTCGAGACAGTTGAGCTGAAAATCTATTAGAAACTCTTCCTCTTTTACCCCAAGGTAAACTATCCGTTCCATTTTAAATGACCACTGTACTCCTTTCCTTTCCACTACCCTTCCTATCAAATGAACTGTGTAACTTGGGTCCTTGTCCATAATTATCTTGTGGTCAATTTCTTGTTCTGGGCCATTGTTTTTCTATTAAATCAAATTGTTTTATACTGTGGTGCCCGTAGCGAGAACAGGAAAGCAGTAATGAGTAGTTTGAAACCGAGTTTTGATACTATCATGACTCATGAGCATACAAATTATGGATTGTTCAGAGTAATTTAAGCCTTTGTGTGTGTTTTCTTTATCTTCTATTTGACACACTTTGGTTTAGGGCTGCACACAATGACAAGTGAAGGCCAAACTTTGTCACATACTATTGTTGATGAACTTTGTTTATTCTATTGTTTGTAGTTTTTTTTCAGCTGCTTTTTTTTATGTTTCTACATATTGGGAAAAACCCAAGTCCCACATCGGATAGATAAGACTCTTGATAAGAGTTTATAAAGAGGAGGCACTCCTCACCTTATGAACTGGTTTTGTAAGGATAAGTTAGGCCCCAAATTTCAACATGGTATCAGAGCTTGTCGAATTCAAGTGCCACCTACTTATCCACGCACCAAGCCCAAAAAGAGTGCTGGGCGTGAGGGGGTGTATTGGAAAAAACCCAAGTCCCACATCGGATAGATATGACTCTTGATAAGAGTTTATAAAGAGGAGGCACTCCTCACCTTATGAACCAGTTTTGTAAGGATGAGTTAGGCCCCAAATTTCAACACTACATACCTACTACTTACATTATATGTAAGTATGTGTGTTTATTTATTTCTTTTTCTATAGCCACAACGCCAACCACTGTATTGTTATGGGGAATTTTGACTTGCTGCCATAAAATGTCATTCATCATTAATATCATTGATTTGTGTTTGATATTTTTGGGCTAGATTCATAATTGTACAATTATGAAGTAGTGTGAAGTGTGAACCAGTATACCTGTCCATTTATATAGAGAAGAACTACAAACGCATGTAGCTATGCATTTATACATGTGCTTGTGTTGATGTTTCAATTTAATGACAATAGATTGTACGGCCTGAAGGAAATAAGTCTGGCGAATGTTATTGTGAGGCAACTCTTCAATATATGTATATTGTTTCTGAAATCATTTTAGTGTGTGAAACTATTTTGGTTTTGCATCGAGTACCCGGTTATTCATTGAGTTTGAAAATATTGAATTGTGCATGTGCACACCTGTTATTACCTATCCATTTATGCATGGAAGATGTGGCAGTACATTTATGCACATGCATGTGTTGTTCTTTTATTGACATCTGATGTTACAATCAAGAGAGTAGGTGTCAATTATTGTGGTTTAGTTCTTCATTTAGTGTAGCAAATCCCTACATTAACCTGGTAGATGCTTAACTACATTGTTTTTTTGCACATAGCATTAAGGATGTTATTTTGAGGTTAGACATTTAAAACTAGACTTGGAGCTTGGTTGCCTTTTTTATCTAGACGATGCAACATGAGTGCCTTGTTCTTCAACAGGGAAAAGGGGTTGATTTTTTATGTGCTTCCTGGCCCAGTTTCTGTTTTAATTTGTATGAGTTATGTTGTTTTTGTTGTGTGTTTTGTCACCTGAGGTCATGCAAATGGAGTGATTATCGTTGTACTCATTGAATTTAGCTTTTCCCGATCGTATTAGATATTTTTTCTACCTTTTTTTAATGACTGGTGTGAAATATAATTGCATCTTGTCTACCCATATTATTGCATCATTTCAAGTCCTCTTATTACTTATTAGCTTGTTAGTTCTGCTTATTTTTGTGGCTGTAATCTTACCACAAGTGTTTAAGTTTGTTATTTATTTTGTGATTACAAATACTCTAAGCCAATTTCATTTAAACCTGGTTTTGGTTTTAGTAATATTAGGTTATACATTAATATGTTTTGTCCCAAAGGAATAGTCTATACTGGTGGGATAAAAATTTAGATAACTTCAAATCTGTTTTTTTATTTTTAAGCTTCCTCTTTTATACTCTCCTTATTCTCATGATATAGATGGTTTACAGATGGTTTGTTTTAAACCCTTTCCCTCCTTTCTACTTCCATCAGTTTCAATCTAATGATTTTCTTTGGCAAGCATAGCATTGTGTTGGGCTCAGAATCTCCTCTAAGATGTAAATTAATTGGCTTATGTGCCCTGAATGACAGTATTTATGGCCAATGTTGCATAACTTTCAAGTATAATGTCGTGGAGACATGATTCATATTGGCTTAGGGATAGAAGCAAAAATAGAGAACTCTGATTGCTCAAGGAAACTTGTTATTGCTTGGTGCCAATTCACTTTGTGATGAGCCCTATTTATACTCTTCTTGTAGGGCTTTATGAAATTGAAAAAATTAGAGGCATTTAAAGCAAATAATTGATTACAAGAAAAGTTAGAGATGTTAAGGTTACTCTAATTCCCTGCTAGAAAAATCTAAAGATACAGTTATTTTAGTGTCAAGGTTACTCTAAGTTTGTGTTTCATATAAGTTTCATATTATACTCCATTCTCCATCTCATATATACTATATATACTGTTAGCACTTAAACGAAATCTTGGGTCTTCTGAACCTTCCACTCAAATATCTGATAATGATATACTTATTTTGACAAAATATTTATCCATTCTGATTTTCATGCATTATCCAGAGCTTGGATTTGGGGGTGGCAAATCAAAGGCATTGTATGGAAAAGAAGGTCATTTAGGCATGACATTGATTAAATTTGCTGGTGACAAATCAGGCTTGGAGGAAGCCATGCGGCTTGGTGAACACTTTAAGAAGGAAAATCACGGCCGCAAGGACTGGGTTCGCGTGCAGGCCCAAACATTAGGAAAGGACGATGAGAATAACCCGAACCTTGTGAAGTTTGATGAGAGAAAAGGAGAGAAAAGGAGGGTCTTGTATGGCTATGTAGGAACTGCTTTTGATCTTGACAAACTCGATTTTGACACAAGAAAGAAGGTAGTCATAGAGAGCCGGAGAGAATACAAACCCTCCATGTAGTTTCTGAACTATACATACATGGAATGATTTGTGGATTGTTCGATGAAGAAGCTTTTTTCGTTATGTTGTACTGACCATTTCAATGTACAATAGGAGGTTTGTTCAAAAAAAAATTATGTACACTAGGAAGCAGCTTTTCCAATAATTTTTATTCTCTAATTTTCCTTATTCATCTTGATTTTTCCTGCTGTAGTTAGCAGTAGAAATTAGGAAAGACTTGTTTTCTTTACAGCCATCTCACAACCTGGAAAGCATTAATTTTCTTTTTTACTTTAAAGTCAATTGGCTGGAATTGAAAGTCTTTGGTTATGTCATCGCTTTTCCCCTTGTTGGGTGGGGACTGTTTATGTACAATTGGCCTTTATTTTTCCTTGTGTTGCTGTGGCAGGGAATGGAAATTTGTACCTACCGTTTCCTGCAAACGGTATCAATTAATCTCTAGCACGTTATGAGCTTATTCTTGGTTGATGAATGAAATGAAACCCTCTTCTAGTCACTGATTCCTAGTTTGTTGCTAATCATTTCCTCCTTATATTTCTTTTTTTCTTTTTGCACGTGGAAGTTAGTATAAGGCATGGTAATAAATGAATAATGATGCTTGTTATGAATATTTTTTTTTATACGGTTGCTCAAGATTGTAATTGAGATTAACTAGAAATGGTTATGGTGGAGGTGGAGTCGATAGTTTGTGGATTCAGTTATCTGTATTATGTGGACAAATCTGCCCTTGCATTGGTGTTGCAACTCGCAAAGTTGACGTCACCACTACTACATAGTCTTTGTGGCACTGATCATTGGTGCGCAATCACAACCTTTTAATGACTGAATCGAATTATCTCATATATTCACTGCTTAAAATTTTTATTTTGATACATTCAAATATGTTGTATTTTCTCATTGGGTTTTCCAGGGTTTATGATAGTGATTTAATTTACTGGAAATGTTTGTACATTATTTGTCAAATTTTGTATTGTCTGATCGATGAAGCAAACAGAATAAATATCTTTTATGAGCTCCTATAAAGAAATAGCTCTATGAAATAAATTAGCCATATCTCATGAAACTAAGTTTAAATTATGATTTTTTTCTGTTCTCTTTTTTATTATAATTATAAGTTGTTGTCGGTGGTACATTGGGATGTCGATGTATCACATAAATCACAATAACACTTATAAATTTTGCTTAAAAAAATTATGAAGTCCATATTGTTTTTTGGTAGAAAATATATTAAAATGTCAAACTACACAAAATATGTATTTTAATAAGAATTGTGAAAGTATAATCAGCGTTGATTTTGAATAATTAATTATTAAGTGTCAAAGAGATATAAAGATGGTTTGGTGGATAGTGTGAGAGTTAATGAGCATAGTGATAAGAAATTTGATGGTTCTATCTTCACTTTTAACATGATACTAAGATTTGTTTGCGAGTTTGGAGGGGAATAGAGAAGAGGACTTTGGAAAAAAAGAAGGGTAAATTACACTTTTGGTCCTTTAAATATTTTTCAGGTTTCATATTGGTCCCCTAATTAATAAAAGTAACGTTTTGGTCCCTTAAATCCTTCTTTGTTGTCACTTTGGTCCCTTCCGTTAGTTTGTGTTAAAAAACGTTCACTTTTTGTCCCTTAAATATTTTTCAGGTTTCATATTGGTCCCTTAATAGAGAACCAATATGAAACCTGAAAAATATTTAAGGGACCAAAAGTGAACGTTTTTTAACAAAAATTAACGGAAGAGACCAAAGTGACTAACATAAAAGATTTAAGGGACCAAAACGTTACTTTTATTAATTAGGGGACCAATATGAAACCTGAAAAATATTTAAAGGACCAAAAGTGTAATTTACTCAAAAAAGAAAAGAGCAAATGAAAGAAATAGATGATTTTGAGAGGGGCTGACTTTGGAGAGTATGGTTTAATTGGCTCAATCTCAATTCATTTTGGCTCAATTAAACTACAAAACAACCATCATCATACTAACTATTAAACTGGCCAATTTCCGGTTGAACCATTTGAACTAAGATAATTGCTTTATAGACCTCTAATGATTGTTCAAAATCCCTTAATTAATCGGAATACATCTCCAGATACCACAAACTTATCAAAAAGTATCTCTTTTTTCCATCAAAAGTTACCTTATGATCGACATTTATTCATGGTCGAGCAACCCGTAGGCAGGGGCGCAGCCCTTCAATTACGTGAGGTAGCCAAGGCTACTCCAAAATAAATATTATTCTTGAATGGATAAATATTATTCTTGAATGGATTGGTAAGTTTTTATATTTAGCTACTCCAAACAAATTTATTTGTTGAAAATTAGCATAAACAAGAAAATAAAAATATTACTACATGATTGATAGATTTATTTATATTAATTTGACACTTTCAGTCTCAACAAATATAGAGAAAACTTTTTTGAGAATCAAAATTTGCTAAACAATAGTCAGAAACAAATAATGAGTTTCTTGCAAATAACTTACTTGTTTACATTGAAAAGGACATTATTAATTTATTTTATATACATCAATTATAAATAAAATTGACTTTTTGAAACACTTTGTGCCCAACTTTTCTAAATAGCTTGTCAATTTTTATTTTCTTTGTTATTGCTTTAACTTACATTTCATGTAAATACAAATTATTTTGATTTTTTGTTAACATATTGCTTAAGTTTAGGATTAAATTTGGATTTAGTCTCTAGAACACTCACAATTTTTAAGTTAAGTTCCTAAAATTTTGTTTAATATTACTCCTTAATTTGTTGTTATGAAAATTAAATGCATGACTAATAGTACTCTTTTGAATTGTAAAAATTTGCGACAAAAATCGAATATTTTTTTTGTAATGACTAAACATAAAAAGTTATAATTTATTATACTAAAATTATATTTTATCTTTAAATTTAATATGTTGGTTTTATAAATATTTTACTTTTTCTTTAAATTTGGCTCTTGCGTAGAATTTCTGCTAGTTTCACCGTTGCTCAATGGCCTATAGAGTACCTTTCTTGAACTAATTGGTTCAGTCCAATTTGAGAAGAACTCCATCTTTCATCCACAAAGGTATCTACTGTATGGCCTATGGCCTAGGGGTCTTCAACAATTCAAGATAAACTGAACCAAACTACGATCCAAACCAACATGCAATGTTTGGGGGCTCAGGCTACGGTGAGAGGCCAAAACAGGTCTCTCACCGTGCAAACTGATTTCTGGCCGTTAGATGGATTAATAAATTCATCAAATTGATTTTTGACCATTTGATCTTTTCACCATCTGACCGCACAATAATTTATTAATATATCTAACGGCCAGAAATCAGTTTGCACGGTGAGAGACATGTTTTGGTCTCTCACCGTAGCCTTCACCTATGTATGTTTGGGTTGGGAATATTTTTGATTGAGAATAAAATTGAACCAAACCGTTCAATCTAGTTTGAACATTAGATTATAAGATTTTTATTCGTATGTCCGTTTGCCCACCCGGTCTTCATATGATATTTTTCTCTTCATTAATATGTATAATACCTAGTAATAAATGCCAAGCCAAATTAAAAATTAGAACATTAAGGGTGTGTTTGATCTCTTCAAAGAATGAAGACATAACATGACAACTTCATTTATATAATATTTGATTTGTAAAAAATGTTCTAGGGACAAGACAAAATGGAGGCAAGAGACAAGAGAAAAACTAAAATTTATGTCATTCATTAAACCTCAACACAACTTTTGTTCCACATACAAGTTGTCTAAAATAGTATAATAACATTTTGTCCACCAAAAATCGTATAAGACCAAAAATTATTCAATGCCATAAAAGTTTGTCATGTGTTGTTCTGCTTTGTTTTGTGTTCTATCTTGTGTTGTTTTGTCTTGTACTTACTGTTTAGTAGATCAAACACACCCTAAATTTCAATGAAGCTTTGGTGTGGTCGAATTAATATATTTAATATTTGATTTTAAATGTAATTTGCCTTTCATAGTTCAAGTGTAATGAACAATGAGCATCAATATAACTTAGTTGCAGGCAGGCGCATCCTTAGTGTCTTATTGTATAAATAAAGGTCATGCTAACAAATGTTCTAAAATATTGTTTAACAAATACATAAAAGAAAAATTTGTATTGGAAATACGAGTCAAACACTTGTCATAATCATAATCACACTACTTTTTATGCAAAAGTTACTTTTTTTAAACAATATGCTAAATACACTTGTTAACACTTTTCTATTAATAATATGACTTTGACTGTTTTAAAAAAATTAAAATTAATTTGATAAAAATTCTCATATATGTTTGAGCCCGGACAGGGGGGGGTTGAGCCCGAACCCGCCCAATATCCACCCCTATATGTTTGTAAATTGTTTTTAATGTACCCGATCACTCTGAATCTAATCAACCCATTGTTTATCAATTTGATTTGGACTTTATCTTAAAAACGTGTAAATCCAAACCAATTTGTATACATGTCATCTTAATAAGTGTCATAAGTTTTTTTTTTTTTAAGAAAAGTGACATAAGGATATTGTTTAAGGAAACTACAAAATAAAATTTTCTTTTAAAAATACAAATCAAACATATATAAATGTAATAAATGCACATATTTTTTTACAAAAAAAATTGATATTTTGATTTCTTAAATAACGACTTAACGGTATTTGTTAACATTTTTTCATATATTTTTATCGGTTTGACCAGCAAATTCACTCAAAACAGAATTAAACCGTCTCTGAACACCCCTAAACATACTTATGTGAGTTTTTAATTTGAGGTTTTTTTCTTCATTCAAATAATTCTTTGAAGAGTGAACGAACATGACGATTTTTTTAAATAATTAAAACCACTATATATTAAAAAACATACTAGATCCAAGTCCAAGAAAGCCAAGCCAATGGTGAATTATACCTTATCTCAAATCTCAATAGTGCATTTGTACGCGTGCTTGTGTCTTTCTGCAGTGGCAGGTACTGCACCCTCCACTCAAACCAAACACATTCTGTTGTGTGTGTGTGTGTGTGTGGTTTTTTTTGTTTGTTTTTAACTCTTTCTTTATTTATTTTAAAAAAAAATTAGAATTGAGATTTCTACCTTCGTTCTCTCTTTTCCGGCTGTTTCCCTTTTTCTAGCTTTATCTGACGCTTCCCATGTGGTGCTCAACACTCTTGTCAGTTGACCCACCACTCTCGTCTTCTTCCTGATCTAGCTTCGATTTCTGGGAAAGTTCCATCCTTGTGTACATCACTACACACAATTATACTACTAACATTCTTTCATACGCAACGCTCGATATACTATATCATAATCATAATCTTAATACATTATACTACTATATTTTTTTCCAAAAATAATGTTGCATGCAGTAACATTTTGTTTACTACTTTAATGGTATTGATATTTGATAGATTCTATAGTGTATAAATGAGACAAATCTTGTATCACAAACAAATTAGCTAGTTTCTATCATTAGATAAAAAATATCACCATTAAATTAAACATATAATGTGATTATTGTTCCAGTTGTCAAAAATACATTTGTATTATGGCGCAAAATTATATTGCTTGTGCATGATAAACGTACTCATATATTTATGCTTTAATTTTGTCGGTATATACTTGTATAAGCTACTAATTTGCAACTGACATAGGAATACTTTTCTTGTTGTCTAATTCATACTTTTTGTTACTGGAGTTGGATATAGTTGAGAGGCAAGAATCCATATTTTTTGTTACTTTTTTGTCACTGTTAACTATATTGGACATTTTATGGCTAGCATACTTAAGAAAGGTTGTGCATTTTGTCAAACAATAAGTTTTATATATATTTATATAAAAAATTACATTGACGTCTAATAACATCTATGTATAGAGATATTTAAAGATGTACGGAGTTAAATGTTCGTAGTTCAAGCCTGACAAAAAGTAATGTACTAATATTTGTCACTAAAAGAGAAGATATATGATATAAAAATGGACATCATTGTGGATATATATTAATATTTGTCATTAAAAGAGAAGATATATGATATAAAAATGGGCATCATTGTGGATATATAGATACACAGTACTCATCAACACTTATTGAGAGGGCATCTTAAACAATTTAGAGGCCTATTCTAATTTTAAAAGTTGGACTTAAGACATATATAAAAAATAAAAAAGAGGCATTTTTTATTTTATTTAAATTGATTGAAATCTCATGATTTTAAAAGTAACATACAACTAAGTTGTAGTTATATACACCCACTAGTTTTTATGTTGGAGTATTTTAGCAACATGCATCTTTAGGTGTATTTAGCCACTTTTTAGTTATCACTTGCTAAAATACTCCTTCTAAAAAATAAGTGGGTGTATTCTAGCAAATGCTTATAGGAGTTGCTAACATACACCCACTTATTTTTTAGAAGGTGTGTTATAGCAACATACACCTCAAGGTGTATTTATCAACTTTTTAGTTATAACTTGCTAAAATACTCCCACATAAAAACTAGTGGGTGTATATTAGCAAATCCATATATATATATATATATATATATATATATATATATATATATATATGAGTTGAAAAATGGTATCTGTACAACCATTTTGAATCAACTTTTTGACGACTATTTCCCACTCTCACTGCATCCTTACTTTTTTTTTTCTATATTGTTTTTGACCAATCAAAAGATAAAGCTTAGACTTGACTTGTAGCCTGCTATAACTTATTTTTCTTGTTAATATACCAATGAAGTTAAACTCCACTTTAGTGAATTATCTAACATATGTTTATTTTTGTCAAGATCTAACATATGTTTTTAATGAAGTTAATACATGTTTAAGTAGACTAACTAGTTAAACATATCCTTAGACTAACGTTAGTAATATGACTTTATATATATGATATCATATTTAAATTCTAATTAATACATTTAAATATAAAAAATTAATAGGCCAATAAGTTAAGTTATCGAAAAAGTTAGCAAATTCATATTACAATTCAAAGTACTAAATTTAATATACTAACAAAAGTATTATTTATATTTATTTAAGTAGACTGCCCTGATCGACTCAATAGTTTTTTTTTTATGACTTGTAGTCTGATCTTTTTAGTTTTTTTATGATTTATAGTCTGACCTTTTTAGTTAACTAAGCTTCTAAAACGAATTTAGCCTTTTATACTAAATCTGATTGACCTCGAACTATCGTAGACTAGGGTTTATGTTGACCAGCTTGATCTATTCTCATCCTTACTAAATCTAGTCTAACCTTGATCTAACTTTGCGTCAACCTATCGTATATTGTAGACTCTTCATGTTGGTTTTATCTATTCTCATCCCTATTCAAGAAAACAGGTTTTTAGTCTTATATAACTCCACCTAACTCGACTAGTTGTAGTCTATATATAACTTTTTAAATATATAGGATAGGGTTGGTGTAAACAATTTTTTTTATAAGAACTTCACAGTACATTGTTAGAAAATAAAAATATATTAAATTAAATTAATTTTGTCACCTGGTATCTTTGAGTAGGTTGGTAAAAGTCGCATCAGTTTGGTCCTCCTGAGTCATGTATAATATATATCAATGAAATGTATATTATAGTATAGCATTTTTTTTGACAGAAATATGTTATATAATTATGATTTAAAATATGAACAAGTGTATACTAGTTAAAGTTAATATTGAAGAGAATGACACAAATGATTTCTACCAGAAAAAAGAAAGAACAGAACACAAATGATAGATCCATTTTGAGTGGAGTGATTGATATATATAAAGAAAGGTTGTTTTGTGTGAAAAATCCAAATATCTAACACTGTTATTTGCAATGTCAGATAAAATCTAATAGTAGTAGGTATTTTTTCTTCTTCTTTTGCTTTTAAATAAAGAAATGATGATCGTAATAGTCTAATCTGAGCATAATTAACGATTTTTAACTGTTTAGTACTATGATCTTATCTTATCCTATGCACGTTAGATTCATTTCTCTCCACTTACATTCATACGCATACCCCGCGCATTTTAGCACCGCCCCTCAACTACCTTTATTCATAACCTTAACACGTGTCCCTTACTCTTCAATCCACGTCATCACCTTCGTTGTCGTCTATCTTTTCTCTTTCTCATTTCGCCACCACCTTTACTCTTTCATCTTTCACTCTTTTTTCTTTCTTCTCTTCAATTTCTCTCTCTCTCTGATTTCAAATCAAATTAGGGTTTTCAAATTTTCTTCTTCTTTCACTATGGGGTCAATCCCCGATCCTGGTGAGTTAACCGAGTTAACTCAACCAAGTTTCGATGATTTTCAACGTCAAACCTCCCTTATGACTTCTTGCACCCTCCTTTGGAAAGAACTCTCTGATCACTTCTCATCTTTAGAACAAGATCTTCTCAACAAATCCGAAGCCTTAAACCGCAAAATTCGCTCCTTAGATAATCAGACTAATGAATCCCTTAACCTCCTCCGTCACCGTGAATCCACGCTCGACGACGCGCTTCAGATCGCGCTTCGCGATATCGATAACCGCACCGAAGCTGCTCTCGCTGCACTCTCCCGTGTACGAGAGGATGTTGAGGATGGTGATGGTGAGGTTGATAATGGTGAAGGTTTGATGCTGAAATTGAAGTCGTTTTGTTTGAAGATGGATGCGTTAGGGTTTTGGGGGTTTGTGATAGGGAAGAAGAAGGAATTAGAAGGTTTAAGAGCTGAGATGCCGGAGGCTTTAGGAGAATGTATAGATCCGGCGAAGTTTGTGCTAGAAGCTATATCGGAAGTTTTTCCGGTGGATAAGAGAGGTGATAAAGGTGGAAATGATCTTGGTTGGGCTTGTGTGCTTGTGTTGGAGTCTCTGGTTCCGGTGATGGTGGACCCTGTGTTGAAGTCGAGGATGTTGGTGACTCCTACTGTGAAGAAACTTGCGAAGGATGTTGCTGAGAAATGGAAGGTGAGTTTGGAAGAACGTGGTGGTGTTGAGAATGTGAAGACACCTGATGTTCATACATTCTTGCAGCATCTTGTTACTTTTGGGATTGTTGATAGTGATGATTTGGGATTGTATCGGAAGCTTGTTATTGCTTCTGCTTGGAGGAAACATATGCCTAAGCTTGCACTTTCACTCGGTCTCGCGGATCAAATGCCCGGTAAATTCATGACATTTTTACTCATTATTCATTATTGTGATGGTTTTTGTTAACAAACTTCATGTTACTATATTAGTCTTTGTTTATTTGTTGGGTTTGTGTATTGAATGCAAATGTGAATGTGTGCGTTTGTATTTTCAGATATGATTGAAGAGTTGATAAGCAAGGGACAACAACTTGATGCTGTTCATTTCACATTTGAAGTGGGTCTTGTGGATAAGTTCCCACCTGTTCCGCTTCTCAAATCTTTCTTGAAGGATGCTAAGAAAGTCGCTGCGTCTATATTAGAAGATCCTAATAATGCAGGACGAGCTGGGGTATTCTTCTCATCATTTTAATTTAGTAAACTATACAAACTATAATTGTTCAAATATGTTAAATGTTGTGGATGCTAAATTAAGCTGTCTTTTATGCTGGTCAATGAATGAGTTACATAGCTTTCATTTCACTGCCGATTTCATATTTCGGCGTGCATGGTATTGGTACCTTGAAATAGGATCATGTGTTCTGTTGTCTAGTGAATGTGTGTATGATAAGAGTCCAGAAATTTCATATCTTTGGTTTACTTGTATAGAGTATGCAGCTTAGGAAGGTTGCACTTGAGACTTGTTAGAGATAAGGGAATAGAGTGTTAAAATTATCCTTTAGGGTACATTTACAATGTGTTGATAGTTTGTAAATACTGATTTGGTTTCTGGTTTATCTCATCTATTTGTGTTGCTTGTTTTGATTAGCTGGAAGAAAAAAGTCAGCAATGGTAACAGTGCTCTGTTATATTTTCTTGACTTATTACAAATGGGGTTTACTATTTTAACTGATTTTTTTTACGCTGAATGTAATTTCACAGTATCTTGCTGCAAGAAAGGAGCAGTCTGCACTCAAGGCCGTGATTAAATGCATCGAAGAATACAACCTTGAGACTGAATTCCCTGCTGAGAGTCTGAAGAAGCGACTTGAACAGCTGGAGAAGGTTAAGCCTGAGAAAAGGAAACAGATTGTTGTCCCTGCCAATAAAAGAACACGAGCAAGCAACAGTAATGGAGGCCCAATGCCACCTGCTAAAGCTGGACGTTTGACTAATGCATATGTATCATCTTTCCCTGCCGCTCCTACATTTGTTAGATCTCCATCACACGGGCAATACCCAGCTGCTCTTCCACCATATCCTTCCCCACCCCACATGTATGGAAGCAGAAGTCCATCCTATGCTTATTCACCAGAGCCAGCACCAGCTATTGCAACGTCATACCCAGCACCACCCATGAGTTATCCTGCATATGGTGGCTATGCAAATGTTTTGGCACCTACTTATCAGCAAGCTTACTACCGATAGAAATGACTACACTTGGAAGATGGTAACTACTGATATGATGACCTTGATCCCATTTACTTTCGCAATGTTGTTTGTAATCACTAACCGTTTAACGGTAGCAGTTCTGTGTGTTAATTATAACTACTGTCTCACTTCCTGCTCTGCATGGGGGGTGAGAAGATGTATTTCTAATGTTGATCCCATAGTACTAGCTGATTGTGGAAAGTAACTAGGACGGCCGAGAAACATCAGAAACTCTACTACCACTGTTCGGTTTAGTTGTAGAAAGACTTACTTTTTTACTCTGTTTACATTATATGTTTATCCTGGGATCGTACTGAAGGGGAAAAGAAAAGAAAATGGTAATCTGTTTACTATGTTATAAAACTCTATGAAGGAAATAATCTTATCTATGATGAATGTATTTTACTTTGGCGATTGGTCCTAAAATCATAATCTTATAGGGTTAGCCATCTTTCATTGCATGCTCCTTTTATGGCATATTCTTTTAAGCGAAAGACGACACAGTGGGGTAATATATGAAAGTTGTTGTTGACACTTCACACAATGCCAAGAAACACCAGTAAATTACGCATTTAACCCCATCGGCAGTTAACTGCCGCCTACTTTTTAACACAACTCATCGGCAGTTAACTGCCGATGGGGTTAAATGCGTAATTTACCGGTGTTTCTTGGCATTGTGTGAAGTTTCAACAACAATTCTCGTAATATATTGCCAGCTAAGTCCAGTTTGTGGCTTTTAATAAAAATGATGGCATGTGATAAAAAATGTGCCCCTAGAAAAAGTATTTGCGTACGTCACTTAGCATACTGAGCCCACTAATCTTAAGGAGGTTTGGAAGGGAAGCCACGAAGGGGGCAGGAATATCTTTTCTCACATGTAAATCTAGTTTCATAATAAATGAAAGAACCCTTCCTCGACAACTCTTAAGATTTTACCCTGTTAACATCACAATAAAGTTTGATGCTCAACTGGGTTTGGCACATTTACATACATTAATGTAGATTGTTTTTTGAAGGATTACGTTAATGTAGATAGATAGATATCAAAAGCCTCTGTTCACGTGGAGGGGAAATTCCTAGCTTGAGGCCGTGGCATATTTCATATGACGTAACTTCTAAGGTCGTTGGTATAGGGGTAATTCTTATCAGCGTGCATTTGGCAATGATGTTTTATATCGTAATTTACAATTCAAGAAAATGAGAAAAGCAGAAGCTTCACAGTTCAGATTTATTTTCCCAAATACATCCATGGGTAATGGCGTTAGTTAGGGTCTGTTTGGTTCGAAAGTTTAAAGGGGAAGGGAGGGGAGGGGAGAGAATATTTTTAATTTGATGTGTTTGGTTCAATTTTTAGAAGGGAAGGGGAGGGGAGGAGTGGGGATCTCTTTAAAATTTTATTACATTGCTATAATTATCCTTAGATTAATTTAAAATCTCAATATTATCTTTGTAACAACTTTTATTATTATTAGGTTATACTATCTTGTAACAACTTTTATTATTAGATTATATTATCCTTGTAACAACTTTTATTATTATTAGGTTATATTACTGTTGTAACAACTTTTATTTTTATGTTATTTATCACTCTTATTTGTTATATGTAAAAACAAACATCATCGTATATTTAATTAAGTTTAACAGTAAATTAATTTTAAAATCTCTCCCCTCCCCATGTGAACCAAACACATTTTTAATTAAAATCTCTCACGTCCCGTCCCCTTCCCTCTCCTCCCCTCCCCTCCCCTCCCCTCCGTTGAACCAAACAGACCCTTAATATGAAGGTGGCGAATCTCTGTATAGATTGAAGACTCTATTTTTATCAAATCAACACGAGGACAATGGGAGAGGTCACATTCAATACAAAAATGACAAAATGATTAGATTAGTCAAGTAGATCATTCTCTGAGATAATCCTACCACACACATTTGTTCACTTAGATCAACAGAGCCACTTACAAAGAACAAAGAACCCTCCAAGATTGCAGCCAAACAAGAATCCAATGCCTTTGATGGTGTGGTATCATGGCTGGACCACCCCACATTCTCAACCAAACAATCATATTAAAAAAAAATAAAAAATACAGGAATATACAAGATCCTATGATCCTACATTTGATCTTATGCAAGCTCAAGGGTCATAGATCGACTGAGAATCTGAGATACACTCAGGTCAAGATTTGTCTTCCCTAATCAATGTTGACTAAAGTTCAACCAACCTGAACCATGCCCCCATTATTGATGAAACCAATAACTTAGAGATCATGATTCATGAATCCATGACAAGGTAAAACACACAGAGGCCGAATTTGATTTCTAAGACTACATCTTGATTATTGATTGTACTTGCAGAGAGTATGGTATAGAAAACTAAGGTTTAGTCTATGATTGTGATGCCTTGAGAATGCCTCTCAAGTGGATATTTATAGTCCCGCGTGGGCTTGGTTTCCCGTGGCTTTGGCCCTAAGTAGCTTGGGCCCAAAGCCACGCTTAGAGCGATCTGGAGCATTTCTAGAGGCTTCTAGAAGCTCTCTGAGGCGGCGCCCCTTGCGGGCTCGCCTAAGGCCTAGCTGACCCTTATGGAGGGCGCTGAGCCCTTGCCCGAGGGCGCCAAGACCTTCTGGAGGGCTTTGTGCCCTAAATGATAAGATTGATAGTCCACAGCCCAACAAGCACGAGCTTTGGGACAATGCGAAGTGATTTAACTGTTTGGAGTGTTGAATTTTTGTAGCCCAACAAGCGTTGGGTTCGAAGAGGCGGGGTGTTCGTCTATGGTTCGTGAAGGGCGCCATCCCAACATGTTCGCGGGTACTAGCCCAACGTGTGCGTGGGTGCTATCCCAACACCTCGAGTGAAGGTATTGGCTATGTTATGTTGGTTTATCGTTCTGGATGGTCTATAGCCCAACAAGCACGAGCCGTCGGGACGAGGTGAAATGATTTAACTATGGCGTGTTGTAGCCCAACAAGCGCTATGCTAGAAAGGGTGAGATGTCTGCTCTTGGTTTTTGGAGGGCGATACTAGGAGTGCTGGCGAGATGACGTAAAAGGCGCGACCTTTGATGTTTTTGTATATTCGAATCGGACAGATGAGATTTGACGACTGTTCACTTTTCATGACGTGTTTCAATATGGTCGCCCTCAGAAGTTGTGTCCCAATCAGAGTTGGTTTTTTGCGTTTTTCGAGGCTTTAAATCGATTAACTCTCCATTTCGCTTCCGTTTCATTTTCATTCTTTCCTTTCTGTACGTTTTTTCCTTTTCTCCTCTCGTGTGTTTTTTGCTCCGGTGGTTTGTTGGCAACTCACCTATCTCCAACTTTTACTAAGTTTCGCGAAGCTTCTTTATGTCGGGTATTTTTTTTCATCTTCGTTTCTTCCTTTGGGACAAGGCGAGGTGATTAACCGTGAGATTTTGATGTTTCGCAGCCCAACAAGCACTAGGCTTGAAAAGGCGAGGCGTTTGTCTATGGTCTGTGAAAGGCGACGTCAAAATTAAGTAGGGCGCGACCTTTGACGTTTTTTAGGCGGCCGAAAGCTTCGATCGAGGTTTTGAGTGCACCAAGGTGCATGTCGCCTTGCTTTTTCCTGATGTGAATCTCGATAGCTTGGATCCCTTCAAGATCGTCCAAGACGAGCCCTAGAGAATTTCTAGGTGGTAACTTATTTATTTTGATGTCGGGTAGGTGATGGTGCTTGTATTTTGTGCTGTAACAATATTCTGCGTTGTAACAATTAACAATGTTCCTTTTAAAAGGCGTTATTTATGTTTGAGAAGTCCTTTTGTAGGATATTTATCTTGCATGTTAGTTTTCTTGTTTTGGCGTTATGGCTTGTTTGGATCTTAGCAATGTTATGAGGTTGAGTGTCTTTTTGACTATATCTGTGTTGCGTGATCTCTAGTAGATTTATGTGATTTTTACGAAGTCTTTTTTTTTTTTTTGAGAAAATGATTGTACATGCCCTAGAGCCCTCATGGGGTTAGGTATTTCATATGTAGACGCCCTAGAGCCCTCGTGGGGTTAGGTATTTCGTATGTAGACGCCCTAGAGCCCTCGTTGGGTTAGGTATTTTCATGTGTAGATTGTAGACGCCCTAGAGCCCTCGTGGGTTTAGGTATTTTCATTTGTAGATTGTAGACGTCCTAGAGCCCTCGTGGGGTTAGGTATTTTTTTTGTGTAGATTGTAGGCGACCTAGAGCCCTCGTGGGGTTAGGATTTTTCACTTGTAGACTGTAGGCGACCTAGAGCCCTCATGGGGTTAGGATTTTTCACTTGTAGACTGTAGGCAACCTAGAGCCCTCGTGGGGTTAGGATTTTCACTTGTAGACTGTAGGCGACCTAGAGCCCTCATGGGGTTAGGATTTTTCACTTGTAGACTGTAGGCGACCTAGAGCCCTCGTGGGGTTAGGATTTTTCACTTGTAGATTGTAGACGAGTTGCGTTTTCATTGACCATTTGTAGATTGTAGACGAGTTGCGTTGCGTTTTCATTGACCAGTTGCGTTTTCGTAGATACTGCAAAACATAAAGTAGAGAGAGAACGAGACAAACATCTAAGAAAGTAGGGTGCATCGTTAAAAACCTGCAAAACAAATCTCAAAGATCAAAAAAGGTTAGACTAGTCTTGCGTTTCATCTTCATGTTCTTCATGGCGGTACCGTTGCTTCCATATGCATTCCTTTTTACATTTTAATTCAGGCGTGGTGTTTGGTTGGTTTATTCTTAATATCACCTTTGGCGAGCTTGTTTGCATACCGTCCATGGTTTTTCTGAAACATAACAATATTTCCCAAACTTCAAAGCAACCAGTAAAATATAAAAGAGTTTTAATCGTATTCGATCATCTTCAGTGGAAACTAATTAATCTTTGTCTTCTCTTACTGACTCATCCATATATTTACTCCTCCTCGTATTCTTTTACTAGATTCGAAGTGACTCTCTTACTTGCTTACCTTGTTCTTTTAACACTTCGCTTTCTTCTATTAGATTGGAAGTAAATCCTCTACTTTTCTTAAATCGGAATTCACTACTTCACTTCTTAAACTTGAACTAACTTGCTCACTTCATTCTTTGATTTTATGTTCATTCTTTTTCCCTTCCTAACTCAATTGTTATATTATCTTCCATGTCTTTATTCCGCCTATGAAGTTGGAAATTAGTTCTTCTACTCACATTTATTCTTCTACGTGTAGCATTCATATTTTGATAGGAACATATGACAAATCAAACCAGGCGAGTGCTATGAATTAATTAAGGGAATATAGTACCTGGATGAGTTCCTTTAAATGTCGTTGTTCCGACTATACGATGTTTTCTGTACAACTTGTGCCAACCGAGTTCCTAGTAATTTTTCCAGCTTCATGCTCCAACGAAAGAAATGGAATTGCTCATGATAAACAATAACAACGGGTATTAACGATACTGTGTATGCACTTATCAATTATAGAACATCATAAGAGATTGGAATTTAAACCTTTCATCTAAAGCTACTCATTCTGCTATGTTAATTGAACCATTCTGCTATGTTATCAGAGGCACTGGATCGACGTTAATTTAAACCTTTTATGTTTAGCTAGAAATTGCAAGTGCGTGGAAACTTTCAATATAACTATCATACCTATAAAATTCACTATGAAATTATAGTATATTAATCTAATTAAGATAATTGTAATTCTCCACTGTCAATTGTGTGGAAACTTTAAACAAAAGAATAGTAGCTGATTGCAAACGGGTAATTAAGTAGGATGGAATAACATTCCCGTACAGCAGGAAAGAATTCGAAAGCGGCATCGGCAAACAACGACAATTCTCAATTGGAATTGAAACGAATAGGTGCAGCAACAAGAAAGCAATTGAAATTGAAATACGTAGCAAAACAGATGTGTCAAACTGGAAAACTTATGAAAAAGCAGTGAAAGGAACGAAATATTTAAACACGTTCACCTGATACGGCTGCGAGGCGACACCATGACGATGAGGATCTTGCCGTATTGGGTGTCGACTTTGGATTGAGTGGTGGCGGTTACGCCGTCGAGGAGGTGTGGCGAAATCGCGATTAGGGTTACGATTCAGAAGTGCGGCCTAGGTTAGTTTTACCGAGGCCCCACGGTGGGCGCCAACTGTACTTGTAGAGAGTACGGTATAGAAAACTAAGGTTTAGTCTATGATTGTGATGCCTTGAGAATGTCTCTCAAGTGGGTATTTATAGTCCTGCGTGGGCTTGGTTTCCCGTGGCTTTGACCCCAAGTAGCTTGGGCCCAAAGCCACGCTTAGAGCGATCTGGAGCATTTCTAGAGGCTTCTAGAGGCTCTCTGAGGCGGTGCCCCTTGCGGACTCGCCTAAGGCCTAGCTGGCCCTTATGGAGGGCGCTGAACCCTTGCGCGAGGGCGCCAAGCCCTTCTGGAGGGCTTTGTGCCTTAAATGATAAGATTGATGGTCCATTGACTATTCATAAAATGTAGCTAGGACGATAGTTGGACTTGGTTTGGTCAGCCACAGTAAGTGTTCGAATGAAGAGCAGTGGAAAATTTGTTTGTAATGGTGGGGTTTTGTTTGAATCTCGCATAAGGTAGTGGCCAATTTTATAGTGATTCTCTTAAAACTTATTTCTGCAAACGCTTGTCCATAAAACCACAAAGTAGAAGGATTGAGGTCTAACATGAATTTTAAGACGTTATATTTTTGAAGCCCATAATAGTCTTAGTAAAATTACTAGATTTTGTTTAAATTAAATTTTCAGATGTTTTAGAATACAAAATTATTTTTAAACTTCATTGAAACAATACTAATTTTAGATAGGATTTTTTTTAATAGACAAAATGACAAATAATCAATGAAACTCACACACACAAGTGAAAGAGATGGGTTCAAACCCTCTCACGACGTCCAACCTAGTAATTTATGCATTTTTGCCGGTTTTTTTAGAATGACAAAGGAAAAAAAACCCATAATCAGGGCTTAGCCTGGGGCATCAAACCTCAACACTGACTCCAACTTCGAAGGAGGAGTCTGCCAAATTATCACATCTAACCTTGAAGAACAGCCGAGTTCGGCCAAAAAATCCGTGCAACAGTTTTCATCACTAAGCACATGTTGGAAATAAATGTTAGGAATATGCTCCTTTAAACCAAAGATCTTCACCAATAAAGAAGCGTATGCATGCATATGCGAGTGGTCCAGATGTTGAAGAAGGCGGAGGACTTCTAAAGAATCTATCTCGTAAATAACCTAGTGAATAAAGTTTATTACCAACATCAAACCATGATAAACACTATAGAGTTCAGCAAAAAGTGCATCCCGCTGCCCCTCATTAGAAGAGAAGCCAGCTATCCAATCGCACTTGTTGTCACGAAGTAAACCGTCAGATCCAAGTCAGCAGAGGCACCACAACTTCCATCAATATTCAACTTAACACATCCATCTTGAGGTGGGGTCCACTTAACAATGTGACAATTAATGTGGTGTTCAGATGAGCGGGCATTTTTGCCGGTTGAATTTGGGCATGTGAACAAATAAGTCTTTTTTTATTATTAATTTTAATAATAGGGGGCATGTGGACGGATAAGATTGTTTTTTTTATTAATTTTAATAATAGTAAAATATGACTTATTCATCAAATAAATCCAAATATGAGGAACTAATGAAAGAATTTTTTTTTAAAAAAAAAAAGATAAAACAATACGGTATTGATGATGTCCAAGTACATCAACACATTGTCTTCCTTTTGTTCTAACCTGTGTGTCAAACATAGTATAAAATCATCATCGTTCAAAAGTCATGATCAGATTTGAATATTTTCCAAATCTATAATCCAATTGCATGCATCATAGTCCACCCATGTTTTGCTAAGATAGTTAATGAGATATCTTTGAAACTTATCAAGACGAAAAACAGGCTATGTTCATAATCTACTCATTTATCAAAACTTACAAACAAGTCATATGTCTCATTATATGAGTAAAAAAAAAAACGTCACATTATATACCCCAATTTGTTGTTAGTCCTAAGCTATTGTCATCATTTTTCATAAGGTGACACATAACAGCACTCCCTTAATTCTCTGAAATATTTTTACAATTGATTAATTATGTTTAATTTCTAATCAGATATCTAAACCAGGGTTTATCTTCATCACACCACCACTGAATAATTCTAATTTATCAATGTAACATTGTTATGTCCTTTTTTTGTAGGATCCTGAATTTTGATTAATTATTACTACCAATTAAATGTAATCATAGATTTTATTTTTGTTTTAATATGAAGGATTTTCTCGTATCCAATTGGATTAAGGCACATTTGGATGTTATGTTAATAGTTTGTCTGTTTTCCAGTGTTGTAGTGAGCTGAAACCATGGCAGTTGAAAGGTCTGGAATTGCCAAAGATGTTACAGAAGTGAGTTTGTATATTTTGATGACATTTTGTGTGATATTTTAATGTGTTTTCTTTCTAATTAAATGTTTCTTACTGTGGATTACATACTAATGTCTATTGTTTATTTTGTATAGTTGATCGGAAAAACCCCATTAGTATATCTGAATAAAATCGCGGATGGTTCTGTTGCTCGGGTTGCTGCCAAACTGGAATTAATGGAACCATGCTCTAGTGTAAAAGACAGGTAATCATTTAGGTTTCCAATAGTGCTCTTATATATGAGTTTTGGTTCTTGCTTTTGTGAGGAACATTCTCTTGAATTGGCTTGTGACTTTTTTTCGCCTTTGCAATGTATGTTATAAATGTAGGATTGGCTATAGTATGATTGCTGATGCAGAGGAGAAGGGACTAATTACGCCTGGCCAGGTTGGTACTTGTTAAAGATTAAAATGAAAATTCGTAGGATTGGTCATTGAAAGTGATGCTTCTAACAAAGTAGTAGTTGTTTAAACTCCTGATGAATTATATATCGTTAATTTAGTTTCTGCGACCACTTTTATGTTGATACTAGGAAATATGATAGGTGACAGAAAGACTTACTAGTACTAATTTGGTGTATCTTAGTTCATCTTCACTGGCAGTATTGTCATGGAAAATAGCGGTTTGTTCAAATTCCGCTATGCAACAGTGTTATCGCGCCACTATTTCACAATATTTTGTACTAAATAGCGCATCGTGGAACAATAGCACTTTGTTCAAATTCCGCTAAGCAATAGCGCTGCTATAGCCGTTATTTAACAAAACTGATCACTGGTATTTATTTTGTTGCATGCGGACCATTGAAGAGTGTCCTCATTGAGCCAACAAGTGGCAATACGGGCATCGGATTGGCCTTCTTAGCAGCAGCCAAAGGCTACAAGCTTATTATTACAATGCCTGCTTCAATGAGTCTTGAAAGAAGAACCATTCTTCTATCTTTTGGAGCTGAGTTGGTTCTGACAGATCCCGCAAAGGGAATGAAAGGGGCAGTTCAGAAAGCTGAAGAGATATTAGCCAAGACTCCAAATGCCTATATCCTTCAGCAATTTGAAAACCCTGCCAATCCAAAGGTATCTATCTATTCATTTGCTCTACAACTTTGGTAGTTAATGGTTGACAACTTTGGATGACACATTTGTTATTATCGTTGTATTTACAGGTGCATTATGAAACCACTGGTCCAGAGATATGGAAAGGCACAGGAGGGAAAGTTGATGCATTTGTTAGTGGTATAGGTACTGGTGGGACCATAACAGGTGTTGGGAACTATCTTAAAGAGCAGAATTCCAATATCAAGGTTATCTTTAATTTTTCTTTTTTCCTAGACAACACTAAGATGAATAAGTGCAAGATTTGGTTCTGATTTATAGCTGTAGTTATCCTCTCCTCTCTCCTCCTAATTTCTCTTTTTGCTTCAATTTTTATATTATGCAGCTGTATGGGGTGGAGCCAGTTGAAAGTCCTGTACTGTCCGGAGGAAAGCCTGGTTAGTTATAACACTGTTTTGTTTCTTAGAGTTGAAATAAGAACTTACTTTTGAAGCTGTTGCTGATGTGCAAATTGCCATGATAAACGTCTAGGTCCACACAAGATTCAAGGGATTGGTGCTGGTTTTGTTCCCGGGGTATTGGACATTAGCCTTGTTGACGAAGTAATTCAAGTAAGTTTTAATGTTTTTTGAGTAATCATAATGCCCCGTCATGTATTAAGTTTGAAGATATAGCCTTTGATACCTAAATATATCTTAATGACTTGACTTATAGTTTTATTTTTCTTTAAATTCTCCTTCAACTTTTACTATTGGCTTCCTAAAAGGCTAAAACCCTTCCTACCAAAACCATTCTCTCAAATAATTTAACTGTTAAAGTTTCTGGAGAATGCACAAAAAGCCAATTGTGGACTTAAATCCTGGTTTACTAAATCTTACATACTGACTAGTGTACCACAATACAAACTTATCATGTGAATGTAATTTTTAGATGGATTATGATCATGTCTTCATTTTGCAATTTTTTTGGACAACTGTGAGAATTTATAATTTGTTAAACCTGATATGTGTGATTTGGCAGATATCAAGTGATGAAGCAATAGAAACTGCAAAGCTTCTTGCCCTTAAAGAAGGCCTATTTGTAAGTTCTAAACCTCTTAGAAACACCCACGATTGAGGCTACTCTGCCTCAAAGAGCTATCTATTTAGTCCTCTTTCGTGACTCATATTCAAATTCGTTAAACAATTAAGAAATGATTCTACTATTTTATTGTTGTACTTGGATTAATTTGTTGAGCCACTACTCTGAATATTGTTTTAGGTTGGAATATCATCTGGAGCTGCCGCGGCAGCTGCCATTAAGATAGCAAAAAGACCAGAAAATGCTGGAAAGCTTATTGTTGTAAGTTGATTGAATCCATAAAAATTTTGATAAAAATATTTTGAATATCTGGCACAGTTGGTGTGTTATAGGAAAAAAATGGTTTACATCATTGACAAACTTCATTTTGATATGGTGCAGGTTGTTTTCCCTAGCTTTGGTGAGAGGTACCTATCCTCTGTGCTATTTGAATCGGTGAGACGGGAGGCTGAAAGCCTGACTTTTGAACCATGAATTCCAGTTGAAGACCGAAATCTGAATCGGTATTGATAGATGGATTTTCACTGGCAAAGCCAGGTTGCGTTTCTGAATTAAAAATAAAGAAAAAAAAACTGTTACTTTGATTCCTGAATCTATTCTGTATTCAACATTTAGAAGAGTACTGATAAAAATAATTTCGTTGGTTGAGAAGTCTTTTCTATAAAACTAAATTTAATTTTATTGTCATCGTCGCAAATTTAGTTGTAAAGTGAGAGTTGGATTTTCATTATATGTCATGGAAGTATCATCTTATTGTCCTGTAATTACAACTCAAATGATAAAAGACTACATAGTGATTTGATATTCTGGGGTGCGGGTCCGAACCTGCAATTCGCCACTTCTCAACACAGAGTGTGTGATTTTCGCTGCTTGACTGTTTAGAAAAAAAAAATTAAGAGTTTAGCCTCTTAGTCTTCTATTAAACTCTAATTTCATATTAATTGGGATATAAAATAATTTTCTGATATTGGACTCAAAAAAATAAAAAATAACTCCCTCAAGATCAAGACATTACTAAGTACTAAACATGTGCGAGAAGTTGAAATAAAACCACACTAAAGTACAGGATGTGCCAAAGGTGGGCTAAACAACACTCTAAGTAAAAGTGAAACAAACTAAGTAACTAACTACCAAAGTCTTCTGTCAAAAACATGACACTAGTAAAATAAACCAGCTAAGCAAGACAGGACTGAATCATTGCTGACAGACATGGACCAGCAGAAAAAATGTTGTACATAACTAGGGACAAATTTAATCTTGACTACAAGAATTAAAATGTTGATGGTTAAATTCAAGAAATTGTTTTCTTTTGAATGAAAAATTAAGATACTTTCTCTGCAAAAACTAAATATTTAGAAAGGACTTCTTAATTTTAAATATTACAACAGGATTCCTTGTCATGCATGATTACAATAACATTTTTTTACTGATAACGTATATAATTTTTATTTATGTTTATCGACAATGTTGTACTGTATGAAGATGTTTATAGCAGTAACATTTGTCACATGAATACAATTATTTTGACTCAATTATTACACCTCATTGAAAACAAGGAAAATAAGTGATAAACAATTTAATAAATCTTGAGAGGAAAAAGAAAAAGGACTATCTAATGTATTAGACGTACTAAAGAATGACACTTTATTTGCTTATTCGGACAGGAACAACTCGAAGGGGTTGTTCCTTTTGCAAGGTAATGCCGAATTTATCATTCATGTCCATATCTTCTGGTTTCATGTCAACTTCAAGCTTCCAATCAAAGGAGTTGACTAGCGACCCCAACATTAGTAGCAGCATCCTATTAGCTAACTGTAAGCCCGGGCATATTCGTCGTCCAGCACCGAATGGTGCAAGCTCAAAATTCCGGCCTTTGACATCAATATCTGACCCCAAGAACCTTTCTGGGGAGAACAAAGTTGGATTCACCCACATAGTGGGATCTCTGCCAATAGTCCACACATTAACCATCACCTGTGCATCCTTCGGGATAGTGTAGCCACCTATGTCAACATTCCTCTCAGCTTTTCGTGGTAGTAAAAGTGGCACTGGCGGGTGCAACCGAAGTGTCTCTTTTATAATTGCCTGTAAGTATGGGAGCTTAGAAATATCTGACTCCTCAAGTGGGACACCACAACCAATCATTTGCTCTAACTCTTTTTTGGCCTTCAACATAGCTTCTGGGTTGCGGATAAGCTCAGTCATTGCCCATTCAAGGGTAGATGCTGTTGTATCCGTTCCAGCAACAAATAGATCCTGTGAACCATAATTCACATCAATTTAAGTCAGCCTTTCTAATTATATATAGCTTAATCATAGTTAATTTGAAAGAATTAAATAAAACTAGGAAAGAAGAAGAGAATATATACGTACATGTGATAGATGTTGGATCATGTTTTTGTCCATAAACTCATTGTCTTTGGAAATGTTGAGCATGGCATCTAACATGTCTTTGTTGGTGTCTACACCGTTGGCATCCCTCACCTTCAAACGTTGGTTAACCAAGTCTTCAAATATGTCTAACACTTTCCTTACATTCTTTGCTTGTCTTCTTTTTACGCCTTGTGGGTCAAGCATCTTCAATATAGGAAAAAAATCTGCAACATTTGGCGAGCCAACAAGTTTTGTAATATTAGTCACCAAGTCCTTGAACTCTCCTGCTTCACCATTAGACTGAATCAAATCCACAGAGAAAATAGTGTTTGATAACAAATTTATGGTAGTCTTGAACACCGCTGTTCCAATATCTATTGCTTCACCGATTTGACTGCTTTGATCGATATCATTGAGAAGCTGTTGCATTTTCTTGCGTCTAACGTCTTGACTAGCATCAAGAGTCTTGTGAGAAAATAATTCAGTGTTGCATATTTTTCTCAATTCCTTCCAAAGAGGTGCAACTGGTATGAAAGCAAGACTATAGTTCTCGTGGTTGAGAACCGACACGGATTGTGGAATGGTTCTGTTTGACAAGAACTGGTCATTGGTTAGAAGCACCTCTTTTGCCATGTCGGCTGAGGAGACGACAACTGTGGTTATTTGGCCAAACTTGAGACTTATTATAGGACCATGAATCTTTGCAAGTTTGGACAAGGATTTGTGAGGCTTTTCTCCTAATTCAAGGAGGTTCCCTATGATGGGAAGAGGAGAAGGTCCTGGTGGAAGCTTATAGTTTGGTTTGGTGATCCTTGCAAAGAATGAACGAAGAAAAACAATGATGGTGACACATGTTAACACAATGAGAAAGTTTGGGAAATCCATTGTTATAATTTGTGAGATGAATGAATGTAATGAGTGTGTAAATAATTGATAAATGATGAGAGAAATTGAGTACAAGATGAGAGGAATGCTGGTTGATGCATCTTCTGCTACTAAGAAGCTCAATTTATACATGATTTGTCAAACACTATATATAAATTAATATGACATTGTCAAACTATAATAAATAATATAGACTCTCTAGTTCTAAAGTCAAAAGACCAAGTCTTAATATGCATACTTCTGTTATAAATGGATAGTGGTGTTGGCTCCTCTGCACTTGGCAAAAGTAAGACCAATTCCGTTTTATTTAATTTTTTATATAGGATAATATTTCCGTGTCTTTTATTGATCATCAACATGTAATATATAAAGCAATTACAATTGCGTAATAGGAAAACTAATTATGCCTAATCAAAGTAAATATTCTTTGACTTTTATCTCATTAGTGTACAATATTTGTTCCAAATATAGAATGTATGTTGTCATGTTCTGTCACACCCCCGCAGTTGAAGCGGGAGGTTGTCGTACGCTTAAACTGTCTCGGAAATCTTGAAAGAGTATTAGGGGAAGACCCTTGGTGAATATATCCGCAATTTGATAGCGCGAGGGAACATGCAAGAGGTGTATCTGTCCACGGGCTACTTTTTCACGTACAAAGTGAATGTCCATCTCGATATGTTTTGTACGTTGAAGTTGAATAGGATTACCGGAAAGATATATGGCACTAACGTTATCACAGTATACCATAGTAGCTTTGTGTATCGGACAATGTAGTTCGAGAAGTAGGTTACGTAGCCAGCATGACTCAGAGACGACATTGGCAACTCCACGATATTCAGCTTCAGCACTGGATCGAGACAATGTGGGCTGACGTTTGGACGACCATGATAGTAAGTTGTCTCCAAGAAAAACACAATAACCGGAGGTAGAGCGTCTAGTGTCGGGACATCCTCCCCAATCAGCATCTGTGTAAGAGATCAACGATGTAGTGGATGATGGATAGAGATGTAAACCGTAGTGACTAGTTCACTGAATGTAACGCAAAATGCGTCGAAGAGAGTGCATGTGATCATCCATGGGGTCATTGTTAGTTGAGTAACAAAAGTAAGTATTTTTCAATTATCGTCTCCTCAGGGATTAGGTGCGCTATCTCGAACCATTCAACAATCGATATTGTTTTGAGTTAGGGTTTCTTTACTTGGTTGCATATAAACTAAAGTAATGTAAAAGCGGAAATAACACGACAAATAATAGGGAATAAAAGCGTTGGAATAGGAGTTCATCAATCTTGCATCGAATATAATCTAAAAATCATGCATATGAATTTTAGCGTTTTAGCGAAAATATCACGTATCGCTCGACAACGTCATTGATTTCCCAAATGACATCGTGAGAACGATCGAATCGTTTAATCGACGATTTCCCAATCAATCAAACGATCCGAAAGCATTACGATCCGAAACTTTGTGCGATTATCAAAACCCAAATCCATTTCTAGATTTTCTTATTTTGATAGAAGATTATTCTAAACATAGATTCAAAAGTATTTGTCAATAATAATTGAATCAAGCATGAGAATGAAAATCAAGAATAACTTCAAAAACACCTAAATTGCTAAAATCATATATTTACATAATCATGGATTACATCTAAGCTAGAAAGAATACCTCCAATCCCAACAAAGGGAAGTTAGTTGTTCATTTTCATGACAACTATACAAAAGAGTAGAGAAAAGATGAAGATCATAGCCTAAGTCTTGATTTCCCAAAGCCTTTGGTTGATCCCACAATCCAATCACTTTTGCTCCTTGAAGATCATAGCTTCTAGCCCTAAAAACTAAGTCCTAAACTATTACTAAACTGAATTAAAAAACAATCCTCAAATGGAAGTAAAAACTCTCAAAGTTATATTTAAAAAATGAGCTAAAAAGGCTTTTATAAAACTGAGTTTTAACACGCTCGCTACAAGCGACGAGCCTGTCGCTGTAGCGACGGCAGATTTCTTGGCCAGTGAGGAAGCTCCACGTCAGCATATAGCATTAAACCGCCCTTGGTCGCTACAGCGACGAGATCTGTCGCTAGTAGCGATGAAACCTTCAAGTTTCCCTGCCTAAGGTCGCTTGAAGCGACCGGTCCATCGCTTGTAGCGATGAACTTCCATTTTTCCCTGCCTAGGCTCGCTTGTAGCGAGGAAGCTTGCGCTTGTAGCGATGAGCTTTGATCAAAACTTCATGATTCTTTGCTCAATTCAGGTCCAAGCATGAAATTCCTGCAATATTAGATGGGGTAAGGCATAGGATCACAAATTTGATATTTAACCAAAAATATGAGCTTATCCTAAGAAAACTTGTAAAACAAGTAACATAAATGCCTTAAAATATATCAAAAGATAACTACTTTTGAGCACTTATCAAACTCTCCCCAACTTAGCTTTTTCGTTTGTCCTCAAACCAAAGAATCAAAAGGAAATTTTCACAGCTTTAAACCAAGTTTTGAGCAATAAGCAAAAGAATCAAAAGTTCGAAGAAAACAAGTATCAGATGAATGATTCAAACGTGACTGCGCAAGCTAAAGTTAAGTTTCTCATTAAACGAGATATATACTATGAATGTGAAATAGTTCTAAACACAAAGCATCAAATCACACAATTCTTAGCAAACAACATGTTTAAATTTGAACCAAGCCTAACACACTTCTATATTAAGTAGATGAACAAATTGGAATCAATTGTGAGGGTATTGAACACTCATCCGGCAATTATGCTAACATTCCAATCAAATTATGCGTCAATCTAATTATCATTTCTAAAAGCACAAAAGCATTGATCATAAGGTCTTTAAGGGTTGTAATTTGGCTTGGTTACAAAAGAATTGTCATATGTGGGATATTGAATTCAAATGGCCAAGCAAGAGGAACATTCATTCTATTTACATACTTCCTCCTTATTCAAATACAACTCTTGGTGAATTACAAATTTTTCTTTTCTTTGATTGATCTTGACAACTTTTTTTGATTTATAGCAAACTTTTCTATTTTTCTCTTTTCTTTTTCTTGGTTTGCTTTTCTTTCTTTTTTCTTTTCTTTTTCTTTTTCTTTCTCTTTTTCTTGTTATCAAGATCAATTACACCAATTCACCATTACTTGACAAAAACACAACCTCCCTTTTCTCCCCAACTTAGTTCAATGATACCCTAATCGAATGTTCCTTTATCATTTTGGCAAAGGTCATTAATCATGATGGATAAGGGTTCAAAAGAAAGTAATTATCAGAATTCAATAATTAGTTAACTATGAACTGGATTTTTTTTACAAACTCCAGCAATTTCATTAAGCAATTGAGCTTATGAAAATTGGCAGTTCATAGTTAACAATTCTGATTCAATAGGCTCAAAGGGGTTAACAGATTCTCACTTCTCACAGGGTAGGCTATATGGTCAAGTGTTTCTACTCAATTTCAAAAAATGCCTTGATCATTTCAATGCTTTCATACAATTTAAAACAACATTAGATTTAACATAAAATAATCGAGTTAAACAAAAAATGCCGGTCTCCTGCATATATATACAAACTTTGAGGATTCCTCACATTTCGGCTAGTTCTAATTGGTTCAAACATAAACATGTGCTTGCGTAAAACTGAATAAATTAAATTTGTGTGTAAAGGACTCATTCACATTCAAGAATATACCTAGAAAAACGAGTACCTTAGCTGCGCGCTTTATCACTACTTTCTATCATTACCACTCACCTGATTCATAGCTCAATGCTTTGCTTTCAAACAAGCACTTAGCTTTTGAATCTTTGATTATCTTTCTTTCCATTTGTTGGGTAAAATTCAAAAATAAATAACAAAATTTTGAAATTAAACATAATATACTAAACATAATAACCAAAGTAAAATTATCCAAAGTACATAAACATAAACAAAGTTAAATAGTACAAAGCATATTAAAATTGTTCAGAAATAAGTAAAATGAAAGAAAGAAGAAACTGCTGCAGTTTGCAAAGAATCTCAGTCTGAATCCATCAGATCTGCAGCCTCATGGTCAATGCTGCGTGTGCCCTCAGAGGAGTCATCATCGTCGTCATCATCATCACCTCCAGCTGCATCATCACCACCATGTGCAGCTGCACTCGCCCCTCCAGAATAAAATGGCCTGTCCCCAAGCCATGCAATGTGCTCGTGAAAGTAATCTGGAGTCCAGGTAGAGTAGCCCGCCTCATGCATATGACTCTGCATAGTCGTCAAGGCTCGATGGTTTGACTCATTCTGAGCCATGATATGAGAGTATGCAGTCATATGGTATGGGTCCCAACTCGAAAAATCTAAAGGTGGAAAGGTCGGGGGTTGAGGGTGGGTTGTTTCTTGGGGTGCAGGGGGTGGTACAGAGGATGGTCCAGCATGTTGGGTTTTTGTAGATTGGCTACATTTTGCAAAAACATCTACTAGCCAGATGCTGGGACAGATGTGGTAGCATATGGAACAGCATTTCGTGAGTTGTGTTTTCGCGCCAGCTAGCGCTTTATATTTGTGTGCGCAATCTTACAAAGATTTGCCTGAAGATTTATTTTCCTCTAGCTTGCTGATCAAGGCGCGTGTATCTGACTGAAGATTTGTTTGAAGTTTTATTTGCCTTGCCATTTGTTCCACAAGATATTGTTCTATATTTGGAAGCTTTTTATTATTTCTAGAAGATTGTTTCAGCTGGACCGGTCAATGTCCATGCGCTTTTTCGAAGCCCAGACCCGTGGTATCTCAGTACTATATATTTGTGAAGGCAAACCCTAGTAGGGTAACTAAAAACCGTGTGTGTTATCAAAGCGTGTGTTTTAAGGTTTTTAGGGTTTTGTTTGTTAATTGTGAGCCTTGCTTGTATCTCCCTGATTCAAGCTAAGGACTGAGTTTGTTTTGAGTTGTAATTTGTAAGCTGCTCCTAAGCTTTTAAGTACGGAGTGAGTATGTGTTATTAGCGTGTGTTTCTCTTGGTTGTGTTTTATGTTTTGTGTGTTTGATAACAATACTGAGTGTGTTGTTCGTAGGAATTGAGACGGGGTCTCATATCTAGGAGTTCCTAGATAGAGTTGCCACTGGTAGGGTCTAGGTGCAAAGTCAAGTAGTGTGTCTGCGTTGGTCTTTTCACTAGAACTATAATAGTGGAATCATTCCTGGATTGGTATCCCCCAGAGTAGGAGAGTTGCTCCGAACTGGGTTAACAAACTCTCTGTGTACTTTATATTTCCGCTGTGTTCCTTTTAATTTGTGTCTTGTTACGTTGCGCTATTTTAATTGTTGTTCTGAGTAGACACGCGCTCGGACAGTTGTGCCATCATTGTGCACAGCATATTTCAGTCAGGTTGCCAGGAATTTCAATTGGCATCAGAGCAGGCACCCTGTTCTGTGTGGGTGAGCTCCAGGGAAAGAAGTTTCTGGCTCAATGGATAAAGAAGGAGGACTGGTGAACAGACCACCCTTGTTGGATGGGTCGAACTATGACATTTGGAAATCACGCATGACAGCATTCTTGAAATCTCTAGACAGCAGAGCTTGGAAGGCTGTGATCAAGGCATGGGTCCCTCCTAAAATAAAAGATGCGAATAATGTTGATACTGATGAGTTGAAACCAGAAGAGGAGTGGTCTACAGCAGAAGACACTGCAGCTATTGGAAACTCTAAAGCCCTGAATGCTTTGTTTAATGGTGTAGACAAGAACATGTTCAGGTTGATTAAACAATGTACTATTGCTAAGGAAGCTTGGGATATCCTAAGAACAGCTCATGAAGGTACTCAAAAGGTCAAGAAGTCAAGGCTACAACTGCTAACAACACAGTTTGAGAATTTGAGAATGAAGGAAGGAGAGAGTGTTCATGACTTTCACATGAATGTGCTAGAATATGCCAACACATTTGAATCCTTGGGGGAAAAGATATCCGATGAAAAACTGGTAAGCAAAATTCTCAGGTCCCTGCCTAAGAAATTTGATATGAAAGTATGTGCTATTGAGGAGGCCCAAGATATTGGAAATATGAAAGTTGATGAGTTGATTGGATCTCTTCAAACTTTTGAATTAAAGGTTAATGAAAGATCTGAAAAGAAAGACAAGAACATTGCTTTCATATCCAACACTGATGAAGATGATGTGGAGAGTAATTTAGATACTGATGAGAGCATCTCTGAAGATATTGTGTTGTTGGGCAAACAATTTAATAAAGTTGTGAAGAGGATGGACAGACGCCCTAGGACAAATGCTCCGGACAACAGTCGCAGCATCTATAAAAATGTCAACAATCAGAGGAAACCTAGAACTGATGACAAAATCAATCAAAGCAAAGGGGTGCAATGCCATGAATGCGAAGGTTTTGGTCACATCAGAACTGAGTGTGCAACTTATTTGAAGAAACAAAAGAAGGTGATGACTGTGTCTTGGACCGATGAGGATGAATCAGAAGAAGAACCTGAAACTGCAAAACATGTGAATGCCTTGACTGGAGTGTGCACATCTGACAATGAATCTAGTGATGAAGAGGTAACATATGATGAATTGGCTGATTCTTACAAGGAGCTATATCTCAAAAGTGAGGAAGTTTGTAGAACTTTAGAAAAACAAAAGAGGACCATTACTCTCTTGCAAGCTGAGAAAGACAAACTTCTGAAAATAAACTCAGACCTCAATGATGAGGTTATCTTACTTACTTCCAAGATTGGCAATATGAACAAGCAACTGCGGATGATGAACAAAGGTACTGATGCTTTAGACGAAATTCTGGAAATAGGACAGAAACCTGGAGATTCTAAAGGTATTGGGTTTGACTACAGTTCCATGCCTCAGCAGAAACAATTACCAGTAAGACAGTTTGTGCCACCTGTTAATACTCATGATCATACTATGTCAAGACAGATGCCCCAACATCAGGTGAGACAACAGGCATCAGGATATAGGCCCAGATCAAAAGGAAGGAATTATGGTTGGGTATGTCACTACTGTGGAAGAAAAGGACATATCAGACCTTTCTGTTTCAAATTACATGGTTACCCAGACAAGACCTATTCACCAAGACCTGATCCCATAGTAAAGATCACCAAGAAGCAGTGGAAGCAGAAAAATGATAATTTCACAAGCAACACTATGGATCCTAGAAAAATAGAACCAGAAGCTGATGAGATTGCTCAAATTGCTCATACTTCTCTGAGAGTGTCATCCAGAAATGATTGGTACTTTGACAGTGGATGTTCCAGACATATGACTGGTGATAAAAATTACTTGACTGATGTTAAGCCTTATGCTACAAGCTTTGTGACTTTTGGGGATGGAGCCAAAGGAGAAATAAAGGGTGTAGGAAATCTTGTGGAAGAGGGTCTACCCAAACTTGATAAGGTGCTTCTTGTGAAAGGTTTAACTGCCAACTTAATTAGTATTAGTCAACTGTGCGATCAAGGAATGAAGGTCAACTTTACTAAGAGTGAATGCTTAGTTGCTAACAGTGAAGGGGACATCCTGATGAAAGGTGTTAGATCAAAGGACAATTGCTACTTGTGGGTCTCTCAAGATAAAGCAAAGTTATCTACTTGCCTAATAACCAAAGAAGATGAAGTTAAGCTATGGCACCAAAAGCTTGGACATCTGAATCTCAGAAGCATGAAGAAAGCTATTGCTGAAGGAGCCATCAGAGGTTTACCAAAACTCCAAATTCAGGAAGGAAGTATATGTGGAGAATGCCAGATAGGAAAACAGACCAAGATGCCTCACCAGAAGCTGCAACATCTGTCCACATCCAGAGTTCTTGAGCTATTGCACATGGACTTAATGGGACCCATGCAAGTCGAAAGCTTAGGTGGTAAGAAGTATGCTTTTGTTGTTGTTGATGATTTTTCTAGATATACCTGGATAAACTTCATTAAGGAGAAATCAGACACTTTTGAAAAATTCAAGGATCTTTGCTTACAACTTCAGAGAGAAAAGGATTGTGGAATTGTTAGAATCAGAAGTGACCATGGGAAGGAATTTGAGAATGGTAAGTTCTCTGATTTCTGTATTTCTGAAGGAATATTTCATGAGTTCTCTGCACCCATTACTCCTCAACAAAATGGGATAGTTGAGAGAAAGAACAGGACTTTGCAAGAATCTGCTAGGGTTATGCTACATGCAAAGAAGTTGCCATTTTTCTTTTGGGCTGAAGCCATGAACACAGCCTGCTATATTCATAATAGAGTGACTTTGAGAAAAGGTACATCTACAACTTTGTACGAGCTATGGAAGGACAGGAAGCCAACAGTGAAGCATTTTCATGTGTTTGGTAGTAAGTGTTATATTCTAGCTGACAGGGAACCAAGAAGAAAGATGGATGCTAAAAGTGAAGAGGGAATCTTTCTAGGCTATTCTACAAACAGCAGAGCCTATAGAGTATACAACTCCAGAACCAAGACAGTGATGGAATCCATAAATGTTGTTGTAGATGATGAAGGAAATAATGCGATGCCAGATGATGCTACATTTGATGCAGCATCTGACCTACAGGAAGCGAAGAAAATAGATGAAGCAAGTGATAAGCAAGATTCTGAAGTAACTGGCCCAGAGAAGACTGCTCCCAACAAAGGACCATCTATCAGAATTCAGAAAAATCATCCCATAGATCAAGTCATTGGCGATCCTAACCAAGGGATCACAACTAGAAGGAACTATGATGAGGTATCAAATTCTTGCTTTATATCTAAACTTGAACCAAAGAATGTTAAGGAAGCTCTAACTGATGAGTTCTGGATAAATGCTATGCAAGAAGAATTAACTCAGTTCAAGAGAAGTAATGTGTGGGACCTAGTTCCTAGACCAGATAATGTGAATGTCATAGGTACCAAGTGGGTTTATAAAAACAAGTCTGATGAAAATGGTACTATCACTAGAAACAAAGCCAGACTGGTTGCACAAGGATATTCTCAAATTGAAGGTGTAGACTTTGATGAGACTTTTGCTCCTGTAGCTAGATTGGAATCTATTAGATTGTTACTTGGGATTGCATGCATACTAAAATTCAAGTTGTATCAGATGGATGTCAAGAGTGCCTTTCTCAATGGGTACTTAAATGAAGAGGTTTATGTGGAACAGCCTAAAGGCTTCATTGATCCTAGTTTTCCAAACCATGTGTACAAATTGAAGAAAGCTCTATATGGCCTGAAGCAAGCTCCTAGAGCTTGGTATGAGAGACTTGCTGAGTTTCTAATCAACCATGGCTATAGGAAGGGAGGAAATGACAAGACCCTGTTTGTGAAAGATGAAAATGGACAGCTGATGATTGCTCAAATATATGTAGATGACATAGTCTTTGGAGGAATGTCTGACCAGATGATAGAGCATTTTGTTCAGCAAATGCAATCTGAATTTGAGATGAGTCTTGTAGGTGAGCTAAAGTTCTTTCTTGGTCTTCAAGTGAAACAAATGGAAGATACTATATTTATCTCTCAAAGTAAGTATGCTAAAAATATAGTCAAGAAATTTGGGATGGAAAATGCTGCTCATAAAAGAACTCCTGCTCCCACACATGTAAAATTATCAAAGGATGAGAAAGGTGTGGATGTTGACCAAAGCATGTATAGGAGTATGATAGGAAGTCTTCTATATCTTACAGCAAGTAGGCCAGATATCACATTTGCAGTTGGAGTGTGTGCCAGATACCAAGCTGAACCAAAAATAAGTCATCTGACTCAGGTAAAGAGAATTCTGAAGTATGTGAATGGTACTAGTGATTATGGTATGTTGTATTCTCATGGGGAAAGCACTGTGTTGTTTGGATATTGTGATGCTGACTGGGCTGGAAGTGCAGATGATAGAAAGAGTACCTCTGGTGGATGTTTCTTCCTAGGCAACAACCTTATATCCTGGTTCAGTAAGAAGCAAAATTGCATTTCTTTGTCTACAGCTGAAGCTGAGTACATAGCAGCTGGTAGTAGTTGTTCTCAGTTGTTGTGGATGAGACAGATGCTGAGTGAGTACAATGTCAAGACAGATGCTATGACATTATATTGTGACAATCTGAGTGCAATTAATATCTCCAAAAATCCTATTCAACATAGCAGGACCAAACACATTGACATTAGACATCATTTTATAAGGGATCTTGTTGAAGACAAAATTGTTACTCTTGAACATGTCCCAACTGAAGAGCAATTAGCAGATATTTTTACCAAAGCCCTTGATGCTAATCAATTTGAAAAATTACGACGGAAGTTAGGGATATGCTTAGTTGAAGAATTGTAGCAATTAATGTGCAAGGGGCGTGCAGCTATTATTTTTTCCCTCCTCAACCGCTTATTGCACGTCACTCAAGGAGGTTATTGCAAACTTGCCTTTTTCAAAACTCTTGCACGCTATCATCATTATCTCTGTCTTAACTTCTCTCAACCTCTCATTGCCTCTCTTACCGCGCACATCTTCATTCAAAAATCGTCCACTTCTCATACCTTCACATTCAAAATCATCGCCATGGCTGATTCGTCTTCTCATCAAACTACACAAGATCAAGCTGCTGAAGCCGTCATCACTGATGCGCAACCCCTCACCACTATCCCTAGCGCTCCTCCAAAGAAGCGTCGAACTAGGGCATCTGCATCACGAAGAAAGACACCTGCCAAACCTAGCAAAGCTGCCTCCTCCACCGCTGTGAACACCAGATCAAAATCAAAAGGTAAATCTTCTATCACTCCTGCTGCTCAAAGAGTAGGCCTTAGCATGGATGATCTGTATCTTAAGGACAATCCGTTTATATCTACTGTTGTTGAACCACATGCTGAACCTTCTGTCACTGAATCTGAGAATGTCGCTGTTGAGAGTACTGTAGCCATGCCCGAAACCCTAGGTTCTGATAATCCTAAGGTAGATGAAAAATTAGTTGGTGATTCTTCGAATTCCCCTATCGAGAAAGATGTTACTACTGGTTCTGGTGAAAAGAATGATGTTGATACGGCCGTGTCTGAGACACCTGCTGATTCCCCTGCCACAACAAAGAATGCTGTGACAGATGCTCCCGCATCTTTGTCACAAGCTCGAGAGGAGCCTGATGTGGTGGTTCCTAATATTTCTGGTTCTGTGAGTGTCCCTGAGAGTGAGTCCTCAGAGTATGAAGATGAAGGGACTGAGACTCAAGATGTTGTAGATGATACTGAGACTGCTGTTTTAGACTGTGCTGACACTATTGTTGTTGAGGAAGCTGTGCCTGAAGAAAGACCTCAGGAAGAAACTGGTGCTATTGGTGTTGCTCGCAGGACAAGGAGCAAAGCTGACAAAATTGCTGCAGTTGTCAGTGAAGGAGAAAAGGATAGGAAGAAGAAAACTGTAAAGGCTGGGAAGAGGCTTGTGTATGGTCCCCCCAAGGCTGGAAGCAAGAAGGTGGCTCAAAGTGGTCACAAGAAGAAGAGCTTAAAAAGAAAAGACCCTCCCTCTAGTGACTCTGAGTTTGAGGTTGCTGAGCCTGAAGCTGCCACATCTGGTGGGGCTTCCAGGAAGACAATGAAGGGTATGAAGATACCTCTAACTATCCCTCCTGCCCCTCTTGATAATGTTTCTTTTCACTTGGAAAATGGTTCTTCTAGATGGAAGTTTATTTACCACAGAAGACTGGGTCTTGAAAGGAATCTTAAAGAAGATGTCTTCAAGTGTCAAAAGCTGGTTGATTTGTTGGAGTTTGCTGGTCTGATGAAGACTGTAAGAAATTTGGGTCCATGCTATGATAAGCTGGTCAGGGAGTTTTTGGTGAATGTTTCTGATGAGTGTGATGACACAAGAAACCCTGAGTATAGGAAGGTTTTTGTTCGTGGTAAGTGTGTGAATTTTTCTCCTATGGTGATCAATGCATACCTTGAGAGGTCTACTGAGGAGACCCCTGAGCTTGAGGTCACTGAGGACACTATTTGCAAGACAATCACTGATAACAAGATTAGACATTGGCCAAAGCATTTGTCTTCTGCTCAACTGTCTCCTTTGTATGCTGCCTTGAATAGGATCTGTGCTCAAAATTGGACTCCAACCACTCACTCAAATTCTGTCGCATCTGGGTTGGCCAAGTTCATTTATGTTGTGGGGACCAAGTCTCCCTTTGATTATGGAGCCTATATCTTTTATCAAGTTTTGGAGCATGCTAAATCTTTTGCTATTAAGTTTCCAATTGCTTTTCCTACCCTCCTGTGTGGAATTATTCTTCAGCAACACCCTGATATTTTGATCAGTAGTGATGAGCCCTGCAAGAGGCCTGGTCCTATGGTTTTGGATTGCAGTCTGCTGTCTGAGACACATGATGCTGATGTAGCTGGTACTTCTGTCCGGACATCTGGTGTGCTCTCCAGAAAGCAAATGATTGCTGATCTTACTGAGACTAGTGTGGCTCTTGGAGCTAGGAAGGTGAAGATTGACAAGATAATTGCAGCTTTGAAGGCTGAAGCTGATGATGAGGGTGAGCAGGATGAGGAAGAAGGAGGAAATGTGCCTGTTGCTTCTGTTGGTGACTCTGAAGATGCCTCTGATGATTCTGAGGATTTCTGATTTTCTTGTTTTTGTTCTGAATCCTTTTGATGTACTCTTTTTGATTTTGCTGGTGACTGGGCTATGCCCTGAATTCTTATGCACCTTGTGTGCTTCTGGTCTGTAATATGCACTCTCTGTGATTTCTATGCACTCTTTATGGTTCTATGCATTTTCTATGAGTTTGCCCTATCTGTTGGTTGTCAGAATTTTTGGCTAAAAAGGGGGAGTAGAATATCTGATGATGAATTTGATTTATTATCAGTTGCTTGTGTGCATGCTTTGAAGCTAGCTTATATTATGTATGGTTACATGTGTTGAGGGGGAGTGTAGTATGTTGAGGGGGAGTACTGGTACATGCATGTTTTGAGAGGGAGCTGAGCTCTTGAGTTTTTATTCTTGGTGTGTGGAAATTTATTTTTTCCCTTCTCTATGTGATTCCACTATATGAGAGTTTATTTCTCTCTAGTTGTTCCTGTGAGGCTAGATGTTTGTGTTACCTGGTGCATGCCTCTGATTCTACTTGCAAGCCATCTTTGACTATATTTTTCTCGCTTGGAAGTTATCTCATTATTTGCTACGATAGTTTTCTTTCCTTGTTGTGTGCCTATGTTGACGTGAAGGAATCCTATTTGTGTATCTCCCAAGGAACTGGCTCTAGGGTGTTTTAGCCAAAATTGTGCCAAAGGGGGAGATTGTTGGGTTTTTGTAGATTGGCTACATTTTGCAAAAACATCTACTAGCCAGATGCTGGGACAGATGTGGTAGCATATGGAACAGCATTTCGTGAGTTGTGTTTTCGCGCCAGCTAGCGCTTTATATTTGTGTGCGCAATCTTACAAAGATTTGCCTGAAGATTTATTTTCCTCTAGCTTGCTGATCAAGGCGCGTGTATCTGACTGAAGATTTGTTTGAAGTTTTATTTGCCTTGCCATTTGTTCCACAAGATATTGTTCTATATTTGGAAGCTTTTTATTATTTCTAGAAGATTGTTTCAGCTGGACCGGTCAATGTCCATGCGCTTTTTCGAAGCCCAGACCCGTGGTATCTCAGTACTATATATTTGTGAAGGCAAACCCTAGTAGGGTAACTAAAAACCGTGTGTGTTATCAAAGCGTGTGTTTTAAGGTTTTTAGGGTTTTGTTTGTTAATTGTGAGCCTTGCTTGTATCTCCCTGATTCAAGCTAAGGACTGAGTTTGTTTTGAGTTGTAATTTGTAAGCTGCTCCTAAGCTTTTAAGTACGGAGTGAGTATGTGTTATTAGCGTGTGTTTCTCTTGGTTGTGTTTTATGTTTTGTGTGTTTGATAACAATACTGAGTGTGTTGTTCGTAGGAATTGAGACGGGGTCTCATATCTAGGAGTTCCTAGATAGAGTTGCCACTGGTAGGGTCTAGGTGCAAAGTCAAGTAGTGTGTCTGCGTTGGTCTTTTCACTAGAACTATAATAGTGGAATCATTCCTGGATTGGTATCCCCCAGAGTAGGAGAGTTGCTCCGAACTGGGTTAACAAACTCTCTGTGTACTTTATATTTCCGCTGTGTTCCTTTTAATTTGTGTCTTGTTACGTTGCGCTATTTTAATTGTTGTTCTGAGTAGACACGCGCTCGGACAGTTGTGCCATCATTGTGCACAGCATATTTCAGTCAGGTTGCCAGGAATTTCACAGCAGAAGAAGAGGGTCCATCAGAAGAGGGGGTGGTCTTGTAAGAGCAGTACCTATTGATGTATCTATCATCAATAAGATTCTTTATTTCCTCGTCAACTTGACTCGGCATGTGGATCCTTGCCTTCATGCAAAGTCCCATGATTAAGCCTGGAAAAGGTAATGGGCACTTTGGCTTTGCAGGTGGCAAGATACCACTTTCAGCCACAACCCTTAATTCATTTGCAATTATCCTTGCAACATCAACCTGCTGGTTGCTAAGGATATAGTAACGAAGGGGTGTGACGTCAAGAGTGGTGGAAGACGTGTGGGATTTGGGTCGGATATTGTACAAGATAAGTGTTAGGATTACCTGAGCAGGGGTGTTCATATCATCCCTAAAGGCTCTATAAGGTTTTCCCGAGGCCTTACTCACATCGTAGTTCTTCCCCTCTTGGAATATAGCCTGTGCGATCAATTCATGATCCCAGTTCCCTCTTGCCTGATGTTTGTGAAAGGCACACAACCTTTTGTAATCTATCAGGTCATCTGGATGGGTAAGATCCAAAGGGTTACCTAAATAGGCACTAATTGCGTTCCTATCAAACTTAATGGTGCGCCCTCGGACAAATGTCGTGAAGGTGAACTCATCAGAGGGGTCTGCGGGGATCGCATTGGCGTAGAATTCGCGCACAATGTCGTAGTTGAGCTTCTTGGGAGGATTACAAAGGATTCCCCACTTCCTTTCGTTAAGCATTTGAGCAATGCCGGCATACCTCCCTTCCTCAGCAATCTTGAACTCTTTCTCAGCCCATATTCTTCTGGTTCTAAGCTCGGCGTAACGCTCCTGGTTACGCGGACTAAGAAAGCGATTTGGGTCGTGGGGTATGGATGGTTGAGGTTTTGGCCTCGAAGATGAGCCCTCAACGTTGCGTTGCCTCTTGGAAGATGTTTTGGGTGCCATTCCTACAAAATAAAAGTAAACAGAAAAAACAAATAGGAATCCAAGTCAGAATTAGAAATGAAGAAAAAATAAAACTGGTTCTGGTCTTCGTCGCTACAGCGACAAGATTGTCGCTTGTAGCGATGAAACCCAGAAATTGTTGGTGGGTTCTGCGCTACAAGCGATGTGTAGCCATGAACAACCCATTTTCAAAATCTTGATTTTTCTCACATCTAAATAGCTTGTGGCACTAGTAATCAAAGGTAAAGCTAAAACAAATGAATCAAAATCATCAAAACTTCCTAATCATCAAACACCCAATTTTATTTTGAATTTTTACAAAATGGGTTTTTTCAAAATACGAATTTCAGGAAAAGAGGATGATAGGCTAGTTTGTTTGATGATTTTGGTTCATTTTTAACAGCCTAAACTATAGATTAACATGGGTTTTTCAAATGAGTAAACCCTAATTTTAAAAATTGAAAACCCTAACTGTCAATTTCTTAAAAACTGTTTAACACTTTCAAACAACTTGAAAACTTAAGAAATTACAACAGAGGGTTACGAAATTCATACCTGATTGTGAGGATTTGCAAGTTGGAACAGAATAAAGAAGATTTGCAAGGATTGTGCAGCAAAAAACGAAAAAAATGCAAATATGGTATGCTGATGGTGCAGAAATGAAATGAAAATGGAATGGTTAATGGTTGTTATGCTAGGGTTTGCGAAAAATGGTAGAAAAACGGATAGGGAAGTGAATGGGTGGTTGGGGGGAGTTAAAGGGTTCAAAGTGGCATTGGTAACTGTACTGTCAGATTTTTCCTTCATCGCTACAAGCGACCAGATGTCGCTATAGCGATGGAGAGTCTGATGGTCATCGCTACAAGCGACCAATTGTCGCTATAGCGATGAAAAGTCTGAAGCTCGTCGCTATAGCGATGAAATCCATCGCTGCAGCGACCATGACAGATAACAGAAAAATTAAAATTTCAGCTTTTGCCACTATCCCTCTATGCAAAAATGGATGTTCAGTACTAAAATACAAATTAAAAACAACATACCTACACAGTTGGGTTGCCTCCCAACAAGCGCTTGGTTAACGTCATTAGCTCGACGCCTGATTCGTTAGGGTGGCCAAAATGAGACGGAAAGCACACCAGCCTTAGTATTCCTTTGTTTTGGGAGAAATTCCATGAACTTGCAGTATAGCTGATGTGGAGTCCATAACCTCCCTATCCAGAGTAAGTTGAGCAAGGAACAAATACAATCTTGTACAAGCTCAAGTTCCGCCTTGCTCACTTGCATCCCCTCCTTTTTACAAGTTTCTTCCTTGTTAAGAAATTGTTCCGTCTTCTCAATATCCATCACTTCTTCACTATCAACAACTCTGGCCTCTTCAGCATCTGACCTTTCTTGAGGAAGTTCTAATTGGTGTGGTATCTTAATTTCTTCTACTATTTTCCTTATACCACATCCTTCAAACATTGACTCTTCCTCACTTTCATCAACATCATCTTCAACAATCTCTCCAAATTCCAAAGTGGATTGATTGTTGGTCTGAACATCCATGATTCTTGGTAGAAAATTTAATTGAACTTGCAAAATTTCCAATTGGCATGATAAAGCTCTCAATCTTCGGTTGGTATTTTGCATGTTGATCATGGATTGTTGCATGAACATATTCAAAGTATTGTCTGTTCTTGCCGTTTGTTCATCTTAAGACGGATATTGTTGAAATTGTTGATAAGAGTCATTCTCGTATGGATTATAGAGGTTGAAATAATCATGATGATCAGCCATGATTTCTTTCAATGTTGAGAATCTGAAACAAGTGTAACTAACAAGAAAATTTTCTTTGTATAACAAAGAGGGTTAATGCACACACAGATTTATAATGTACAAAAAGAAACGAAAAATATTAACACGATATATACAAAAGCTCAAAACACTACCAATTATTGCGATGCTCAAAATATCTAAACACTAAATCCCCGGCAACGGCGCCATTTTGTTAGTTGAGTAACAAAAGTAAGTATTTTTCAATTATCGTCTCCTCAGGGATTAGGTGTGCTATCTCGAACCATTCAACAATCGATATTGTTTTGAGTTAGGGTTTCTTTACTTGGTTGCATATAAACTAAAGTAATGTAAAAGCGGAAATAACACGACAAATAATAGGGAATAAAAGCGTTGGAATAGGAGTTCATCAATCTTGCATCGAATATAATATAAAAATCATGCATATGAATTTTAGCGTTTTAGCGAAAATATCACGTATCGCTCGACAACGTCATTGATTTCCCAAATGACATCGTGAGAACGATCGAATCGTTTAATCGACGATTTCCCAATCAATCAAACGATCCGAAAGCATTACGATCCGAAACTTTGTGCGATTATCAAAACCCAAATCCATTTCTAGATTTTCTTATTTTGATAGAAGATTATTCTAAACATAGATTCAAAAGTATTTGTCAATAATAATTGAATCAAGCATGAGAATGAAAATCAAGAATAACTTCAAAAACACATAAATTGCTAAAATCATATATTTACATAATCATGGATTACATCTAAGCTAGAAAGAATACCTCCAATCCCAACAAAGGGAAGTTAGTTGTTCATTTTCATGACAACTATACAAAAGAGTAGAGAAAAGATGAAGATCATAGCCTAAGTCTTGATTTCCCAAAGCCTTTGGTTGATCACACAATCCAATCACTTTTGCTCCTTGAAGATCATAGCTTCTAGCCCTAAAAACTAAGTCCTAAACTATTACTAAACTGAATTAAAAAGCAATCCTCAAATGGAAGTAAAAACTCTCAAAGTTATATTTAAAAAATGAGCTAAAAAGGCTTTTATAAAACTGAGTTTTAACACGCTCGCTACAAGCGACGAGCCTGTCGCTGTAGCGACGGCAGATTTCTTGGCCAGTGAGGAAGCTCCACGTCAGCATATAGCATTAAACCGCCCTTGGTCGCTACAGCGACGAGATCTGTCGCTAGTAGCGATGAAACCTTCAAATTTCCCTGCCTAAGGTCGCTTGAAGCGACCGGTCCATCGCTTGTAGCGATGAACTTCCATTTTTCCCTGCCTAGGCTCGCTTGTAGCGAGGAAGCTTGCGCTTGTAGCGATGAGCTTTGATCAAAACTTCATGATTCTTTGCTCAATTCAGGTCCAAGCATGAAATTCTTGCAATATTAGATGGGGTAAGGCATAGGATCACAAATTTGATATTTAACCAAAAATATGAGCTTATCCTAAGAAAACTTGTAAAACAAGTAACATAAATGCCTTAAAATATATCAAAAGATAACTACTTTTGAGCACTTATCAGTCATGCATAAAAAGACATATCTGTTGTACCGCATATGTGATGTCGGGTCTCGTGAAAGTGAGGTATTGGAGAGCACCGACAAGGCTACGGTATAATGATGGGTCTTCATAGGGAGTGCTAGTCTTGGCGCTAAGCTTCGGTTTAGTGTCAATCGGAGTGGGACATGATTTGCATGATGACATACCTGCTCGCTCAAGAATTTCATCTGCATACTTTTTCTGAGATAAGAACAAACCACCATCATGTCGAGTAACTGCAATACCCAAAAAATAACTCAGTGGTCCCAAGTCTTTCATAGCAAATTCAGAGCTGAGTCGTGATATTATAGACTTGCGAAGACCATCAGAGGACGTAGTGAGAATGATGTCGTCCACATAAAGAAGAAGATAGGACATGTGTGTATCTTTCCGGTAGATGAAAAGAGAGTTGTCTGACTTGCTTTGAGAGAATCCGATAGAATATACATAATCTGCAAATCGTTTGTACCACGCTCTTGGAGCTTGCTTGAGCCCATATAAAGATTTTCGCAGACGGCAGACATGATGAGGAAGATTTGGATCCTTAAAGCCCAAAGGTTGATGCATATACACTGTTTCTTTGAGTTCACCATGTAGAAAAGCATTCTTGACGTCTAACTGATGAATTTGCCATGCTTTAGATAAGGAAATACTGAGTACGGTTCAGATGGTGGCTGGTTTGACAACCGGACTAAAAGTCTCTCCACAATCTATGCCAACCTGTTGACCTGCACCGTTACCTACAAGTTGGGCTTTATGCCTCTCAAAAGAACCATCAGATTTTTCTTTATGCCTAAAAATCCACATAGAACGAATAACATTTGCATCAGGTGGACGGTGAACTAAATCCCACGTCTTATTTTGAATAAGAGCATTGTATTCATCATCCATAGCCATTTTCCAATTCGGGTCTTTTAGAGCTAATACAGGGTTACGAGGGAGAGGAGATTTTGTGACTCCGGTGTGGAGGTTGATGTACTTTTGGTTAGGTTTAAAAATGCCATGTTGGCTCCTCGTAACTGGTTTTTTGTCAGAACTACTGATAGGTTGGTAAATAGCAGGAAGTGGTATATTTGGTGGAGTAGATTTGGAAGGCAAAGTTTGGGCCGGTTGAGAGGTAGGTTGGTCTGAGGTAGGTATTTCAGTTCGGTGTGTTTGGTTAGGTTGGGGTTGTGGCCGAAATGTGGGCGGGGGGGGGGGGGGGGTTTGGGGCCGGTCCTAGTTGAGCAGGTGGTTGAGAGTTTTGTTGAGTGATGTTTGGTGTCCTTGGACCTGGGCTAGTTTGTGTGATAAGGTGGTTTATGTAAGGTGACACTTCATTATCAAGAAATTGATAATTGTTTGGATTAAGAGTTTGCAGCTTTGAAAAAGGAAATTATGATTCATCAAATATGACATGGCGACAGACAATGATTTTATGGAGGGATATGTCATAACATTTATACCCACGATGATTTGAAGGATATCCTAAGAAGACACATGGGATGGAAAAAGAGGGTAACATAAACAACCGAAGACTCGTAGATGAGTGTAGGATGGATCCTTTTGAAAAAGAATTTTGAGAGGTGATTGATATTTCAACTTTTTGTTTGGTAAAATATTCATAAGATAAGTTGCCATTTGTAGAGCATGGTGCCAAAAATTTGGCGGTAAAGCAGCATGAATTAGTAAAGTCCGAATTATGTTATTAATAGAACGGATTTTTCGTTCAGCTTTGCCATTTTGAGAAGAAGTATGAGGACACGAGAAACGAAATGAAATTCCATTTGCTTCACAGAGTTTTTGAAAGGGACCATTGACCCGATGAAATTGAGTTTTAATAATTGCTCTTAAATTTTCAAAAGTTGGAAAAACTTGCAATTTGTGTGAAATTGGAAAAGTCCACAAGAAATTCTAATAGTCATCCAAATAGAGCACATAATATTTATGACCAGAAGTACTCAATACGGGAGATGTCCATACATCACTATGTAATATATCAAATGGCATAAAAGTAGAGTTATGTGAGTCAATAAAAGGCATTTTAACATGTTTACCAAGAGGACAACAATGACAAAAAGTTGAATTTATTTTTGAATTAGGAATACAATCAATAATTTTATTTTTCCGAAGAGAATCTAAAATAGATGCTCCTGGGTGACCTAAACGGTCGTGCCAAACAGAAGTGGATAAAGCTGCAAACTCGGAAGGAAAAACGGTCTGATTTTTGGTTATGTTGGTGATAGGATATAGCTGGCCTTGACTCTCACATCTCATTAGAACCATCCCCGTCTGAAAATCCTTCACTGAAAAACCAAACGGATCAAATTCAACAGAAACATGGTTATCGGTAGTGAATTTACGAACGGAAATTAAATTTTTAATTAATTTTGGTGCATGAAGGACATTTGATAAAGCTAGTGGAGGATGAGGGGGAGGTAAGTTAGCATTTCCAAAACCGTGAATCGGAACAGAATGGCCATTTCCTACGATAATACTATTATTTTTGCTCAAATTAAAATAAGATGAGAGATTACCATTTGTAGATGTCATGTGAGATGTTGCTCCAGTGTCCATATACCAGGATGGGTCAGGATGAGCAAGATGTAGAGTGTGAAGAGCCGCTTCAATATCTGTTGGGCTTGGTCCAAAGGCAGTAAAAGCAGCAGGTTGGGGTTTTGGTCCAAGAATACCTGATTGTTGATGTTTTGGGCCAGCATTGGATTTAGCCCAATAAGATGGGTAAGGGCATGGAGGAGGAGCCCAAGGGTATTGTTGCCATGGAAATTGTTGCTGCCATTGAGGATACTGACCCCATCCACCACCGCCGTAGTTCTGAGATCCACCCGAGCCGCCGCCGCCGTTGTTGCTACGACCACCTCTGCCGGAGTTCTTCCCTTTGTTACCGCGGTTACTGTTTCTACCCCGATTGTTGTTGTTGTCGCGATTGTTGTTGTTGTTGTTGAGAGAGTGTCGCACGGGATTGGCAGGAGAGGTAGATGAGTTCGCATCTTCTGATTTCACGAGGAAGGCCGTCGGAGATGACTGGTTGCCGGATTCGTGTGCAACGCGTTGAATCATGGTGGATTCTTCTAATTCCAACCGGGATTTCGCCGTTTCAAACGTCGGCAAGGGATCATGTTGCTGGATGTATGTAACGAATCCTGCATACGAATCTGTCAGTCCAGAAATCATCTTCAACACAAGACGAGTGTTGTTGACGGGAGAATCAACATTTGCGAGTTGATCTGCGAGGAGTTTCAGGCGATTGCAATATGCTTTTGTTGACGGGAAATCTTCCAAGTGCGTGTTGGCGAATTGATGTTCGAGGTGGACTGCTCTCGAATGCTTGTTGTCTTTAAACATAGCCGCAATTCGGTTCCAACAGCTTTCAACGGTGTCGTTAAGCACTAGGATGAAGCTGAGAATATCATGGGTAACGGTGGCATACATCCACTGTAGAACCACCGCGTCGAGACGGTTCCAGAGGCTGGGATCATTGGTCTTCGTTCGTGCAACTTCTTGTCGGGTTGCTGCATCAGTGGGAGGGATAATATGATCAAGTACGTTGTGGACACGTGCTTGAACTTGAAACAGGGCAGACCAAGAAAGATAGAGACTTGAATCATTGTCCAACGTGATGGGAATGATGGTTTTCACGTTGGTTATTGCAAAGGCAGAGTGAAATTTAGGAGGAGATGTTTCGATTCTGGTTTCATCAGTTGAAGTCATGGTGGAAGAATGAAGGTTTGTTTGGAGCGGAAGAATAAAGATTCAAGCTGTGACGGCTACAATTAGGTATGGATCAAACCTAGCTGATACCATATAGGATAATATTTCCGTGTCTTTTATTGATCATCAACATGTAATATATACAACAATTACAATTGTGTAATAAGAAAACTAATTATGCCTAATTATGCCTAATCAAAGTAAATATTCTTTGACTTTTATCTCATTAGTGTACAATATTTGTTCCAAATATAAAATGTATGTTGTCATGTTCTGTCATTTTAAATATATTTTTTTTAAATTTATTGGTGAGTCTGATGATTTTGCTTCAATATTTAGTCATTGATCTTTTGCATGCGATGGTTAATTTCCTTTTTAGTGAAGACATTCATGAATGTGGCTGCATTTAAATTATACAAAAATGCATTCATCATCTTACATTAACCCTATAATTTATTTGAAATTTAAATATCCATCTTATACTATCAACTCATGTTTGTAGTATACCTGTTTGTATCATAAAATGAATGTGAAGAGGGTTTGTACAGCTTTTTATTTGGCCAAATTTGGGTTGACTTTTGAAATATAATTAATTATTATATACTCCCTCCGTCCCAAATTATAAGCAAAAAAAATCATTTCACACTTATTAAGAAAACTAAAACATAGTAATTTGTAGTATAGTTTCTTGTGTTATCCTTGGAATAAGTTTCATAGAAAGATGTAAAAACAATTTTCATTGGTTATTAGTTATAGAGAAAATGAAAGAGAGCAAAATGAATGCAATTTGCATTTAATTTCTCTTTGGAAAAGATGATTTTTTGAAATAACATAATTAAATATGATAAAAATTGGTCTTTTTTGCTTATAATTTGGGACAGAGAAAATGAGTTTTTTTTTGCTTATAATTTGGGACGGAGGGATTACTACTTCCGTTCCTTTTTAAGTGTCTTTTTTGAAAAAAAAAAATTGTTCCTATTTAACTGTCACTTTCAAAGTTCAATGCAATATTAAATGTTGTTTTACCAATATTACCCTTAATTATTTATTGCGGAGAGAGAAATATATGAAATGAGATATTAAATAAAAAATGTTAGTATTATAGTAAAAGTACAACTTATTGTGTCAAAAGTAATAACATTTATTGATTGTTTTGATTTGTGTAAAATATAAAAAAGTGACAATTAAAAAGGAACGGAGGTAGTAGTTATTGAAATGAAAACCGTCAAAATAGTCATGCAGAAAATTGAATTTCTTGAATGGATTTAATAACCCAGCATGGGTTCCTTTTTCATTTTTTTGTTGACAAGCATGGGTTTGCTTATATACTAATGAACGCGTTGGTTGAACTTATCAATTGATACTTTTTTTTTTTTTGCATGTTTGGTATTATTGTGATTCTTTCAAAAATAAAAGAAGACAAAACTTAGAGAAACTAAAGAATGAGACTTGAACGCAAAAAGTGGAGAAAAATGATTTAAGTGTGATGCACAATATAAATTAGATTTTAAAAAAATCAACATTTAAAAAAAATTGATTTCGAAAACTAAATGACACTCGTTTTAAATTATATTTTTTACAAATGAGATGTGAAACTCAAATTGATTGTAATATTTAACCTCTTTCAAATATGATATTTGTGAATAAGTTCAAGTTGTGCAATTAAACTAGAGTTTAAATTTTTGTATAGTTTAAACATGTATTTCATATTGTATGCTTAGCTAATTTTGAGTAAAATGGGTTCGGACCCCAAACCTCAAAAAATAAAATAATAGTTTGGTAAGATTGATCAAGATTTAAAATGAGTTTGCATTTGGTGTCAAAAGAAAAAGGTAAATTTCTAGTAAGTTTGATTGAATAAAATAAATTATTAATATTAAAATAAATTAATTAAAAATATGATATGACATTGAATTATGAATCAAGTATACATACTCAACTAAACTCTATGTTTATCGAATATTACATTTTTTTTAAAGCAAAAAATCAATTATTGTGTTTTATTATGTGAACATGGTTTAAGCCGGTAAGGTTGAAATCGCTTCTCAACACTAATTAAGAGGAAGAATTAATGTTGAATGATTAAAGAAAGAAAAAAAATAAAATATTGCATTCTTTTTAAAATAAAAAAATAATCAATAATTGTGTTTTATAATGTGAACATGGTTTAAGCCGGTAGGGTTGAAGTCACTTTTCAACATTAATTAAGAGGAAGAATTAGTGTTGAAAGATTAAAGAAAGAAAGGGCAAAAAAAAAAAAAAAGGAAAGAGAGGAGAAGAATCAACTCAACTTAACTTAACATAGGACATGCAGTAGGACCCGGTCTTTGTCACCAAAAATAAAATTAAAAAAACACATGCACGGTCTTATCATTTTCTTGTCTTGAACCTATTTTTATGTGCATGAGTATTGAATATTCATGATGAGTATAATGGTTAATTATGGCCGTCGACTATCGACGGGTCCATTGCCTTGTGTATGCTACATTATATTAGTATTGTTATGAAACATACATGTAAATCAAGATCAAACTATTGGGTGGACACAAAGATTTGGACATTTTATTTGGTCACAATCACATAAAAAGAAGAAATTAGAAAAAATAATAATTAAATAATCATTAATTTTTAAATGATTATAGCGTGTCCACTTTATTGTGTGTGTAACTAAATAGAAGGTCCAAATTCTTGTGTTTACCCAAGAATTATTCGTAAATCAATTTTGTTTGGTATGAGGTGGTGAAACGACGTGAGAATGCATCCAATCCATCTGGTTAGCTTGTATTTGGTCACTTTGAATTTGAAAATTCAGAAATTTTTCGACAACATGAGATGAGTGAAGGAAATATCGTCGATATGATAAAATGCTTGGGCATGGGTGAATTTCAAGAAGGGATTTAATTGCGATCTCTATCATTTGAATTCTCATTCAACCCCTTGTTTGTTTGTTTGGGTTGAAATGTTACTTAGGAATAGGATCGTTGACTTAACTTTCTTATAATTCTCTTTCATGACACATCATACAATGATTGATTGTTTTAGTGTAAATATATTTGTTTGGCCTTCTAAAAAAAATTATAGTTGTGTTATTTAAACATACAATTTTAAACATCTTACATGACACTTTATAGCTCTACTTTTATGAGAGGGAATTCTCTCAATTTTATTTTTCTCATTTTTCCGCAATTGTAAAGATGGAAAAGGGTTTTCTCATGTCACATGAGAGTCAAATCCAATCTTGACCATTGATTTGGTAGATGAGAGAAAAAAAGGAGATAAAAATTTGAATTAAAAATTGAAAAAAAATGGATTTAATGGTTGAGATCCCTACATTTATCTTCACTTACTTTTTTACCTTATACAATTTTCACATATTACAAAAACATACAAAAACACACAAAAATACGGTATTTTTGTCAAATTATGTATCCATTTAACATTTCTGATTATATTACATGCTCATAAAAATATATATTCTGATTTTGACACAATATTTTCCTTAATCGTTGTGAAAAAAGTTTAGACACTTCCCTTATATCAAGTAATAATTTAATCAAAGAGTACTGTTATTTGAACAACTATTGGTATAACAACTTATAGGACAACCATGGATTTACAAAGAAAATGAGATATTGACATAACAACCAGAACCATGATAGAGATAAAGTAAAAACATAATATGAGTATGAAAGAGAAAGTTATCACAAAAGTTGTCAAATAATGATTGTACAAATATTATTTTTCTAATCATATGATATGAATGTAAGGTTTCTCTAACCGGTAACTTTTTTCCAATCAACGAGAAGAAGTTAGCGGTGTGATGGATTAGCACGAGGAACCAAAATCAATCATATAGGGGGCAATCATCCCAATTATGGATGACAAAAAAATCCGCACCCATAGATATCTGATTATAAAATCTATCACGGACACGAGACGAATACCTTAACGAATATTCATGGATAAAATAAACGGATATTTCAATTATTCATTATTTACCCACAGATGTCTGTACCCGCTACTATACCTAATTAAATTTCATAAATAACCTTATTACGATCTCATCTTTAGTAAAAAAAACTCCTAATATTATATTTTTGTTGAATCAAAGAACTTTGTTTTTGTTAAATGTGATGAACTTCGGTTATATTTTTGTTAAATCAGAGAACTTTGTTTTTGTTAAACGTGGTTAATTTTTTGTTAGAAATGAAATGTATGGATATTACTATGCATGAATATTTTTATTCTAATGTATGTATTATAATTATGTTTTAGTAAAAAGAAGAAAACAAATATGATGAACTTTTGTTGTTAAATTTTAGGTAATTATAAAAAAAATTAACTATTTTTTTTTTTAAAAATGTTATCCATAGATATTTGTATATATTTGTGGATGCCTCAAAATTTCTGGATTATCCGCATAACGGATATTCGCGCGTACATGGAGAGAGCACAAATATTATATTTATCCAATAAGACGGAGACATATATTATACTATCAGCGGTACTCACGAACAGGCCCGGCCTCACAATCTTAAGAGCCTCAATTTTTTTTTTAATATAGCACCAAAAAGTGTTAGGTATATATAATAAAATTTTAAAAGTCAATATACATCTTGTAATGGTTTAGTGCTAAAATAGAATGCACTTGAATCTTTGATCTTCAGGTTCAATCCTGAACATTTGTGTAAATTTGAACCAAATATAAAAGTCTCAATTACATACACAATTAATATGCCATTACAATTTAATATGCAATTCAGAGTTATATATGAATGTAGAAAGCTACTATATATCTTGAATTTTTTGTCATCTATTTCCATTAACAACGCAAATTAAATCCGTTAAATAATTAGTATTTTTTCTATTGTTTTAAGTTTAATCATGCATGCTAGTACTAATTTGCTACTATTTTTTCCGATATTAGTTCTAGTTTGTCATTATTTAGATAGCAAAGACGGTTTTTTTAAGCAACAACAACGAATATACTTAAGATTCATTTTGCACTAAACAAAGTGATGATTCTTTTTAGTGGTTAGTGAAGTTCAACACAAGTTGGTTAGTTTCTCCCATACAAACTTACTTTTAGTTAATAAGAATGACTATTTTTGATGTTATTTACAACTTAAATAGATTACTATTGCTTAAAAAATTTTGTGTTTCCATAGGGGTCCATTTTTAATATTTGAACATGGCCTCTGATTTTATCGAAACGGCCCTGCTCACGAATATCCATTTACATCCCTAATCCCAATTAGGTTGGCGCCACTAATCCAATTCAAAATTTCTAGCCAAATTTTATTAAATAAATAGAAGAAGATAATAAAGTAAAAGGGGGACATGAATTAAAATCTAAGTGAAACATGAAAATCTAAAATTAAAAAAGCAAAATTTATAACGAAAACACTCATAAATATAATAGGAAGGATTAAATCCACCAAATAAAGTCTTGGGGTGGAAAGATCAAAGTTAGCTAATTTATACGCACAAACATTACTTAATCTACAAATAAGAGAACACAAGTGAGCATTTGAGAAGAAAGCTTTGCATGTACAATTAGAACATCTACTTTTATGTTTCTACTCAGGAACAATACCAATATACTATCTCCGGTCTTATTTATAAAAAACAATTGACTTTTTAGATTCATTGAATAACTGGTTCAAAAAAATTGATGTATCTAGTCTAAAAATTGACCGAATACATCAATTATTTAAAGAATAAAAAAAATGAATTGTTTTTTATAAGTAAGACCGGAGGTAGTAATATTTAAGAGTTGAGTTATTTGAACAACCATTTGATTGACAACTTTTGGGACAACCATAATTTTATAAAGAAAAAAAGGTATTGACACAAAAATCAAAACAATAGAGAGAAAGTAAAAACATAATATAAATATAAGAGTAAAAGTTATCGCAAAAATTGTCAAAAATAGTTGTACAGATATTATTTCTCATTATTTAACGACGTCCACAATCAAGGTAGAGTAACGCTCAAGTCAAAGATTATATCAACTCTTGTCAAAAGCAATTTCTATCGCATAGAATGTTGTCATAAACTCAACGTAAAGAGAATTATCATGATCCAGAGAACTGGAAAATATACATAGTCATATGACCATATTTCAAGACATGTTCAATCACTTAAATATACATTTACTTACCAAATTATTGTTTTCTCATTTATAATTTTTTTTTAAGTATATATGTATTCTAATCAAACTAGTGCAAGCACAGTCAATATACATAGTAGTTTATTATTCTAAACTTTGAAATACAGCTTGAAGAGTGCAATTATTTGTGCCTGACTTACTGCTCATAGTTCACACAAGCACAATATATTTTCCAAGAACTGGAAAGAAAAAAAAACTCTTCATCAATATTTTAACAGCATTAATACAATATTAACAATATATTTATTAAAAAAATGTTCTTATCTTAATCTTAATATTAGACTTTTTTTTTTTGGTCTCTTTTGACACATGTCAATCTTTCAAGCAACACACCTATTAATCATACTTCATTAAAAAACTCCTTTTTATCCTAAAATAGAATTCATCCATCAGGCGGCAATTCATTTGTTTTGAAATTCAAATTTCCACTGGAAAACAAAGAAGATGCTATCAGATCCATAATTTTTTAGAAACCACCGTACTTCCTCAGAGCCTCGCCCTTTTTCATCAAAGCTCAAGCCCTTTTCTCTCTCTTCATTTTCTTTTCGTTTTCCTCCTCTTTCGCATTACCTCGGCTCTCACATTCTCACCCATTTCTCTTTCATTAGAGTCTCACCCTGATCTAATATTTTTTCCTCACCCTCAAACCAAACAACACTTCCTTCTCCGATCCAAACCAAACAACCTCTCACTGCCCTTCCTAGAACAACCCTCTCATTGAACTACATAAACGTGACCAAAGCAAGCAGACAAATCCGTAAAATGAATTGTAGATGCCATCTAAAATCGGTATAAGAATTCTTTAAAGTAATTTCTTTTATATCTTCTTTGCGTGCTTAGTTGAGTTTTTCCTTAATCAATTCATATGCAATAACTCTATTTTGGTGGAAAACGAAATATTATGGTGTTCTGTGCAGAATGTTAGGTTTGTGGTTAATTTTCTCTCCCACCATGATGAATCTCGCTAGCAGAGCTCTACCCGAAAAATTTGAAGACAATGACGTTGATGTGGTGAGGTAATTTATTGTTATTTTCAGATCTGACAGATAACAATGTTGTTATTGTAATTTATTGTTATTATTATTTTGGAATTTTGAATGATATGAGTATCGTTTTGGAACCCATTGCCTCTTATGAGTTTTCTTTTTGTTAGAATTTTTCATTTTTTGTATTTTATTCCTTCTTTTGAATTAATTTTTTTTCATGGTTTATAGTGATTTATTGTTATTATTGAAAGGTGTTTATGGTGATTTATGATTTTTGGTTGTTTGTTGTTTGAAGGTGATTTATGGTCATTATTATTATTATTATTGAATTTTTTTTCCTCCTAACTGGTTTTTATCATCCTGTGATTGACAAGTGATACTTACACTAACATTTTACTTTATTTAACAAGACAATTTTTATATAAAAATGTTTAACTAAGAGTTCTACTTTCTTTAACAATTTTGATGGTTGCCACTGAGGTTTTGTTGTACGGTGTTAGAGATTGTAGATAATGCAAGTATGAGTAACGATGACACTAATGGCAAATGTCATAATACTCAAGGAAAAATTCAGACGAATAGAGATCATTCTTAGAGAGATGGTAATTTTGAAGTCCTTGAGATTTTGTTGATTTTATGTGCAATTTAGTTTATCCAGTAAATTATTTCATCTTTTGTCTCTGACCGAGTCCTTCCGTTTTTAGATTTTATTATATTCATTCTTCCTCTTCAAACTCTTTCTCTCATTGTTTTTTGCTTTATTTGATTTTCCTTTATTTGATTTTCCTCTTTTATGTCTCTCTTTCATTATTTGTTGTAATCCTTAAATTTTTGCCAACTTATTTTGATACAGGTTTTGTTGGTGAAGGTACTTGTTTTCCTTGCAAAGCCTCAAACTTTCATGAATGAGTGGTGAATTGGTAAGGAATTGAAATATTCTTCTCTTTATTTTTGTTTCTACAAATTTCTGTCACTTAAAGCATTTGTCACTTGCCACTTGCAAAAATTTCTTAACCTATGGATTAGGGTGGACCTGATTTCATATGTTTTCTTTTTTACTTTACAATGTGGCTGCACCATTTTGGAAGCACCAGATTCACTATCACAAGATTTGTGAATGTTGAGTTTTAAACAGATTTTATAACTTTTTAAACTGGATTTTGAGGTGCAGCCAAATCTCAAGACTGCCTCTTAGAAAGTTGCAGGAGTATAATGTTTTTTTTTTTAATGACAAAATTTATTAATAACCAAGTCACTGCACAAGATGAACAAAGACTGACAAGACATAAAAAACAACAAACGGCAACAACAAGGGACATAGAAGAAATAGCTATTAACATCACTATAATGGATAACCATTCCAAAACTGCTCTTGTGTCGTGACCATAAATTTTAAGTTTACCCCCAAACTTCAAAAATTCATAATGAACTTTGCACGAGTATAATAAATTAGATCAAATAAAACGATAAAAGTGATGTTAATAAAATTCTGTCAGTTAACTCAAATCCTTTTTAACAAGATGATCTGTTGGAATCTAGCATTCTTTTTTTGGCTAAACTATCGCTTTGTGTCCTTATGTTGGCTAATTTGTTGGATTTCAACTTCCAGTGTGATGGCGGTTTATTTTGTGATCACATATTTTTTTCTTTGTAGAAATCTTTTTTACTCTGCTTTCATGAGTATTTATCTCATAAAATTTTGCAATTTGCATTTGTCTCATATATGCTTTACTTGCATTTGTCATAATGAACATTAGACGCAATATTATGGTATTCTTATACTCTTATATGCTTGGTTCTTGATCAAACTGTAGTTACAAGTTTAGATTGTTACAAAATGTGTACTAAGATATTAGCTAAATGTCAACGATGAAAGTTTGCAGGCAAATTTTGATTTTTTTTTTCCTTTTCTAACAGTTGTCGAACAAATAGCAGGACCTTCTTGCTAAACATGTTTCTTCAAAGAATTGTCAATGCATGTCCTCAATCAAAAAGCATCTCCAGCTCTTCTGTTAGTCATGACTGTTCAAGTTATATTCAAGAATTCAATAAGGTAGACTCTATCTCTTTGCACTGTGCTAGAGTATTATTAAGTCAATAATTTCTTTGAATATAATGTGGTCTGTATATCATTATTTTGGTTCTATTAACTATGTTTCTTTTATCTAACCAAGTTGAAGTATCAATATATGGGCTAGATGCTTTATTTACTTGGTAATTTTGAGAGGCGATTAGATCTATGTTGAAGAATGTTGTGTTTTGTTTCTATCACCCTTTGTCATGCTTTAATATATGGTTTGGTTTTAACAACAATTCAACTAGCAGTTTTCTTACATTGGTCTTTGCATACTTCATAGCTCCCTAGAAAAATTGCATAGGATTTTGTTTTTTTTTAATCCCATGGATTGAACAATTACCAACAGATATATTGTCATTGTTATTTCAAATGTATTTTCCAAAATCCCAAGATATACTCGCGTACTAAATTTTGTTACTTTGTAAACATAAGATTTGCTACTTAAAAAGATAGTTGAAACTTGACTCCAATGTGAAGAAGCTCTCCAAGTTAACCTCACTAGACTTTCAACTTCCACCGAAGATGAAGAACTTAAAATTGAAAAGGCTCACAGCTTTTGAGTATGATGTTGGGTTAATAATTATGTCTTAATTGTCTTCTTTGGAACTCTATATGTGTACTTTGTATGTCCAAGCACCTTATGGAAATTGTTTTTGTGTGCAATCCTTGAACATTAATTATTTGGACAATTTTAATTGTGGATTAGTGCACGTCTTTTTAATATTATCAATTACTACTTCTTATTCCCATAATTTCATTAGTATTATTTGTGCACACATACATACATAGTGTATTATCATAAACAAATAGTAAAAACAATTATACATATAATAATCAATTAATAATATCAATGATACTTTCATATGTGCATTTTAGTTTCTATTTTCTCTTTTTATGCACATATTAGTATATTAGTATAACTAATTGTCTTTGAAGTATTAGTATAACCAAATAATTACACATGAAGTATGTAATTGCTTTTACAAGGAATTTCAGAAAATCAACCAACACTATAGTTTTTAGAAAATCTAATGTTACATAAACTTCTTTTGGTTCATATCCTACTTCTTTTTATAGTGTTTTATTTAGTCTTCGTATCGTTAAGTCCTACAACTTTATATTTCTAACAAATTCGGTAGGCTAAAGTTTTATATAATTTTAGTATCATTAAGTCAAAAGTAAGCATGAGGCTATAGGTTTTTATGTAGTCTTAATATCATTAAATCTTAAGTTTAAAGTCTTAAAACAAAAAACTACATCCATATTAGATATAACAAACTACATGCATATTATAGTAGATTATTGATTTCAAATGGTTATTACAAATATTTTGTAATTAACATATTAATTAACCATCAACATTATACATAAAGCACAAGCATCCCGTGCGTTGCACGGGTGTTATTACTAGTTTTCTTACATTTACAATAAAGAATATGAAATGACCTTAGGTACTTAATTGGAGAGGAACAATTCGAAGGGGTTTGGCTTTTTGAAGAGTAAGTCCAAATTTATCATCCATATCCATATCTTCTGGTTTCATGCCACCTTCAAGCTCCCAATCAAAAGAGTTAACAAGTGAACCCAAAATTAACAATAACATCCTATTAGCCAGTTGCAAACCAGGACAAATTCTCCTACCACCACCAAATGGTACAAGCACAAAATTCCTTCCTTTGACATCAATATCAGACCCTAAAAACCTTTCTGAAGAGAACAATGTTGGATTCTCCCACAAGTTAGGATCCCTACAAATAGTCCACACATTAACTAGAACTTGTGAATCTTTTGGAATAATGTAGCCACTTATCTGAACATTTCTCTCAGCTTTTCGTGGCAGTAAAAATGGAACTGGTGGATGCTTTCGAAGTGTTTCTTTTATAATTGCATTTAAGTATGGGAGCTCAGTGATATTTGACTCTTCAAGTGGCACACCACCCAATTGTTTGCTTCAACTCTTTCTTGGCTTTTTGCATAGCTTTTGGATTGCGGATAAGCTCTGTCATTGCCCATTCTAGTGTTGATGTCGTTGTATCCGTTCCAGCAACAAATATATCCTATATAGAATAAAAAACAATTCACATTAATTAAGTGAACCTTGGCTTGATCACAATCAATTATAATTTAAAATTAATAATTAAAAGAAACTAGGAAAGAGGAGGAGAATATATATATTATATATACATGTGATAGATGTTGAATCATATTTTTGTCCATAAACTCGTTCTCTTTGGAAATGTTGAGCATTGCATCTAACATGTCTTTATTGGTGTCTACACTTGTGCCTTCCCTCATATTCTCCAAACGTTGGTTAACCAAGTCTTCAAAGATGTCTAACAATTTCCCAACATTTTTTGTATGTCTTCTTTTTAGGCCTTGTGGGTCAAGCATCCTCAATGCAGGAAAAAAAATCAGCCACATTTGGTGTTCCAGCAAGTTTGGTTATATTAGTCACCACATCCTTAAACTCTCCTGCTGCACCATTTGAGTGAATCAAATCCATAGAGAAAATGGTGTTTGATAGTAAATTTATGGTAGTCTTGAACACTATTGTTCCAATGTCTATTGCTTCACCAGTTTGACTGCTTTGATGGATATCATTGAGAAGCTGTTGAATTTTTTTACGCCTAACATCTTGGCTGGCATGAAGACTCTTGTGAGAAAGTAATTGAGTGTTGCATATTTTTCTCAACTCCTTCCAAAGTGGTGAAATGGGCATGAAAGCAAGAGTATACTGCTCATGGTTGAGAACTGACACAGATTGAGGTATGTTTCTCTTTGACAAGAACTTGTCATTGGTTAGGAGAACCTCTTTAGCCATTGTTGATGAGGAGATTACAACAGTGGTTATTTGGCCAAACTTGAGACTCATTAAAGGGCCATGAATTTTGGCAAGTTTGGCCAATGACTTGTGAGGCTTTTCTCCTAATTCTAGGAGGTTCCCTATGATTGGAAGAGGGGAAGGTCCTGGTGGAAGCTTATAGTTTGGTTTAGTTATTCTAGCAAGGAGTAAACGAAGAGCATGAATGGATAAGCCTGTTAACAGAAAAACAAGAGTACAACTTACAAAGTCCATTGTGTCTTGAAAATGATGATCTCAATGTGAGTGAATATTGTGTGATGACAAATAGTAATGGTAAGGGAAGGAGAGGAAACTCAAGAGAGTGTTGGTTGATGCATCTCTCCTTTGCCAGCAACCCAATTTATACTTGATCCTTCAAACACAAGTTGAATTAATATTAATTTAATGATCTAATTTTGGCATAAACTTCCACAATGTAGGTTCAAATCAAATTAATGTTGACTATTTTGAAGAAAAAAATACATATATGTGCATAGACCGAGTCTTCCGGTATATTCTTAGAGCAAATTAAAAATCGAAATCACTTTAGCAAATAAAGTCCAAGAATTTTTATAAAAAAATCCGCATTACCGTGATTATATTAGTTCGGACATGCGTCCTAACCTATGAAGCATAGATACGTAGTACGAGTACGATACGATACGGGTACGTGGATACGTGAGATTTTAAAATTTACGATACGGCTAAGATACGTTAACAATATATATATATATATATATATATATTAAAATTTATATGCATGTAAAATACTTGAAAAAAATAATCATTGATTACTCTTCAATAATATATAATCATAAAAGTCACAATTTACAAATAATAATACATGTGATCAAAATAAAAAAGGAAACATATTTCGTATAAATCATATTCTATTTTCATTCATATGTTAGAATATCAACAAATGCATTAATAAAAGAACTCAAAACAAAGTTTGTTTAATGTTGATTGATTGAATTTTCTCTCTCTCGTTACTTTCATCCACCAAAAACATAATTTTTAATTGGTTAATCAAAAAACAATTATAGTGATTCATATCTTAAATTGAATCATATACATCTTCATTGAATTTTCACAACACAGTCTCACTTTTTTACCCTTCATTTTTTTCCAGGATACGTCTCTGTGAAGTATCTAATAAGTATCTGTGTGTATCTGTCGTGTATCTTATAAGTATTCGATAAAATATATATTTTAAATTAAAATAATTAATTCCGATACTCCGTGGGTACGTATCCGAGAGTATCCATAGAGTATCGGTATCCGATACGGTTACGTCTTCATTTTGGAGTATCCGGACTTCATAGGTCCTTACATATCAAATGTCTCAATTACTGTTTGAACCGTACTTATTGGACATTTATATACTTATATTTAACCTTTGTTTACTAATGTTTAAGCTTTGTCAAATATGATATTGGTGAAAAAGATCAACGTGTACATTTTATCATCAAGAGTAAGAATTAGTTTTGGAAATAAAAATTTGAAAAGAAATGAGAAGAATCTATGTAACGCAGCAGTATGTGCAGTTTAAGACACGGTCTTCCCAAAATCACTAACATTTTATTGAATCTTTGTGAAAAACTTATTGTATATCCATTAATTAATTTAACCAAATGATACCAAACAGAGCCTAAATCACAAGTTTTTCATTGGACTCTTTCTACCGTTTATGTGATGATGACTGAGCCAATGTCCGTGGTTAGTATTTAACAAAGAACTATCTTCTTGTTCCATACAAGACACACCTATGGCTATGATTGACCAGGTCTCTTATTATTTGGTCAAAAGATGTATTCAAGACTTAAGATATATGGGTTTGGCAATTTTACATATGGACAGTACCTCCAAGTACCGGCCGATAATAAGTTGAAGATGCTTCTTTTTAATTCTAAGACGAAGAAATTAATTAGAATCAACCACTTTAACAAAAATATATTGATATTTAGTCAAGACCTATAGGAAAAGGTCAACTAGGAAAGATTTGAACAATGTTAGAGTTACTAACATTGTGTTTTTAGCAGTTACCAACATTGTTAGTATTATTCTTTCAAAAAAAAACATTGTTGGTGTTATATTATTAGCAAACCATAATTTTTTGAAACGGTTTAGCATACCATAAAGCTTACATCTTAACATCTTTTTTAATTTGAGAAACTACAGATACAGAGTATACATTTACTATGATAAAAAGATGGTGCAAAATTATATTATAAAAAATGGTGTGCAAATAACATTTTTATGACTAAGAGTATACTTTTTTTTCCTTTTGTTCTGTTTTTCTTTGTTTTGCTATATCTTTTGAGGCATGTATGAAATAAATATAACAAAATAGTGTTACCAATGGTCTTTACAAGAGCAACAACCATCCTTAAAGTGATGAAAACGATGATTATGTCTCAAAATAATTTCTCTCCCAACAATTCTTGAGATGAACTTAATGGCACTATGGCAATCTCCACAAATTCTAAAATTATTTGCTATACGTATAGGCACACCTTGAGGAAGAGAGATAGATTGGTATCAGGAACATACCCAGCGTCCTTCATCCCTCTTCTGAGCTTACCTAGCATAGCCTGAATTTCAGAGTTCCTATCATGAGAACTATCCTTTGCTTGGAAAACATGGATTACGTTTTTTACAGCAATCCAACTATATCCAACATTTTTCTTTATACCAATGTCTTTCATTTCATTCCTGACAACAAAAGTGGCTTCTTCCCATCTGCATTTAGCAATTACAAGCATGACCATTAAGTGACAACATCACTCTAGTTTCAACTAAATATGTTAGCAACTGAAGAAAAATATCAAATAAAACTATCAATTCATCTAACTAAGCAAGGCAATTCAGGAAGGAAAATTAGTTAACATGGTTTCAAATCAATACCTGCCAGCAGATGCAAGCATATTAAAAAGCACTACATGGTCGCCAGAGTCTACATGATCAAAAGCTCAACTAATTTTTCTGCTACGATTTTTCCGAAATTTGTTTTTCCGTACATCCTACAAGCCCCGAGTAGAGCTCCCCACACAAAAATAGTGGGTTAAATTGGCATATTTCGAGTAAATTCATAAGCATGGTTTAACAAACCAGATCTTCCTAGAAGGTCAATAACACAAGCATAATGCTCAGCACCTGGTTCAATTCCATAGTTCAATCTCATTGATTCAAATATTTGCATGCCTCTTTCCGCTGCCCCGGCCCTACTACATGCTGATAATATAGAAGCACTCTCTTCCTCATGGTTTTGCACAAAAGCAGCAAGCATAGAGCACCACGAAATAACATTCCTTTTCCTACCAATTCTACTAAAAACCATTTCAACAGATACAACGTCCCCACATTTCCTACAGAAATTAATAAGCCCATTACCAACAGAAACATCCTCTTTATATCCACACTGAACTATAAACGAATGTAATTATCGCCCGAGATTCGGTCTCAACAAGTCAACACATGCATTCAGAAACGCATAAAACGTAATCAAATTCAGCTCTCCATGCACACAAAGAAACTCCTTAAATTCCACAATCGCATCCACATACCGCCGGTTCTTGAACTGCATTATAAATATAAGCGTTCCAAGTGGCCAAGTTTCTATGAGGCATTTCATCAATCATGTTACAAGCATCAACACGAGGCCCAGTTTTGCAATACATATCAAAAGCACTGCACCCAACAAACACATCATATATTTGACCACCTTTTAATGCTAAACCATGAACTTGTTTACCAGTCATGGGTATGTTCAATGAAGCAGAAGCTTTGAAAACACATGGAAAATTTAAGTCATTAGGATGAACAGATTGACTACGCATGTTAGTGAAATGGAGAAGAACGGGAGAAAACGACGGATATGAACGCAACCGGAGTTATCCTTAGGTTGGAAAACATATGCATACCTCTCTCCACTATTGTCCATGTCCTACTAAACAACTATGATTTCAAATTAAGGTTGTGGTCACGAGTGCGGAGAGAGGGAACTGAGAAAACTTTCTTCTCTCTTTAGACTCATCCATCGTGAATTTGAACACATCTAGATTGCAAGCAAAATTTCACTATCAAGAAAAAATTTATAACAAAAAACATCATCCTCTTATGCACATCGGTAACACAGCGATAGTTGCACATCGATGGCAGAATTGGGTCTGAATAATATATTTTTAGCAATAATTGAAAAATTGTTTAGAATTCACGCTGTTTTTGTAGAACTAGTCTTTTGCAGTAAAACCTTGTCAGTAATCATTTTAGAATGCAATTTAAAAGCCAAAGTGTTTTAAAACATCTATGGATGCGCCGGCAAAACCTTTGGCTATCTTCTTCATTTCTTCAAGTTTCATTACTTCCTGCCTTAGTTGTTCCTCTCTTTTCTTCACAGTTTGAAATAAGACACTTGAATGAGAAGCATTGGGTTGATTGGCTAATTCAGACTTCTCTTTCTCCAGTTGCTTAGAAAGACCTTGTAAATGTTTCAATTGTTCCTTAAGGGTTTCTTCTGCCAATTTATATTCATAACATTGCGACTTGTTGAGTATTTTGAAGTTGGCTGCATGTTTTGGCAAATGCAATGTGTTCAAGCAAGGCGTCTCCATGTATATAACAAGTCTTCAGTAGAAAGAATTCGCATTTGAAGCTGTTCAGAAGCACTTTGGACCTTCAGAAGCTGAATGATCCTTCAGACGCAGCTACAGTACATCAGACGCTGAAATGCTTCAGACGCAGGAACAGTGCATCAGACGCACTATTGCAACGTTGACCCGCGTTGACTTCTTCAGAAGCTGTGTTTTTAAGAGTTATTTCTGCGCGAATCTTTGCAAGATTTATCATGGAATTATTATGGAAGAAGGGTTCTAGAATGCTGATTGAATTGGTGAAGATCTAATGAAGATTTGGCTCGTATTTATGTTTAACATATTTTCTGAAGCAATCTTTTAGAAGATACAATGCTGAGTGATTTGTTTCCTTTTGAGTCATTCATATTTTAGAAGCATATCAATTCAGAAGATTGGGATCAGATTAATGCTGTTTGACTGAAGCTTATAAAAGGAGATGTTCTGCCATTGTTCAAGACTTACGAGTGATATTGAAAAATTCAGAGTTTTGAGTCTTTGTGTTTTAAACTTAGAGTTTAATTTGTACACCACTCAAACTGAGTTGGTTTAGGTTTAATTGAGTTGTAATTCATTCTAAGCCTTTAGGTACGAATGAAGTTTTTGTCTTGTTGAAGTGTTCTTCAAAACTGGGTAGTTTTCAGAAGCTGTTTCAGTAACAGGGTTGTTACTTGGTTAGGAAGTTAGTAGTGTCTAATACTCAACGTGTTGGGTAGAAATCTGACTAGGAGGTGATTGATTGCTTAGGCTAGAAACTGGGGGTCAGTGTCTAAGTCTTAAGGATTAATTCCTATAGTGGATTTCCTTCTTGGATTGGTATCCTCCAGACGTAGGTGGCATTTGCACCGAACTGGGTTAACAAATACTTGTGCCTTTTTACCTTTCTGCACTGTTTTATTGTTGCTTCTGATTGTTTTTAATTGTGCTCTGTTTTTGCAAAACCGTGCCCTGTTTTAGTGTTCTGAGCCTTGTTAGCTAGAAATTTCACGACTTTTTAAAAGCCTCTAGAGTCTGATCAAACTCAGCATCAAGCTTTAATACCTAAGATTGATAACGAAAAGATTTTGTTCCTTTTTTAACATTTAAAGGGCTTTCGTCATCTGAAGAATCCATTGCAGCATTGCCATTATTGGAGGAGCCTATTGAGAAACAAAAAGTTCAACACTTGTTATTTTCTTTTCAACATTTTTTTTAAGCAACAAAATCTTTTCATAACTCTAACCCGGCACAAGACTAACAAAAGCAAGCAGAACAAAACACACAAAAGCGAAGGTGCCGTATATTGGCAGAACACCTTTAAAGTAAACTACATAGGTAGTTACAAAACTGCAGAAATCCCATCAATAACCGAAACACAAAAACAACAAGCCCCCATGAGTAGGTAAAAGGAAAAAGCTACCACATCCTATCACAGAGCAATGCCACAATGAAAAGGCTACCACCAAAACAACAAGCCTCCATGAGATATCCTTTTTAAATATCATATAAAGATCCAGACGCACTGCACAACAACAACGAAAGAAACGAAAAAACAAAGCTAAAAACCCCCTGCACCCGAAGACCAGAACCACAGCCACAACAAGCAAACAGTAGCATACGCAAAAAACATACAAAACCAAACATCAAAACAAAGTCTATCATCTGCCCAAGCAATCGTTTGGGTTCCAACTCCATTCATAAAATAAAGAAGGAGGCACCCTTCACCGGCCTAAACTCCACTTCCAAGAGATGATTTTGATCTCTTCAACTATCTCATCAACACCCTTAGATAGGGAGAGGGGGAGTTTCTCACCTTCATAAGCACACAAACAATGCTAAAAAAGTAATTAATTTAGCTATTAATAATAGAACATTTACCTGGAGAATGAATTGTAAGATTGGTATAAGCATTCAAGATATCTTCAGGATTAGTCCCAGGTTTAAGCTGAAGTAAACAACCAAAAAGGTCATACAACCGTCTCTTAAGATTTAATAGAGGAAAAACAAGAAAGCCATTTTTTCCGTCACGTGAAATTAATTTAACAATACCTTTGACATGGCCAATGCAAAACCACTCATAAGATCCTTTGCAACGGCTTTCTCTAAACCACACATGAGACAAAGACCAAGGTTTAAAATTTTTTCCTTGATAACATCATTTGAATCAATAGCTTCGCATGTTAGTAAAAGCTCATCTGCATGAGAAATCAGTTCAGTTCTTCCATCACAGCGCCGACAAAAATACTCGGCATCCAATCCTATCGGTTCTTCCACTGTGCCGGCCATGTAAGATCTAAGAGCACATTCCAAATGAGCAGCATGCCCACAAATAGTATTGCCTTGTGTTACTTTGCACATGATATAACTGTAGCCACCATAAGATGAATCAAGTGTTTTGTAACATAGAATGCAGCAACATTCACGGCAAAAATCAGTTTCAGCACAACAGAGATCACACGGCATGACTGGTGAATGTTCTTTTTCTAAAATCAAGTTGCTGCATGTCTTATTCCCAGCTTTGCATCCATCAATGTCACAGAGCGAATCGGATTCTTCCTCTTCTTCTAATTGAAACTGTTTGAGAAGGCTATCATCAACTATAGGATTCATATTGCCTCTAGGATTCAATTTCATGTTGCCTTCAATACAGAACAAACTTGTCTGTTATATGGCACTATAATAATCTAAAGGTGCAGAAAAGCATTACAACAAGTAGGAGAAAATTTACGAAACAAAACAAAAAAAGATGAAACGTGAAAAGAGACTTAGAAATTCGTAAATGGAGACAATTGTTTCAATATGCAGTGAACTAGAATTGTGAGCAAGCTGACATGTATCATACGGTTTAGCAAGCAATAGTGTAATCTATGGCTCATTGAAATTCCATTTCAATAAAAACTCCTCAAAAAATAAAATGTTACAATAATCTTCTAATAACCACAAGTTTTCTCAATAGTAGCTTCTAACACAATATAACTTCATTGTTCTTACCAAATCACATGTGTTTTTAACAATATTTTGAAGCAATCTCTTGTACAACAAATGAAAACAACAGACCATGTTAACCTGCATTCAAAAGTTTGACGCGTTCATGCAGTTGTACATTTGTGGTTGTTATATCAAGATCAGACGGTCCAAATTTCAAGTTCAGTATTTTCTTTAATTTTAAAAATTAAAAACTGCACTGAAACCTAGACCGTGTGATCTCAATCGAACAACCACAGATGTGCTGAATGCGTGAATTCTGCAAATTTTGACAGTAGGGAATCTGATTTCATGAAGTCATATTTCATTTTCAGAATCAAATTAACGTAATATTTTGAAGACATCTCTTGTACAACAAATGAAAACACGTTTCATTTTCATTTTTCAGAATCAAATTAACACATCAAGAAAAACAAATAACAACTTTCGTAGCACCAACACTTCTCATCGAAAGCTTGTCCGTTGTCCAACACAAGTCAATGTCGGACACCAACACATGTGATTATACTGAAAGACAAAGAATATAAGAAGAAAGCAACATAACAGACCTGGAAGACCAGAAGGAATGGACCATGTGAATGAATCGAAGAATTCAGAAGTATTAACGTCAGGGAACTTTTCTTTGACATAGCGTTCAACGGAAAGCTTGCTTTTAAATATCCGATCAGAGGTTCGGTTTGCGGCAAGACGATGAGGAACATACAGATACCGGTCTCGATAGTTACCGTTATTTGAAATCCTCTTACCTGATTTCCACCGCCAAATGTCACCGGGATTTGGAAAATTTTCCGGCGCATACGACAAACCTTCGCCGGACTGTTCAGGTGCCACCGGCGCAACAAGATTTGATGAGCTGCTGCCACCATTGCTAGCCACAGAGTTTACTGCTTCTGGCTCCATCAATTTGATTGATCGGTTTGAGATTTTTGGTGCGAAGTTGGAAATGAAAGATGAAAGGGAAAGTAGTAAAGGGTTTGAGAACAACAATGAAACAGAGTGAAGAGAGTGTGACAGGCAGAGGTCAGAGGTAGGTTGATGAATGTCTTCTCGTACTTCTCACAATGACAACACAACCTACGTAAACAACCTATATTTTCGGGTCATGAAACTTTGTCAGCTTTCCACTAGTTTACATGTAAGAAATGGAAAATTGCTCTTCTTCGGTATAAAACTGTTCACTGGTACCGACTAAAATACTCTAAACGTAAGTTAATTCATGTTCGGTATAATCAACGTGAGTTAACTCACGTTGCTCCAACGTAAGTTAAATCACGTTCCGAACACCAACGTGAGTTAACTAACGTTGATAACAAACCATACAATTTTTTGGCTTAACTAATAAATCTCCATTGTTGACAAACCGTGCAATCTATAAAATTTTTAACTCACGTTTATTTGCAAATTTTTAACTCAAGTTTTTATGGATTTCTTCATTGGTCATTGATCTTTATAATTTGCAACGTAATCAATCTATAAATTTCATTTATTAGGAATAAATTTCTGTTTTGAAATAATTTATTAGGGTTTTCGACACATTTAAAATTGTTGGCACCCACGGTGCATAACTTTGACCCACTTTTTTATTGATCCATTTAGTTGTTGATACAAGACAATTTGCACGGTTTGTCAACAATGAAGATTTATTAGTCAAGCCAAAAAATTGCATGGTTTGTTACCAACGCGAGTTAACTCACGTTGGTGTTCGGAATGTGATTTAAATCACGTTGGGAGTATTTTCGTCAGTTCACGTGAGAGTGAGCAATTTTGTATGGGAGAAGAGCAATTTTCTAAGAAATGTATAAGTGGCCTGGCCCATTGGCCCAACCTAGTTCTTGAAGAATGACATCAAAAACTTGAAAGATATGTCCAACAAGGGATAGTATAATGTTTGTCAAATGGGTTCAATCATTTTGTAAATCGTTTTAATTGATTTAAAAGCATCTCAAACGGCAATTGAGGGTAAAAGGATAATTGCAAGGAGTATGAGAGCAATTTGAGAAGTTTAAAGAGTAATTTTCAAGACGTATAGTGTTAAGATACCTAAAGTTAAAAAATTCAAATCACAAAACTCTTACATATACATATGTCAAGAAGTAACATCAAATATGTAGATATCATATCATATGTATGTAAAGTAAGATCAAGCTAAAATAGACTTATTCATATCAAAAGATTTTGCAGACATTTATGTGATAATAAGACCACAATTTATTCTAACATAATAAATCGATATTTTCATAAAGTGGTTATCAATTTTAACGTTTATATAAAATAAAATTACCTCAATGCAAAATGGATCTCATTTGGCATGCATCTCAACATTAATTCACAAACAACATCCTAATTACATCATAAATACAATCATCACAAGGTAAACCAACTCGCACACTCGTGCGCCCACGCATACACACACATAGAGAGAGAATAAAAAATTCAACCTCTATTCGAGACAAAACAGTAATTTTACGACAAAGTCTTATTCACATCAAGTGACATAAGCATACTTAAATTCCATCATCTTATTCACAATAATAGTACTCAAAATAAGAAGATACAAAGTACAAAACCAAAGATCGGATTGTAATTATAAGCACAACCATGATAAATATGAAGACCTTCATTGAAAATCGGATTGAATTTCACAATAAATCAATATCATCGACATGAATATATGAAGTATCATAATCTAAAAATATTGCTTAAAAACTTATACCTGATGTGGTTGTGTCTATTAAATCCAAAGAATATTCATCTAAGGAGGAAATCGTATCTGGAGAATTTTCTCCCATTGATGACATTGTGATTGAATGTCTACAAAATCTTTAACAAATAAATGTAGCGATGAAGAAAGTAGGTCTTTCAAACAGAGGCCGCTGATCCTTGAGGTATGAGAAGAAGAAAATATTATGAAACCGATTAACAAAACCTAATCTTAAAATTGTACCCGATATTTCCTGTTTGTGGGCTTAGATGAGTCTAAAGCTGTTAAAAAAACCATAAACTTCTTAAAAAACAATGGCCACACTTATTAAGCCCTATTAAACCCCTTAATTATGGGCCCAAATTGAAATCATTTTTTGAAAGTTGATGTTCCCACTTCAGCATTTGTTATGAAACATCAGGAAATTACACCTTTACCCCCAACGACAGTTAACTGCCGTCAGATCTACGCTTTAAAAAATGTCACAACGACAGTTAACTGCCGCTGAACAAGGCATAGCGGTAGTTAACTACCGCCGGGTAAATTTTTTAGCAATTTCAAAAGTGGGAACAACAAATTTCTAATATTTTTTTTGCCTCAGTCCCATTATGTTATTATTTTTTGTGGGCCTATGTTTGGGGACTTTGAGCTCATTTTTTAAAAATTCAAAAATTTTCTTAGAAAAAGTTATATTTTGGAAATATTTTTCTAAAAAAGAAAGTTCCAAAAAATTTGAATTTTTTTTCATAACAATTTTTTTTCTAAATTTTTTTTATGAAAAAAAATCTGGTAGAAAAGTTAGGAATTGTGGGTCAACTTTAATCCAAGAGGATCTTTTGTCTTGGAGGATCATTAACATTTGGAGCTTTTTAACCCCTCAAATATGTGGGTTGTGATCAAGTTTTAAAAGGCCGTATAAATTACCAACTATTAAAGGGTTAGTTGAGTTTTTTAAAAGTTGGCTTGAGTTTTTAAAAATTGCTCAATTTGGTTATGAGGTCATTTATGGAGACCCGATTCGATTATCATGGACCCTTCTATTTGTAACTAAAGCATCACAAGATCTTATTTATCTCAGATATATGATCTAACAAATTAAGTTAGATTCTGTCAAAAAAGAAAAAATTATATTGATGTTCCGTGTCACTTTAAATATTGCAAACAAATTTTCTTGCCAGGGTTAAATATTTTGGCATCCGTGATTGAGTCGGAAAGTCAATCCTCAAAATCACGGGTATTAAGAAAAGTTGTTGAAGTAATAAATTTGTTTTTAAAATGTGTTACTATTACTAAATTGCCCTTTTTTGTATAAATGCATTTAATGTTGATTTTTCAAACTCCCTCCGTCCCAAAATATAAGAAAAAAAATTATTTCACACTTATTAAGAAAACTAAAACATGATAATTTGGAGTATAATTTCTTGTGTTCTCCTTGAAATTAGTGTCATGGGAAGATGTAAAAACAATTTTCATTGGTTATTTGTTATGGAGAAAATGAGAGGGAGAACAAATTAAATACAATTTGCATTTAATTTCACTTTAGAAAAGATGATTTTTTGAAATAACATAATTAAGTGTGACAATAGTTTGTCTTTTTTGCTTATAATTTGGGACAAAGAAAATGAGTGTTTTTTGCTTATTATTTGGGACGGAGGGAGTATTACAAGATAATTTGTAGTATTAATAAGGGTATAGTTGGAAAAGATTAATTAATGCATCTAAAAATTTATAAATAGTCTTATATTTAGGGACAATTTTTTTTGAAAAAAAATAGTCTTATAATTATGGACGGATGGAATATTTTGCCTTAAAATGAATTTGCAAGAGAGCATGAAATGGAAAATCGTGGAATCATCGAAATTAATGAGAATCAACCTCATTTTTTACATTGTTTTTATCTTCTAAAGTTTTTTTAAAAATTGTGTTTAGCAATTTATTTAGATGAATTAATTGTTCACAAACTATAATATTGTGCAAAAATGGGGTTTAACAATTTGAATTAGGTATGTACCAAAAAAAAAACAATTTGAATTAGGTTAATTAAATTTCCACATTGAAAATATCATGTTGTAGCGAGTAGAGCACAACCTACATATGTACACGGCATAAAATTTGAGGGTTTCTCGATAAAGATGAAATCATCACAAAAGTTTGTGAAAATATAGAAAAACACATTGGAAAACCACTTTCAAACGAAAAAAATTGTCCTACAGACGAGATGTCAAGTTCGGTGTCGATTATACGTAGAAAATGTATTAACATCCTATAATATCTGCTAAAATAATTACCTCTAGTTAATTGTGTAGAATTTATATTAACTTTAAAAATATCTATTTTTTCTTATCTATTATTTTGTTTATTACTTTGAACGTAAGAATATTAAAATAGAGAGGAAAAAATTTATTATATGTGCTTGATATGTGGTATCTTGTTCGTGTGTATCTTTCGGTAGAATGAAGAGTTCAAAACTACGTGGTTATTAGGTAAGTTATTTGTGTGTTGGTTGATTTGAAAGAAAAGAGATTTGTATTGCAATTATATTGTTAAAAAATGCTTTTGAAATGATGAAGGAAAATGTATTGAGTTTGAAAAGTTGATGGTCATGAATTAGCTTTTGAAATTTGTGTAATCATAAATCAAAAATTGTATTTGACATACCCATTACTAGTTTTTTTATGTTTGCTTTTTATTTGAAAATATTTGCGATGACCAAACTAAAAGAGAGTTTAGTGCAGTCGTCGCGGAGTGAACCATGTCAAAAGTAACAATAAATATTTAAAAATTATTTTACAATTTTTTTTCCCGAGATGACACCGTGGATGTAAGGTGCCATACCTATTTAACAAGCTATTGAACCGTGTCTAGACAGATAAGACATAACATATAATGAATTAGAGCAGCAAATTACGGAACTTAAGACTGTATTTTAGAGATCTTACAATCACACCACACCCCCCACAATCATTGATGTTGACATTGTTTGGCGCTAAAAGTCATGCGTGCGTATGTGGTATTCATGAGTGCTCCAAAAATTTCCCCGAAATCGCATGTAAGTCTCACTTGACACCCACATAAGTATAGTTTGCAACAGATACTTCATAAAATTACTTTTTTTTTTCTTCAAAACAAAGTAATTTTATCAAGTGTCTACTACAAACTATACACCACACGTAAGCGATATGAAAATCATTAAAAAATTTATAGCTTACCCTCTCAATAATGCATCATCTAGCACTTACTCAAGTACACCATACGAAAGAGACTATAAAATTAATTTTAGGAATAGCAGAATTAACAAGTGACTTGTTCTTACCAAATTAAACATTTTTCATTGGATCTCCAATCACAAAGATCGGATACCGTCACTTGTTAATGTCAATTGACTTAAGTCTCATTTCTCTTGATGTTTCACATGTTGATTTCCTCCTTGGTGACTTTGTCATATGATTGACTATGATCACTTATGACTTCACATAATTAGAGTACATGACCTCGACATCAAAAGCTACATTATACACAAATCATGAAGAATCAACTTTGCTTCATCAAGAAATATTGACTAAGACGTTTCCAAGTCATTAAATCTCATATTTACCCATCTCTATAACAAAAAATTGATATCAATGATAGGTTTATACATACATGCTTACTTGACTACTAATCGACAACAATTTTATTTAGGATAAAATGAATCTACTTATAAATTAATTCTAATTGAAATCATTTCCAATTAGCATCATTGTATTATTATATACAATGAGACATCTACACCCCCACCCCCTCTCTTTTTTATATTCAGTATAATTTAAGCATCAGCTTTAAAAGTTTGATTATGATAGATTCATAGAATAATCAATAAGCAATTAAAGATTTCATTTCATCATCTGCTCAAATAATCGATCTCAATCTACGAAAAATGAGTAAAAAATGCTATTGATCACACTATAATTCACAATATCTCTTCAAATATTTTATGAGATTAAAACTCATCACAAAAATATTTCTACAATACACTCTATCAATCGGTTAAATTGAATAGACTTCCAATAGTTAAAAATACAATGAGGTTTCTCTAACAGTTTAAAAATCGTAAGGGATTCCCAATAATTTATTTCAAAAATATATGAAATTGATTTATATAGTAGATTTATACAAATATGCATAGCTGATTACTACGAGACATCAATTTTATTTAGGATAAAATGAATCTACTTATAGATTTATTCTCATTAGACTCATTTTCATTATTTTTTATTATATACAATGAGTCCTCCACTCTTTTTTTACAGTGAGTGTGATTTCAACATCAATTTTAAAAAGCTCGATCAGGATAGCTTCATAGAATAACCAATAAGCAATTAATGGTTTTAGTTCATCATTTGCTCAAATAATCATTATCCCAAGCTACCAAAAATGATTAAAAAAAACTACAAATAATACCATACTTCACAATATCTCTTCAAATATTGAGATTAAAACTCATCACAAAAATATTACTACAATAAACTCTGTCAATTAGTTAAATTGAGTATACGTCAAATAATTAAAATACAATGAAATCTCTCTTAACACTTTCGGAAACATAAGGTAGTCCCAAAAAAATTATTTCCAAAATATATAACAGTATGTATGATGAGTAAGTATGACTGTTTATGGCTATAAAACTTTTAGGAAAAGGTCAACTTGGAAAGATTTGAACAATGTTAGAGTTACTAACTTGTTTTTTTAGCAGAGTTACCAACATTGTTAGTATTGTTATTTGCCATAATTTTTTTCAAAAGGTTTAGTATACCATAATTCTACATCTTCTTAGCATCTTTTCTACTTTGAGATAATATAGATACAGGGAGGTGCATTAGAAATTTTAAAAACATTAATATTTAATAAAAAGACGGTGCAAAATAATATGATAAAAAATGGTGTGCAAATAACACTTTTATGACTACAAGTGTAGATATATTTTTCTTCCCTTTTGTTCTGTTTTTCTCTGTTTTGCTATATCTTTTGAGGCATGTATGAAACTAGCGTGACACCCGTGCATACGCACGGGTTAATGTATCTGTTGTTGAACAATGTAATTACATCAAACAAAATAAATATTAAGACCAAAATAACATGACATACAACTTACAAAATAAGGATTACAAATTACACCACACCATCAATATAAAATCAATACAAACTTTTTATTTACCACTGACAATAAATGTCGAGTATTGATAATCATAAGTTTAATGGTCATGACAAATGGTTATGCAACAATTGTCAAAAGAATAGAAGGCTGCCAAAGGGACAAACTTATGAAGAGATAAAGGGTGTTCAGATTGCAAGTCTAAATCGAAAAGGAGAGAGGCGTTCAGACTGCCAAAAGGAGAAACTTCTAAAGAGAATAAATACAAAGTGTTATCGGATCATAACTGAACATGGGTCTAAGTCGTTGTTGTGTGAGGCGTTCAGATTCGCAAGTATAAATCCAATTGGAGTTGAAAATGAAAGAGCCATTTCCGCTTCTCAATTGAATCAATCTACATCACAAAATACAGAGAGACAAATTTGGTTCAGTCACAGACAGATGAAGAACAAAATATCTGAAAAAAAAATAGGAGAATAAAAATGAAAGAGAAAGAAGGTAAAAACTACCTCAACAAAAATAGAAAAAGTAGAAGAAAAAGAACAGCAGTTATAATCCAATGTGATGCACACACAACAGCTTATTTGTGAGTGGTAACACATATTAAAAATGAATTAGGAGTGACATATTAGAAGTTAATTTTCCAGATCTAAGACACGGCATTGACAGTAAAAGACTATAAGAGAAACATGTTTATTTCAACTTTAATTAGTTTCACTTTCAAGGCATGAAAAGAGTGGATAATGCTAATGTTAATGCTAATAATGAAGAAACAGAAGAACAATGACCACATAAATAAGCAAGAGTAGATTACTACTATTATTTCAAGTTACAACTCATACAAACAGAACTTACAGTTGTAGGTGGAAAGAGACAGAGAGAGCTGCACAAAACGTTGAAGTGCTGAAATGAAACATGCCAAGATTTAAGGTTCAGTTTACTATTATTAACAATTCTTTTAAGTATTAATCCACTGCCATGTACCATGTCAACATCATAAATCAAAAACTGCGCAAAAACAAATAAACAAAGAATATACAAATTGCAAAATACTCCTCTCTCGCCTATTAAATCTGACACTTTTCACATATACTCCTCTCTCACCTATTAAATCTCTGACACTTTTCACATATATTAAGAAAAGTGATTTATAAATTTAACGTGTCTATTTTGACCCTATAAAAGCTGCATACAAACTGAAAAGAGGAAGCCTTGATCTTAAAGTTATATAGGAACTTTATCTACATGGTTACCACATGTGGGTGGAAGTCACTAATTTTGAATTTATGAGTAAAATATTTATTAAATAATATCTTTCAAATCAATGTTGCCAAGAAAATTTCACTCTAATTTAACGTTGTACTGAAGGAACTAACCCAAGAAAATGCTCAAATACCAACTATAAAAATTTCATAAAGCTTCATATAGCTCCTAGAAATTTCAGTGAGCAAAATCCAATAAATAGTCATAAGGTATCCTTACCTTAATGGTGACAGCAATATGTGAAATAACTGGAAGAAGATACTCGTGCACTCTACCTATGCCAATGGCTGCTATGCTAGAAGTGAAATCAGATTGGCCAAGTATAATATATAGAGATTTTCCAAATATATCCTGTGATGAATGTTTGTTCCCTGAACAGTCAAAATAAAATTAGTAAATTACTAAACAATGAAAGGGAAACAAATGGAGCAGGAACTAAGAAGTTTGTTTTGTGCATTTGGTACTTTATTCACCAACTTCATAATTAGGCTGTAAATTGCTTTATTTGGCTAAACTGGATAGCAAGGAAAAGGGCTGATCCTAGTGACAAACACGAAAATATTAGGAAGAAGCACAGTGGATGCCAATGTAGCATAGCTGGCCCCAAGTCTGTGATTAGACCCAAGTGATTGCAGTTATTGACTTGAAGCTAATAAGCAGAAATACCACAAACTGACCAAGAGATGTGAATAAAAAAACTAAATTTCACATAGCATAAATCGACCAGCAGCACTGAAAGCATATAGTCATTGGTTCCGTAATCAAAGACGACAATACGCATATATAAAAAGGAACCAATCAGTGCAATGTGAAATCTCCAAAATTGAGAAGAAAATAAATCAAGAATAGATGCATGTGACATGAAGATAGATGAGAGTAATAACTTCGTGTCTAAAGGGAAGCCATTGATTGAACCTTTTCGAGTGCAATCTAAAAGCAAGCCACTATTTGAGTAATAACTTGGTTGAAAATCTTATAAAAGATAACAGGTGCAAGCATAGATCTAGTGTATGTAATATCATTTCTGCAGATTTTTATTGAAAGGAGGATGAAATATGATAATTGAATCCAAACTCAACAGCCTTTCATTTTTCAACTTGAATAGACAACGAATGTATAAAGAAGGTCCTTACAAAGTTCATCATAAGAATCGTGATCGTCCACACCAATTCGACATTTGACACTTAGATAGTTGTGTGGAAGCTTTAGGTGACGCTTAATCGAATCTCTCAAAGCCATTACAGCCTGTGTGAGAAACCAGGAATATTATTAAGGGCAAGCATGAATATAAGTATATAACGCACACACGTAAAGGGTCAGTGATTATGCGAACCTGATGATCAGATGCACTGTGATTCCAGACACACTCATTATGTCCTCGTGAATCGAATGCTAAGACTGCACCACATATGTTATCACCATAATCCGATTGGTCACTCACTAAGGCAAGCACCTGCATTTGGCATGTAATAATATTACAAATTTTAAGTCTCCAACAATAAACAACATAAATGTAATTTAATCCAGGGCATAGATGATGAGATCGAATTCACCAAGCAAGAGAGATTCCAATTGGTAATTTGGCTGATCCAAAACTAACATAAATAAATAAACTTAAAAACACCGGAAAGACTTTAGATCAACAAAATCACGTGGATACCAAATAAAGATCATAACAATTTCATTTGTTAAATTGCCGTGACAGTTTTCCTTTATCATGTTAACTTCCAAAAGACCAGCATTATTCATCCAGGAAATATAAAAACTATTTCGCACATATGATCTATTAATAGTGTATACCAATAAGCAGTTAGAAGTTGCTATCGTTGTAATGTTTATGATAAACAGTGTTCTAAACAAATGAGAGGGCTCTAAGAATTCAAGATGCAAGTAATAATAGTAGAGTTCATTCCACGTAGAGAAGTCATATACATCGAGTAGAATAGTTCGGTTTCTAAACTGAGGAAGACATGTTTTAAAACAACCTAGTGCTTATTATGCAGTGAACTCTTCAGTAAACAAAGGAAATTATAAACGACTATACATAGAAATCCTAAGTACTAATTCAACATGCAGAAGGGGACACAACTTGTATGATCGCATGACCTATGAGGTTCCTCGCAATTTGGACAACACTGGTTTACATCATATAGTGAAGAGGAAATATTTGCGTGGAAAATAAAAGAAATGTATTCTACAGAAATTCGAAAGACGGTTACAATTAATGAAGGCCAAACAACTTTTCTTTTTTTACTGATGCAACTCAAGTTTCACTAAAAGATCGATGGACAAAAAATGTAAGAGCAACTAACCATCCCAGCTATTTCTAAATGGATAAGGTGTGGGTAGTTTTACAATAACTCTGATAAAACATTGGTTGCTTTTGATAATACACTATTAATATACATGAATAGACTAAAGATCTACGACCCCAGATAACTTGAAGTCCCCTTCAAAATGAATAGTACAAAGAATAACAAAACCAAAAATAAACTTGTTGAAGACAGTGTTGGGAAAATGTTTTTCTATGGTGAAATCAGATATTGTTTGGAATGACACTGTTGAAATATATATTATTTCCTTTAATTATTATTCTATTTTAATGGTTATTTATTTTTCATTATGTCACTGCTTAATTAAAGAGTTGACTAGTTGTATTCTCTCCTATAAAAGGAGCACCATTCTCATTGAAATATACAACTCTCAAGTTATAGAGTAATTTCTACATGGCATCAGAGCCCCCGATTTTTGGGGGCCTTGCTTCCGCATAAACCCTAGCCGCCATCATTACGGCTCCTTTTTCTTTTCTTTTCTGGTTTTTTATATCCAGTACACTGTTCACCGAAGTACTGTTCATACCGCGGCACTGTTCACGTATCTACTATTAATATCGCTGGCACTGTTCATACTGTGGTTACTGTTCACGTATGTACTATTCACATCGATGGCACTGTTCACTACCGCGGTTACTGTTCACGAGAAGAAAAATACTCAGAATCGTAGCTTGCATTGTCTGAGTCGGATCTAAAAGTGAAAATTCAAAGGGGATGAATAAATCTAAGACCAGAAGAGAGAAGGCGCGACAAAGGGTGATGATGAGTAAGACAATTTTCAACTCGTCAACTGAAGGTCGTGCATTCCAAGATATTTCTGATCAAGGGCAGCAGTCTTCCTCAAACTCACTTCCATCCACTAATGAACAATTGTACAAGCTTCTTGAGTCTCAAACAACTTCTCGTATGTTTTCCTTCGGTTCCATTGCCCAAAAAGGTAATTTTTTAGAGTCAGCCCTCCTTAGTGTCAAACCAAGTCGTACCTGGATTGTTGATTCAGGTGCTACTGATCATATGACAGGAGAGTCTAGTATGTTTTCTTCATATAGTCCTTGTGCAGGTAATTTAAAAATTAAGATTGCCGATGGTTCTCTTTCAGCTGTGGCAGGAAAAGGTTCTGTCATTATTTCTCCGTTATTAACTCTTCAGGATGTTTTACATGTCCCCAATCTGTCGTGTAACCTATTGTCTGTCAGTAAATTAACCCGAGATAAAAGGTGTCAAACTCATTTTTTTGATACTCATTGTTTGTTTCAGGATTCAATCTCGGGTAAGACGATTGGCAGTGCTAAGCAGAATGGAGGACTCTACTACCTTGAAGATGAACTTGAAACTAGACATCAACTTGGACAAATAAGTTCTTTCTCTAAATCCTTTTTTGTTTCAAATAATAAGGATGATGTTATGTTGTGGCATTTAAGATTGGGTCACCCAAGTTTCAAATATTTAAAAACTGTATTTCCGAAATTGTTTGTTGATCAAGATTTTTCTTCTTTTCAATGTGAAATTTGTGAACTTGCAAAACATCACCGAAGCTCTTTTCCTGCCCAAACATATAAACCTTCAAAACCTTTTTCTATTATTCATAGTGATGTTTGGGGGCCTAATAGGATTAATTCTTTATCCAACAAAAGATGGTTTATCACCTTTACTGATGATCATACTAGAATTTGTTGGGTATATTTATTAAAAGAAAAATCAGAGGTAGGACAAATTGTCAAAAGTTTTATTAAATTGGTGCAGACTCAGTTTAATTCCACTATACAAGTTTTCAGAACTGACAATGGAACTGAATATTTTAACACAGTTTTGGGAAATTTTTTTATGGAAAATGGGATAGTTCATCAAAGTACATGTGTTAACTCACCCCAACAAAATGGAATTGCAGAGAGGAAAAATAGGCACCTTCTTGAAGTGGCTAGAGCCTTACTTTTTTCCACTAAAGTTCCAAAATACTTATGGAGTGAGGCTATTTTAACCGCTGCACATTTGATAAACCGCATGCCATCTCGTGTTTTAAACCTTAAGACTCCTCTCGAAACTTTTTTAAAATTCTTTCCCATTGCCTCTATTTCAGCCGATTTGCCTCTAAAAATATTTGGATGCACTGCATTTGTCCATGAACACAAACAAATAGGCAAACTTGAACCTCGTGATATTAAATGTGTCTTTGTTGGATATTCTCCAACTCAAAAAGGGTATAAATGTTTTGATCCCAGTTCTAAACGGTTGTTCGTAACTATGGATGTTACTTTTTTTGAAAATAAACCTTTTTTTGAGAGCAATCATCTTCAAGGGGGGAAATCAAATGAAGATTCATCTTATTTTTTTGAAAATTTAATTCTATCAGAAAATATGTTTATATCACATAGTTCTAGGCCGCTTGCACCTAAAGAAAATGCCCCAGATAATATAAGTGAACCTACTCCTTTCATGAGTGAGGATGACACAGAATCAGGGGCAACAAACCAAAATTCTAACAAAGACTCTTTGGAACCTAAGGATAATCAAGAATTAAGTCAAATGTCACTACATGAACATCCTTATAATGAAACAGAAAGAAAGTTTGGAGAAGGTGAAGGAACTTGGAAAGGAGTAATTTATGAAAGAAGGAACCATGATAAGGTAGTAGAAGACTTGATTCCTCAGCACAATCATGGATCTGAACCGAGGGAGAATCAACCAACAAATATAAAGAAAGGTAAAATTCCTCCTAATATTCATGATCCTATTCTTGATGTTCCAATAGCTCATAGGAAACCAGTTAGAGCTTGCACCAAGCACCCCATGTCTAGGTTCGTATCATATTCAAATTTATCCTCATCTTTTTCTGCATTTACCTCTCACTTGTCTTGTATAGAAATTCCTAAGAATGTACAGGAAGCTCTAAATGTTCCAAAGTGGAAGGAAGCTGTGTTTGAGGAGATGAGAGCACTTGAGAAGAATAACACTTGGAGTGTTATGACTTTACCAGCTGGAAAGAAAACCGTGGGTTGTAAGTGGGTGTTTACAGTAAAATACAACTCTGACGGTTCAGTAGAAAGATATAAGGCAAGGCTGGTTGCTAAAGGGTTTACTCAGACCTATGGCATGGACTACTCAGAAACTTTTGCTCCTGTTGCAAAGTTGAACACTGTTAGGATCCTCTTATCTCTTGCTGCGAATTTGGATTGGCCTCTACATCAATTAGATGTAAAAAATGCGTTTCTCAATGGTGATCTAGAAGAAGAAGGATGGCCCTCCAGGCTTTGAAGAAAAATTTGGGTCAAAGGTGTGCAAATTGAAAAAATCTCTTTATGGTTTAAAGCAGTCTCCAAGAGCTTGGTTTGAAAAGTTTACTCAATCAGTAAAGAAACACGGATACACTCAAAGGGAATCAGATCACACTCTATTCATAAAGTACAATCCTAGTGGAAAAATTACTATTTTAATTGTTTATGTCGATGATATTGTTCTTACTGGAGATGATGTGACAGAAATGGAAAGACTAAAGAGCAACCTCGCAGCAGAGTTTGAAATCAAAGACTTGGGATCCCTAAAGTACTTCCTTGGCATGGAAGTAGCTAGATCAAAGAAAGGAATAACGGTGTCTCAACGAAAGTATGTTCTCGATCTCTTAAAAGAAACAGGTATGAGTGGATGTAGACCTGCAGATACTCCCATGGACCCAAACGCAAAACTTTGGGAAAAAGGGGACACACCTGTCGACACAGGAAGATATCAAAGGTTAGTTGGGAAATTGATTTACTTGGCACATACACGGCCTGACATTGCTTTCCCTGTTAGTGTTGTTAGTCAATTTATGCATGCCCCTTATGAAGAACACCTTGACGCCGTCTATAGAATTCTGAGATATTTGAAGGCTGCCCCCGGAAAAGGCCTATTCTTTGGAAAAACTAGTGATAGGAATGTGGCTATTTTTACTGATGCTGATTGGGCAGGATCCATTACAGATAGAAAGTCGACTTCAGGTTATTGTACCTATGTATGGGGAAACTTAGTAACATGGAGAAGTAAGAAGCAAGGTGTAGTTGCTAGAAGCAGTGCAGAGGCTGAGTTTAGAGCAATGGCCCAAGGAATTTGTGAGGGTCTTTGGATTCATCGAGTTCTAAAGGAGCTAAAAATGACAGTAGAACTTCCATTGAAATTATATTGTGACAACAAGGCCGCAATAAGTATAGCCCATAATCCAGTTCAACATGATCGAACAAAGCATATTGAAATCGATCGTCACTTTATAAAAGAGAAAATAGATTCTGGAATTCTTTGTCTACCTTTTGTGCCTTCAAATCAACAAACAGCTGATATTTTGACCAAGAGCTTAACAAAGACAAGTTTTGAGCATCTCATAAGCAAGCTGGGCATGATTGATATCTATGCACCAACTTGAGGGGGGGTGTTGAAATATATATTATTTCCTTTAATTATTATTCTATTTTAATGGTTATTTATTTTTCATTATGTCACTGCTTAATTAAAGAGTTGACTAGTTGTATTCTCTCCTATAAAAGGAGCACCATTCTCATTGAAATATTACAAATTTTAAGTCTCCAACAATAAACAACATAAATGTAATTTAATCCAGGGCATAGATGATGAGATCGAATTCACCAAGCAAGAGAGATTCCAATTGGTAATTTGGCTGATCCAAAACTAACATAAATAAATAAACTTAAAAACACCGGAAAGACTTTAGATCAACAAAATCACGTGGATACCAAATAAAGATCATAACAATTTCATTTGTTAAATTGCCGTGACAGTTTTCCTTTATCATGTTAACTTCCAAAAGACCAGCATTATTCATCCAGGAAATATAAAAACTATTTCGCACATATGATCTATTAATAGTGTATACCAATAAGCAGTTAGAAGTTGCTATCGTTGTAATGTTTATGATAAACAGTGTTCTAAACAAATGAGAGGGCTCTAAGAATTCAAGATGCAAGTAATAATAGTAGAGCTCATTCCACGTAGAGAAGTCATATACATCGAGTAGAATAGTTCGGTTTCTAAACTGAGGAAGACATGTTTTAAAACAACCTAGTGCATATTATGCAGTGAACTCTTCAGTAAACAAAGGAAATTATAAACGACTATACATAGAAATCCTAAGTACTAATTCAACATGCAGAAGGGGACACAACTCGTATGATCGCATGACCTATGAGGTTCCTCGCAATTTGGACAACACTGGTTTACATCATATAGTGAAGAGGAAATATTTGTGTGGAAAATAAAAGAAATGTATTCTACAGAAATTCGAAAGACGGTTACAATTAATGAAGGCCAAACAACTTTTCTTTTTTTACTGATGCAACTCAAGTTTCACTAAAAGATCGATGGACAAAAAATGTAAGAGCAACTAACCATCCCAGCTATTTCTAAATGGATAAGGTGTGGGTAGTTTTACAATAACTCTGATAAAACATTGGTTGCTTTTGATAATACACTATTAATATACATGAATAGACTAAAGATCTACGACCCCAGATAACTTGAAGTCCCCTTCAAAATGAATAGTACAAAGAATAACAAAACCAAAAATAAACTTGTTGAAGACAGTGTTGGGAAAATGTTTTTCTATGGTGAAATCAGATATTGTTTGGAATGACACTCATTATCCCCACAACCCTTCAACAATCAACACAGATAAAGGCCTTGTTGTTCCAATTAACATAGGGTTCACATACAGATCTGTATGAACTATACTTCTTTAATCTTAAAAAAACATGTTTTTTGTTTTTTATTTCATTTTTCAAAAACTGCTTATAGATGAGGGCCTTTACACTTTTCACCACCCCAAACTTGAACACAAATCTGTTTAACTGAAGCTTTGCCAACATCAAACCAGTGCACTATGAACAGCCATCAAGAATCATAAATGAATGTAAATCCTTTAAACAAAAACTCATGACAGGCCTTTAGCATATTGACACACCAAACAATAGTTTCACACTTCAAATCCTCTTTTGCTCCCCATGTCAGATATTTTATTAAGCGTAAGGACAACACTTACATGGCCACCACCACCTTCAAATTCAATATTTTAGTTATGCTTGGGCCAAGAAATAAATGAAGTGTGATCATTGAAGTTTTTGCTAAAACAGAGAATATGTTAACCCACATATATGTACCTTCATCCTCCAAAATAGGCCCTTGCTATATTTGTGCAGTTCTACAAAAGCATATGTAACAGAGCAAAAATGGAGATTCAAACTCCAACGCCTCAAGCAATTTATCCAATGCATCATGGAACTCCTTTTCTATAGGAATTTTGAGAAAGAACAACATATATGAGGTTTATGCAGGAAAAAATAATCATGATATAAGGTCATTCATAATAATTAATAGCACATGTGTAATTAAAACCATATCCTGTTGTGGTTTGTCATTGAAACCAAATCCTATCCAGTCAAGTGCAAAGTAGTGGAACCCTGCATTGACAACTGTTTAAGAGCAAGAAAATTGAAAAACATTTGTCTTCTGATTCTTACCAAAAGCATGTGATGCTAAACACCAAATTTTTCTCATGGGCATTTAATCAAACACCTACAATGTCTTTATCGCCAGCATTAATTCTAGCCCTACTAAAACACCCACCCCCAAAATCAAGTAGCTTAACAACTAAAATTGATATTGGGATAACAACTCACAACATTTTAACAATTTGACATATAAATTTGCAAAAGAAACATGGAGAAAATAGAAATTTACCAAGAATTGATGGGGTTGAGGTTTCTAAAGAATATCAAGAAGAGGAAGAACAAACCAGCAAGAACACGCAAATGCATATAAGTGTTTCCCTGGTGTGAAAAGAAAAGAAAAGAAAAGAAAAACTGAAATGTTTAAATATCAGCTCAACAACAGATACAGTGGCAAATGCATCAACTACTTGACTTGAAGCATCACAATAGCTGCATTCATATGAAATGGGGAAAATGAAGAAATAAATGGTGAAATGAATCAAACTCATACCTTAACAGCTTAACAGCAGGAACAGCAAGATGATGAAGATTCAAACGCAGAAGTCCGGGGTTTGAATAAATACCCATACCTTGATAGCTTATATAGCAAATGGGAATCAAACCAATTCAAATGTATACCCCACAACAAAGAAAAAATGGATGCAATCGATTATGATCCACGCAAAATCCACCGACACGATTTTTTCGCTGACATCACCACATTCTGAACCTGACACATTCTAACATTTTTTCGGGAAGGAGCAAAGGGTTTAACTTATTGCAAATTTATCTGACACCAAAATCTTCCAACGATTTGGCATGAAATTGAAATGAAGCAATTGGCGCTAAAAATCATACAACTTGCAATTCCAAATGGCAAAAACGAAATCCTTCAAAATCGATCTATCTACAGCGAAAAATCCACTAACCGCTATGTGAAGATTATTGATAAATATAACAAAATAGTATTACCAATAGTCTTTACAAGAGCAACAACCATCCTTAAAGCGATGAAAACGATGTTTATCTCTCACAATAATTTCTCGCCCAACAATTCTTGAGATGAACTTAATGGCACTATGGCAATCTCCACAAATTCTAAGATTTTTTGTGATACGTATAGGTACACCTTGAGGGAGAGCTATGAGGCCAAAAGCAAGAGCAATTTTCTCACTGTGGTACCAAACTTCTGAAGCTTTTTCTTCATCTTCTAAATCGAAGAGAGATAGATTGGTATCAGGAACATACCCAGCCTCCTTCATCCCTCCTCTGAGCTTACCTAGCATAGCCTGAATTTCAGAGTTCCTATCATGAGAACTATCCTTTGCTTGGAAAACATGGATTATGTTTTTTACAGCAATCCAACTATATCCAACATTTTTCTTTATACCAATGTCATTCATTTCCTTTCTGACAACAGTGGCTTCTTCCCATCTGCATTTAACAATTACAAGCATGACCATAAGAGCTATGATAATGTTTGAGTCATATGAAAGTGAACATCACTTTAGTTTCAACTCGATATGTTAGCAACTGAAGAAAAATGAAAAAAAATAATAATAAAGGAAGGAAGGAAGAAAAATTTCAAATAAAACTATCAATTCATCTAACTAGGCAATTCAAGAAGGAAAATTAGTTAACATGGTTTAAAATCAATACCTGCCAGCAGATGCAAGCATATTAGAAAGCACTACATGGTTGCCAGAGTCTACATGATCAAGCTCAAATAATTTTTCGGCAGCAATTTTTCCCAATTTTGTTTTCCCGTGCATCCTACAAGCGCCGAGTAGAGCTCCCCACACGAAAATAGTGGGTTGAATTGGCATATTTTGAATAAATTCATAAGCCCGGTCTACCAAACCAGATCTCCCTAGAAGGTCCACAACACAAGCAAAATGCTCAGCACCTGGTTCAATTCCATAGTTCAATCTCATTGATTGAAATATCTGAATGCCTCTCTCCACTGCCCCGGCCCTACTACATGCTGATAATATAGAAACTAGTGTCACATAACTCGGTCTAATACCACGGCTACCCAATGTCATCTCCTCAAATAGACGTAAGGCCATGTCAACGTCACCTTGACGTGCATATCCACCTATCATTGCATTCCATGTTACTAAGTTCCTTTCAGGCATTTCACTAAAAACTTGCTCAGCATTCTCTATACTTCCACATTTTCCATACAAGTCAACAAGTGCACTCCCAACAAATATATCATCCTCAACACATGCTTTGACAGCAAGAGCATGAACCGACCTCCCCAATTCAAGCCCCCCAAGATCAGCACAAGCACTAAGCACACTCGATATCATGAAATCCGTCGGCTCAACTTCATTCCTCGCCTGCAGGAAAACCATACAAGCCCTCTCTTCCTCGTGGTTTTGCACAAGAGCAGCCAGCATAGAGCACCAGGAAACAACATTCTTCCTCCTACCAATTCTACTAAAAACTATTTCAGCAGATACAATGTCCCCACATTTCCCATAGAAATCAATAAGCCCATTTGCAACAGAAACATCCTCTTTATATCCACACCGAACAATAAAAGCATGTAACTGACGCCCGAGATTCAATCTCACCATATCAACACAAGCATTCAAAAACGCACAAAATGTAATCAAATTCGGCTCTCCGTGCACACAGAGAAACTCCTTAAACGCCGCAATCGCATCCAAAGACCTTCGATCTTGAACCGCATTGGAAATATAAGCATTCCAAGTAGCCAAGTTTCTATGAGGCATTTCATCAAACATGTTACAAGCATCACTACGAAACCCAGTTTTGCAATACATATCAAAACAACTACACCCAACAAACACATCATATATCATCCCACCCTTTAAAGCAAGACCATGAATCTGTTTACCAGTCATGGGCATCTGCAAAAAAGCAGAAGCTTTGAAAACACAAGGAAAAGTGAAGTCATTAGGTTGAACATTATCACGACGCATGTTGGTGAAATGGAGAAGAGCGGGGAGAAAACGACGGTTATGAACGCAACCAGAGATAAGAGAGGTCCAAGTAACAACGGTGCGGAGGTGAGTGAGTGAGAGAACGTGTTGAGCTGAGTTAAGAAGGTCGAGTTTTGAGTACATGTTAACGAGGTGGTTGGAGAGGAAAGATGGAAGTGGGGTGACATGTGTGCGAATGATGTGTGCATGGATGGTACGACCTAGGATGGAACGATGTGTTGAAACTGCTGATTCGAGTAAACTAACTAGTAGGTTTTGAGGATGTATGTTCATTGTGTTTTTTTATGATGTTAAGGTTAAATGGAGTATGAGGGTTTATTTGGATTGGTTTTGACCTAGTGAATTGCATCAGTATGTTCTCATTCTTTTTTTGAAAATTGTTTTTCTCACTTCAAATAAAGCTAAAACACATCAGTAATTTACGTTTTTACTCCGGCGGCAGTTTGTTGCCGTCATCTCCATCGGCAGCTAAATGCCGCTGCGATCATTACTTATGAAGCTCAGCAACCAGAAGCTCCAACTTCATCTCTTCAATCTCAAATCAAATCTTCCAACACTCAACTCTCTCAAATCTTCCAAAAATCTCAAAATTTTCAACCTCAAATCAACCAACACTCCAATAACAAGTAAATTTTCATAATCAAGTTCATTGTCATTTTATGCTTATATGTTACATTTATTATATTAATTTAATTTTTTTTTTTAGTTTTAGACTTTGTTTAATTTTTGATTTTTTTGGCAAGAAATGATAGATTGTTTAGATGGAAATGACTTATGTTGCTTAATTGTTTAGATCTCTGCATGTTTATGTTGTAATTTTTAGCTTTAGGATTTATGTATAATTTGCACTACAAGTGTTTGATGAAATGTTTGACTGAGTTTTTAATTGGATTGTTTTTAATTTCTTATGGTGTAGATCTGAAAAAATGGCTCAAGTATACTTTCATGTATCCTTCAACGGTGGTAACCAACATTTTTTCAAGGTTCGAGACGATGTGACGTTAAAAGAATTGAAGGATTTACTTCATGAAATCAACCAACGAATCAACCACGGAGACACGAGGAGGGTGGAATACGTTTGGTATCACCGTCCATCGTTCGACTCAGACGGTAATTTGTCGTTCACTCGGTCGGAGTTAACGAACGACGACGACGTGAGGAGCATGTTCTCGATATTTGCTGAGCCGAACATGATCCCCTCGAGATGGATGTTACGTTGCTGAGGTCGCCTGAAGATATTCTCAAGAGTTTGATTCGGCCAGATGAAGATGTTTAGGTAGTATTATTATGTTGTGTCGTTGTTTTGTTGGATTTTTTTTATTTTTGAATGTTTGCGGAAAATCTTGTCATTGAAGTGTCTCATACTTAATGTAAATGTTTGCAAGTCTTTTTGGAAACTGAAAAGAATGAAGAGAACACATGTATTCTGTGGAATCAGCTATATAGGTTCTCACATCGAACTCCTTTGTATAGGATGAGTGTTGTAACGCCCTGGATTTTGGTCCAAGACATTACGCCTAATTCATTTTCATTTTTCGAAAACACTTGCTATTTTTTTTTAATCAATAAAAATTTAATAAAAGCCTATACAAAATTCTTAGCATAATTTAATTAAAATTCTTAAACTAAATGTCCTTCAAAATTATTTTAAAAATTACAATTATATCAAAACACAATTTATCCCCGCACGCACTTCAAGCGAAAACGCCAAAGCATACACCATGTCTTCTTTGGTACCTAAAATGTTGGTGTAAGGGGTCAATTTCCTTATCCAAATTGGTTCATACTCAAAGCACAAGAAACAATGCCATAAAATAGATAGTATCAAAACTTCTCAATAAAAAAGAAATAAGAAAAATGCAACCAAGTCATATGCTCTAAGATAAAGTTCAATGCAATTATGGGTAAGATGTATGCTCCTAAACACTACATGATCCGGATATAATCAGCCCGCCACTAAGGCACCACACATAATTTAACCCGCCACTAAGGCACCATGATAATGAAAAGAAATGCAATCCCCGCCACTTAGGCAACCACAAAGAAATATGACATTAACTCGCCACTAAGGCACCACACAAAAATAACTATATATCTCACATCACCATGAACATGATTAAAGACAATCTTTTTCCTTTCCTTAATTGATAAAAAATCTAACATTTCATTCCCAACATCACAAAAACATATACAACATAATAACATAAAATATATCATTCCCCATCACATTCTCATACACACATATCATACAAAATATAATTAAAACTAATAACTTTTATAAAAGATTAAATTTTACCACTTAAATATATATTTTAATTGTATTTCTTTTCAAAAGACAAGAATTTCTACTTCTAATTCACAACATCATCCTAGTACTTAGTATGGACGTATGGGGAAAAAGCCCTTACCTTATGTGTTTTCCGTTCTAAGCCACGACTCTAAGCCGCCTCAAACTCATAGCTACGGTGCATACACGTTTTCTCTCACTCCAGGAATTATTTTGACGATCGGACTGTTGAACGAAGGCGTAGTTGCACTTCTACACGGACAGTTTTAAACAAAACGAAAACAACTTCAATAAAACAATAACTCTAAGATTTGAGATTGGAGTATGGAAGTAAACAAGATGAATAGGGCATAGAGTACCTTAGCCTTCCATGAATTTTAAGAAAGTGGTTACTAGATGGATCCTCAAAATAATTTGGATTAACAAGAGATATGATGGCATGAGAGTTTAAAATGAGGGTATGGAAGGAAGGGTCACATGTTTGCTTTCCTAGGAGACAAAATATCGTTTTAGAGTAGCAAAGAATGAATTTGTAGTCCTGAAGGGTCATCATGATGATTGAATGGAAATAATTGGTGAAAATAGGAAGAGATAATAGTGGTCGGGTGTTTGACTAAGGGAAGAAAATTCATGCAGAGAATTATATGAGATGGATAGTATACCTTGTGTGGTTAAATAACAACACTGATGCAATGGAATTTGAGAGGAATAACTGGTGTAATTTGAGTTAGTAGGGAGAAAACTAATTGTGAGAGAATTGGAATAGGTGGATTTGAATAAAAATAACTTCTGAGATAAAAAGAGGAGTTACCGAATTTAAGTGGAGAGATGGAGAGAAGTTAGTGGGCATACTTATAGGAAGGAACGTGTAACAAATCATGGCACGCACACTATCTATTTATTTTCTCATGCATTCTTTGACTAACCATCTAGTATATGTGTAGTGTACATGTGTGTTGCCGTGTGGCTCCAAGAAAAGCACCATTTAAATTTATTTTGTTGTTTTGTTATCAAGGTTACTCCTTAATAATTCTCTAAATCAGCTATTCATCAGTAACGACCTTCCACCAATTCCCACGTCTCCCCCTTTAATAGCTCATGTTAGTAAAATAGACAAGACTAGTTTGCCACTTCTAATTTAATAAAATAAATCAAAGGCACATATATAATTCTTAGATAAAATAGATAAATTTTAGATTATAATAATAATAATTTAATTAAAGCAAGGAGTGTCACCATTTTAATTAAATTCTTTACATATGAACAAATTATTAATTAAATAATAAATGAAGAAAATTAATAAGTACATATATATAATTTACCTAAAAATATCGGGATGTTACAAGTGTGACAAAAGGGAACGCAGTTCTAAGATGTTGTTTTGTACTTGATCATGCTCATCTGTTAATTGAAACTTTGTCAGTTGTCAGGGCAATAGGATTAAGTTCAAAAGAATATATTGGAATGCATTCTTTTTTGTCATGACTCATCTTATATGAGGGAATTCAATGTGAAAACATATATAGCTGATTTCGTAGAATATATGTGTTGTGTTCTCTTCATTCTTTTGAGTTTTCAAAAAGACTTGTAAATTTTTACACTAAGTATAAGACACGAGAGCATATATATGTTTTCCGCAAACTTTCAAGAATTAAATTTAAATCCAACATCATTGATGATGATACAACATTTTAGGGATAATGTAATGTAATATAATGTAACGTAACGTCACGCTTATTTTGTGAATTTTTAGTTATGATTTCGTTCGGATCATGAATGAATTGTTGTTTCGAAGTAATCAAAATAAAGCAAAATAAACCCGAAATCATGTTAAAATTGTACCCAAAAAACTACGATAATGTGTCATAAATTTACAAAAAAATCTAACAAATGTAAAAAAAAACTAACAAAAGTCCTAAAAAATGTCCTAATCCTGATCATGGTCATCATGCTGCTGCTGCTGCTGCCGCCTCCTCGACCTCCTGGACAGTATCGGTGTCATCATGTCCTTGATATGGCGCATCGCCTGATATAGTTGTTCACTGCTCATCGCCTCCTGACCCAAGTAGTCATCAGCCTGGCTAGCAAGTCCAGCAGCCATGTCAATGGTATCAGGCGAGCCTCTCTCCTGGTGCCGCTGCTGATGGCGTGCAATGATCTGCTCCTCATTTGCTGGCCTCGGAGGAGATCCATCAATAGGTGGCAGAATCTTTGGGTGAGACACATGTCTGTACCACCTCACGTATCCCTCCTCGTACTGCCATGACTGATCAACCCCCTACCCCACGCAGCCTGAGGAATGATGTGCACACGGAAGTCTAGGAAAGTCTGTGCAACGGCCTGAAAAGGGAGAGGAAGCACAGACGTAGGAGCTCGGGGGATGTCCTGCACGTACCCGTATGGCCTTTTAACCCGCTCAGGCAAGTGATGGTAGATGATGTCACGACCACACATGATCCAGCCTGAATACCAGCATATCTCCACAAACTCCTGGGTCTCCCTATGATTCTCGTATGACATCCGAGTAACATCATCCATCTCCAAACGATCCAGCGCCAGAAGGTATGGCTTCTGATTCGCATGACCCCTGTGTGGAATCCATCTAGCCGCGCAAGGATAGTTTTGCTTGTATTTATCATTATGGTCATGTGGGTAGACTTCTGGAAAATGTGCCAAGAACCATCCCTGCACAAACCAAACACATTTATAAGTTATTAGCAAACATAGTAAATTAAAAGGCATAGTAAATTATTAAAAGACATAGTAAATTAACATTATTACCATCAAAAGTGTTGTGCTTCCCCCGATCCTCTTTCCTGCAAGCGAAGAGGCCTCAAATAGAGGGTGGTAAAGGTATGTCAATGCCATTCCTCCCCACGAGTAGTCCCTCATCCCAGCAAAGGTCTCCATTGTATGCAGGTATACCAAGTCGATGTGTTTGTTGCTCAAGTCACTGAACAACGTACACCCAAGCAGGTATAGGAGGAAACACCTCACACAGGCATCCCTACGCCTGGGTAGATCCTGGAGCTGCTCCTGTGTCTCAGCAAGCGCTAATGTGGTGGCCACACTCAGGTGATCCTCATAAAGCTCCTTTAGCGCCTTATAGCTAATGTAGCCACCATACTCAGTCTTGCAGTTTTTCACTGCATACTCTTGGGTGACACCTAAGTTCCTCACCATCAATTCCACCCCATCAACCTGAGACACCTTCTTCCTATGTCTCAGCATCCTTCCTTCAATAAGAACATGCAGCAGACACGCCACATCATCTAAAGTGATGATCATTTCCCCAGTAGGCATGTGAAAGTTGATGGTCTCGGAATGCCACCTCTCGCTTAGCTCCTGGAGCAGAGCATGATTAACAGTAGAATACCCTGTGTACAGCAAATCATGCAACCCACTCGCCCTTATAGGATCCCAAAACCAGATTTGATTCCTATGTGGACGCTGGAGACCTGCCACCTTCGCCCCATGATTTATGCATCTCATCCTACGGGTGTTACGAATCTAAAATATTAAAAAAAACACCGCATAAATCGTTATCATACAAAAAAAAGCATATACTTCATATATAAAAAATTACGCGCGAACAATAATCGAAGACAAAAAAATAATCAGACAACGACATGTGTTCATGTCATTTTTTTTAAACGTTATCATACAAAAAAAAAAGCATATACTTCATATATAAAAAATTACACGCGAACAATAATCGAAGACAAAAAAATAATCAGACAACGGCATGTGTTCATGTCATTTTTTTTAAATGTCATCATACAAAAAAAAAAGCATATACTTCATATATAAAAAATTATGCGCGAACAATAATCGAAGACAAAAAAATAATTAGACAACGGCATGTGTTCAGGTTATTTATTTTAAAAGTTATCATACAAAAAAAATATATCGACTTCATATATAAAAGTTAAAAAAGAAAAAAGAAAACTTACATTATTTGCATTATACCACAATGGTAATGCAACGTGTGAAGCGTATGATGACAACAATGAGTCATCATAAGGCCCTCCAGGAAATGGAGCCACATCAGGTAACTCCTCGGGGGCTGTCGCAGTTGCAATCTCATCCTCATCTAGCGTAGCCGCATCGTCGTCCCCACCCTCATCCGCAACATGCTGGACGTCATAGCCACCATCTGTGGCATCATGTAGCTGCTCCTGATAATGCAGGTACTGTGTGGGGTCCTCCACCTGCGACTCTGTCGACTGATGAGAAGAACTACCCTCACCCGCAGAATGATCAGGCTTCCGGCCTCTTCCCCTCTTAGGCACATGAGAGTTTGCAGTCTGCCTCTCCCTACGGTAGCTGCCGGTCATCGTGTGTCTACCAGCTCTCAATCTATCTGCATTCTGATCAGATATATCTACACAAAAAGCAAAACAACATTGTCATCAACATATGCATAATGTTGTTTAACAGAACAAAACAACATTGTCATCAATTATTTTGACAAAACAAAACAACTTTAAAATGGTGACATAAACACATAAACATAACCCTTAACTATTAATTAAACAAGAATAGTAGATAGATAAACCCTAATTCTTCGTAATCTAAAAATCCTCATCCAATGTAACACAATTTAACAACATAAACTAACTAAAAATCTAAACAATTCTCATTTAAGCATTTTATCAAACACTTTGAGTGCAAAGTATGTAACAACTCATCATTGTGTTAATTCAACTTCTACACATTCACATTACACTTAAACATAATCTAAATTACATTTACAACAACAACATTCATCTATAACAGTATAAACTAACAAAAATTTCAATTTTTACATAAACCCTAACCACATAAATCTACCAAAATTAACAAAAATAAACCTACACAAACTAACATTAACATTATAAATGATTGATATATACTACTTACTTGTTGTTTTGTGGAGATGATTTGCTTCAATTTCGTGAGAAGGGAATTGGAGAGGATTGGACCAAAATTTGAAAAATTTCTGCTTCTGATGCAGGTTCTGTTTTGCTGTTCTGGATATGTACAGATCTCATCGGCAGTTAACTGCCGATGGGGACGGCTGCAACTAACTGCCGATGGAAGGAAACCATCGGCAGTTAGTTACCGTCGGATCCTTCCCATCGGCAACAAACTGCCGCCGGGGTAAAAACGTAAATTACAGGTGTGTTTTAACTTTCTTTGAAGTGGGAAAATCAATCTTTTTCTTTTTTTCAAAAGATAAATTTTAGTAACTTGAGGAGCTAAGTTGTTGATCTGAACAGCCCAAAACAAGCACTCCATATGGGTTGGGCTAAAAAAGTTCTAAAATTTGAGCTCGAAATTAGTTAATAATTAGAACTGTCACATTTGATAGAAAATTGAAGGTTAAACCACTAAGTGAAAAATCTTTATATTCCATGTCAAAAAAAAAAATCTTTAAATTTTTTGGGAAAAGACATATTGTCAAATGTTATTGTGTGATTGTTCTTACTTTAATGCGATGTCTCCAATCCATCGTCATGGTCCAAAAAAAATTTACTTCCTACCCCCAATGTGTACTCCTACTCCAATGAAATCCGGATACTCGCAAATGGAGATGTGTTTGTATTAGATATGTATCAGAAATTGATATTTCGTGTATACCCATAAATATATATCCATGAAGTATTGGAGTTAATTTTTGTAATTTTTTAAGGGTCTTGATAGCATGTGCCCTAAGGGCATTGTTTAAGAAATCTATAAATAGAAATTTTGTTTTGAAAATACAAGTCAAACACATGTAAAAATCATAACTACACAATTTTCAAGGTAAAAGCTACTATGTTTGGATGTTTAAACAATAGACATGGCAACGGGGCGGGGCGGGGGCGGGTTTTAACATACCCGCCCCCGTTTCACTGTACCCAGCCCCGCCCCCGCCCCCAAACCCTGTCGGGGATAGAAATTGTACACCCAGACCTGCCCCCAACGGGGACGGGTTTCCCAGCCCCGCCCTAACCCCACCCGCGAAAATTGTAGTAAAAAAATTATTTTTTTCACAGTAACAAAAAGAACTAATAACAAAAGCTTCTAAAAAACCTGTTTAGTGAGAAGATAATTAAAACAAAAGCTTCTAACAAGCTTAGAACATCTTCAAATTTTGTCTAAATATTATTACAACTCATAACCAATCCATATTCAAAACGACAAAAGCTTCCAAAGAGCTCATAACATTTTAAGTTCGTTCTCAATATCATTCTAGCTCGGAACCAATACATATTCAAAACAACAAAGTATTTCAAATCATCAAAACAAAAAAAAGTTCCAAATGAACCAAGTTTAATAAAAATCATCATACTTGCTAATTTAAGGGTAAAATAAGGGTAATCTGGTAAATTCGCATATACGGGTGCGGGGCGGGGGTGGGTGCGGGGCGGGTGTGACTACCCCCCGACCCCGGCCCGCATTAAAACCACGGGTTTTCCCCGCACCCAGACCCAGTTAATTCGGTTTTTCCCCGATAAAATCGGGGCGGGGGCGGGTGGAACCCGGCGGGTGCGGGTTGTGTTGCCATGTCTATTAAACAATGCTCAAAGTGCACTTGTTAACATTTTTTATTTTTTAAAAATATTTCATGGGGTACCTATAGGATATTTTTTGGATACACGCAGATACTTATAAGATACTTCATAGATGTATATCCTAAAAAAGATGAAGGTAAAAAAATGTGACACAATGTTGAGAGAATTTATTGGAGATGTAGATGATTCAATTCAACGTGTACATTAATAGAGTTGTCCATTGATCAACCAAACTTAAAATGGATAACTTTTGTAGATGATAGTAATGAGAGAGAATAGACTCAATTAGTTAACATTAAACAAGATTTGTTTGAAAGTTTGGGCCTAGCTTTCATATATGCTTCACTACATGCTCACTTTTGCAACTGTTTTGAATTTGTTGCAGAAGTCTACTTGGTCGACTAGTAGCCAAATTAGGGATATCGCAATTTTCTCCATTTTTTATTATTGCCATTTGGTTTGCTATGAATCAACCTAGATTTCAGAATAAGAGGATTACTTTTCAGCAAACTTGCTCTTCTATTTTGTCTTCTGGATGTTTTTCCAAGGGCTTTATGTCTAATCATATATCTGACCTTCAAGCTTTGAAAGATTTTAATATTGTTGGCAACCCTGGTCCTTCTCCTAAAGTTATAGAGGTTATTTGGTCTCTTTCTCCCTTGGGTTGGATCAGAATTAATTCTGATGGTGTAGCTAGAGCATCACCATGACATGCTTCTGTTGGGGAGATTTTTAGAAACCATGATGGAGATATGTTGGGTGGCTTTAGCTGATTAGCTCTTATGCTAGTATTCAATATTCTTTGCTTGCTGAACCTGTTGCTGCAATGAGAGAAATTGAGACTGCCAAAGGTAAAAAATTGAAATTTCGTTTGGCTAGAATGTGGTTCAAGGCTAGTAGGTTGAAGCTTTCTACAATGTTCTTCTAGTTTCTTGTAGGATACGCAATTGTTTAAATGTTTGCTCTAATATACATTTTCATATTTTTCACATTTTTTGGGAAGAAAATTATTGTACGGATAAATGAGCTAATTATAGTCTTGATCATGTTGGTGATCATTGGTGGGATCATGTTCATAATTTTGTTTCTGAAGAGTCTTTTAGAAATATATAGTTTTTGCCTTTATTAATAGATTCTCTTAATTATTTTCCTTGAGTTCTGGTCAGTACCTACCAAGTTGTACCCATACATTTTAATAGTATTCAATAAATTTTATGCGGTGCTGCAAATGATTGTATTGAAATGGTCAGAGTGTCAACATCGTTTGAATATAAAAAAAATTACATATAATACTTTTGCACCACTCTAGCGTTTGATATAAAAAAATATATTGGTGTTTCTAGAAAATCAATCTGAATTGCGATTGATTCAGGTGATCCAATTTGGCATGATTATCCCCATAATTAGGCATGATTTTTCCCTTGTCACCATCTTGGCAATATTTTTATCATTGGAGATGGGTAGGTCACGATGTCAAATCCTGCCCAAACTTGAACTTATGTGCTTTTTGTTTGGACATACTTGCATCATTTTTATGATTGAATGAGTGATATGCCGGGCTTTCATCATGAGTCAAAAGAGGATCTTAATTGAATCGAAATTATTTTCAATAAGATACTCTATTTAGGGTTTTATATTATTATGCATCTAAGCCAATTCCTAATTGACGGTGTATGAAAGAAAATGTAAACAATTCATCGAAATCATATATATACTTTTAATTTAAAAAATACTTTAAAGAATTTAAAAAGAAACGTTGATTATTTAAAGGAAGTAGAATGTGTGAAATTAAAATTTGAGTACGTGGGATATTTTTTTTAATACTCCAATTTTCAGGAGAGTTGGATCTGATAATCCAAAGTTCAATCAGAAGTAAGTAAAAGCACACAAAATATTGTAACATACTAGTCGATTTTGACAATGATAATTAATCATAGCCATAATATGCTTTTTTATAAGTTTTCTCTGAGAGTGCACACCGCATTATTCAAATGATAGGCGAAGCACTCGTTAAAATTTTATACTTAATAGTAAAATGTTCCCTCCAATTTACAAACCCATGATGCAAAAATTGTCAAAATGTTTTATATGAGGTGTCATCAACGTGGATAAGCCACAATATCATTTAACATGGCATAAGAGACTTAATAGAGCTACTTTCACCCGGCACATTAGTAACCATCATATATGATTTCAATTTGAGGGAGGTAATTGCTTTTTTCCGTAATTTGGACTCGCAATTGTCTAACTCTCGCAATTTTTTTTTAATATCAATTAAGTCACTAGGTGTTTGTCCCCATGAGCTTAGCTCAATTGGTAGGGATATTGCATAATTTGTGCATGGGCCGGGGTTCGAACCCCGGACACCTCACTTCTCCACATTTAAATGTGTGAGCTCCAGCTACTAGACCAAAAAAAAATAAAAAAAAGTCACTAACTGTTTTTATCGGTGTAGGGGGTATTATTCCTTGACCCCTACCGTAAGTTAATAGGGCATTTAACTTTTTGTTAAATAAACATTGACACATACTTATAATATTGGTGCATGCATACGCTATAAGACAGATAGTTTGGTATATAAACTTACCTAAACCAACTACCTTTAATCTATAATTAAAACTACTTTAGCATACAGAACGATAAGAGTGTCTATTCTTTTGCTATAGTCGTTGAAGCTCTCTCTTTGGATACTCTTGGTTTGTCCCCAAAGCTTCCCTACATAATACATTAAATAAATAGCAATTATTAAGCAGTGTAAACCGTAAATATCTATTTTAATGTCATCCTTTTTATGCCCAGCGTAAATTTTGAGTTCTTCAACCTTAGTTCTTGGCTTGGCCATTCTATGGACCAATTGGGAATTTTGGACCTTACAAAGCATTGGCCACTGGACCTTTAGATTTGTTTCTTTTGGAGCTTTGACTCATCTAGTCAAATACTTCTACTGTATTGTTTATCATAAGTACCTAATTGATTATTTCCTACAACAACTCCATTAAAATGAATCTTTTAGAATTTGAGTTGGAGCAAATTCAACCCTAACAAAATCAGTCTGTAAGGTGTGGGATGTAACTTTTTATAAATTCATTTAAAGTATTTTTTTAGGTAAGATTTGAGTTTTTTTTTCAATACACCCTATCATGGCAACACTATTGAATTTGGTTCATGATTATAAATGGTGGGTGACCTAGATCGATATACTTTGATAGCGGTAACCTAACGGAGTGGCACAATAGATATTGCATAGGCTCCGACTCTAATTGGGTTGAATTTTAACCCTTATAAAACCGGTATGTAAAGTGAGAGATATCACTTTATGCGTGACTTACAATTTGCCTAATAGAATCTAATTGGCAATTCTTGATGCCTTAGTAAGCAATATAGTTGGATATGTAGCTAATTAAGTAGAATGAAAAAGAAGCAGAGTCACATTTAAGTCTTAAAAATCCAATTCACTAAATTTGTTGTTTTTCTTTTTGGCCATCATTATTCACTAAATTGGATGTAGATGGCTTTTTTTATTATTGGCATTTTTTTTTAGAGATCATTATTATTATTATTATTATTATTATTATTATTATTATTATTATTATTATTATTATTATTATTATTATTATTGGCACTTGACTAACTGCTAAAGAACCTTATATATCCACAAGTTGTGTTTTTGTTGGCATTTGTTATGTTTGCCCGTTCCCTTGTCATTGATTGTTTATTGTACTTGTTTCAGCTTTTGAAAGGTGCATTATTTTTCATGGAGTAAAAGCTTGAAAGAAAAAGGAGTTCTGCCACCTGCAACATCAACTGCATTATATATTCCTTTTCTCCTTTCATATGAAATTAAAACCTTATACGGCCTATTTCCCTTGACCAACCCCCACTAAATTTGAGGTATATCATTGTCTCTATGAGCTAGCTAAAGATGAGAGCTTATAGCATTTGGATCATCTACCTCCAGTGCCCTATGTTTTGTTCTATTTTAGGATGAGCCAAAATTGATTCTCATGGTGTATAACTGAGTGATATATGTTTGAATGTTTTTGAGTAGAAATGATTTAGTTTTCAAAATTAATTTTAACTTCAAATACTATTTGTAAAGGACCCTTACAAGAGCTTATAGTCGAAAGCGCAATCTCCAAATTTACAACTTTGTTTGGGTTTATGTAAAGAGTTAGTAACTTTTTATTTTCTGACTTTTTTAACCATTGCTACATTCTCGAGCCTAGAGCTAATTAACTTGTTCAGTAGATGATTATGGAGAGCCAAATTAAATAATTAAAGCCCTCCATTATATAGAACTACCCTACTACCATAATTGAAGAAAACCAAGCTTGTTGTGAGTTTGTTTGCTAGTATTTGCAGAACTCTCTTCCCACAGTTACAGGACCACACACACCACAACAACAAACACAAGGACAATAAACGAACTCTGTTTGTCACCCACGATCTCCCCCAACAACATCATACAATAAATTCCAAGAAATTACAGCATGCTTTTTATTTTCTTTCACAAAAAAATAAAAAAGTACTATGATAACTGAAAACAAACAAAATTATTTACTCTGCAATTATAATAAAACAAAACAACATTGAAACACCCCCATTGGTTTTCCTTACTGTCTTTTTTTGTCATCAAAATGCAAACCGTGTTCCCATAGTCGAAACCCAAGGCCATTTCAGTACCTAAAAGAAACCCGCCTCTTAATGTGGATTAACCAATCACACAACCTGCAAACATTTTCTCTTTTGCCATAAGAAATTTTATAAAAAAAAAAAGTAACTACTAAACATTATACATAAAATTAGTTTTAAGCACATACGCAGACACGACACTGATATGTCAACACCGATATAATTTTAGAAAAATGACATAATTCAGTATCGTGTTGGTGTTACTTTAGAACACCGACACGTGTAGGACACCGAGACACGCCTTCAATCTGAAGTGTTTGGTCGCCGGAGGTGTTAAGTAAAACCCTTGTTGATAACTTTTAACATGGTTTAATATTGTGATAGTGATGCCACAAAAACTATTACAACTGCGATCACTATTTAAAACCTTGACATTTAATATTTTTACACCAACCTCCCTGAGAAACTACCGTGGCGATATGGCGTTGGTTTTTGAGCTTTGGAGAAGATAGCGATGGCAGAGACGAAGAGGAAGAAAATGACGAGGAGGAGGAAGAAGATAAAATATCAACAAGGAGGTGAGTGAAAGCTTGAACAATATACTTGTGAGTATGTGTAGGATTAAGAGCAAGATAGCATAAGAGAAGCTCATGAAGATAATCCCAATCATTAGTAACATCCAACTCTTGTTGTTGAGATTGAATCATTTCCTGCATAGAACAGAGGAAATCAACGTAAGGATTTACAGAGTATTTTGGCACCCTTTTCACACTACCTCCTCTTGGTATCAACGAGTTACAGGGTAGAGTATAGTTGGAGGGAGACTCTGTGATGGAATTGGAGCTGCCGGGGGAGGAAAAGAAGAACCGTTGGGAGGCGAAGACGGAAGAAAAGTCCGGTGGTGGAAGCTCCGTGGTATCGTAGAAATAGTCTTCTTCTTCTTCTTCTTCGTGGTGGTGGGTGAAGGTGGTGTTGAAATGGAAAGTGCAAGGTGGTGATGGTGATGGTGATGGAGTGGTAGTGTGTTGTGGGTGAGGTTGGGAGAGAATTGTAGGGTATTTGAGCTTGAAGAAACAGAGGTGTAGATGTTTAGAGAATAGTCTTGGCATGTTTGCACAATAAGTGAGTGAGAGAAAACACAAAGATTTAGTGCTTGTGTTGTAGTGTACTTTACATTATATAGGCCATGAATCCGGATTCTATGTGCTCACAAAATTTCCCCATTTACCGAATCTGGGCGATGGTCGTTGGATCAAGATCTGACCATAGAGATTTCAAGTTAAAACTTTAGTTTTATTTAAAAGATAAAAAAAAAAACTTACTCGTTTGATCTTGATCTAATAATCACCGACATGACAACCGCGTAAAAAGAAGATTTTGGCTTATTTAACTTAAGTGAATTTGTGTTTATAGACTATGGTTAGATTCTACTATCCCTAATTCTAATTACAAAACAGTTTTTCACTTATTCTTTGTCCATTAATATAAGGTTATTTCAAAAAACTTTATCAACTAAATCAACCATAATTTACCATCAGAAAATGTAAATTCATTTTCTAGCTCTTCATGATATCAATTATTGTAAGATGGAATATTTAAAAGTAACACATTTTTACATAAGAAATTGAGGTAGTATTTTTATTTTATCCCCCAGAAAAGTTTGTATTAGCTTCCAAATTATTTTAAGACAAAATTCTTAATGATTTAATAGCATTTTTTAGGATTGGCTCAGCTACGACTCAAAGCTCATTGGTAGTGGGAGTTTAAGATTTGTGGTATTTATTTCCTTAATAGTGAGTTCAATTTCTATAGAAGACAAAAACTCGTTAATTTGTCGCAGGAGAGGGGGAAAGACCGAGGGTAACATCGAAAATTGTTGATTGGGTCAGGTTGTTACATAAAAATCAGCAATCGGCTACGTTACTCACAATCTTCTCCCCTGCCTCTCCTACAATAAGTTGGCGAGTTTTTGCCTTTCGTGATCGTTGACCTGGTACCTACGGGACAAGTACTAAAATTCGTGGACTCCTCTTACCAATTGAGTCTATTTCAAATACTCTATTTTTTTTTCGTTTTCCTTCATCTGAGGTAATATTTGTCGAGATGTGTTATACGTTAGTTGTAGGTATATTTCTCTCTTGATATTCAAACATTAAATCGTTGCGTTTGTGAAAGTCTAGCTTTTTCTACTAGACTCAACCCTTGCAAAATTTCAAATTAATGCTCTTTTATTTGATGAGATTTATAGTTTTACTGTCTTAAAGTAAGTATCATCTAAAATGATGAGAATCTCGTGAATTCCACTCAATAGAATAATATAATGCTAATAAAATAAAATGTTATAATGAATGTTGTTGTCACTTTTTATTTATAAATACAATTGGAATTTTGAAAGGTATTTTACTAAAAAAAAGAAGGCTTAATTGCAGTTTTGGTCCCCCTATTTTAACCATTTTGCGAAATTGGTCCCCCTATTTTAAAATTCGACAGTTTTGGTCCCTCTATCAAATAATATGTCTAAAATATGGTGATATAACATGTTTTAAATGAAGTATTTAAATGAATTTTCTTACGATTTCATCAATGTTGATATTTTTGTCAACTTCAGATCATATACCATGACTTTTAAAATCTATCACATAACCTTTTTTAGTTAAAAAATATGATGGATGAACCAAAACTGTCGAACTTTAAAATAGGGGGACCAATTTCACAAAAAGATGAAAATAGGGGGACCAAAACTGCAATTAAGCCAAAAAAGAAAGTAAAATGTAACAGTTTATTCTAACACTAATGCAATAAATTAATAAACTTTATAGGCTTATTATAATTTTCTTGGAAGCACATGTTAAAACTTAAAAGTTCATCTAAAAAGATTATGCTGCGCTCTTTAGTTTTTGGGAATTTGCTAGGTGAAGCGTGCGTGACAACAGACAAAGATAAAAATCCATATAAATTGCACGATGTTGATAGTAAAGTGCTAATCCAGTATAAAACAAAAGGATGGAGACTAGCTATGTATGAGACGTGAGTACCGCTAGTGTCAATTTTTTACATTTTTTTATAGCATATTGCATGTACACTAATTAGTAAGTAACTTCAGGTGAGTCCCAACACGATATGTATTAGCAAATTTAATTTCAGTTCCTTTGATCCATACCTATAGCCTATAGTTAATAAGTTAATAAGTTAATAAGTTAATAAGTAATACTCTTTTTATGTACAGACAGGGTGAGACATAGACACACACAGGTATATATTTGGAAGAAAATTGAAAATGATCCCTAGTCCTACACAGGACTAATAATACATGTGGGTGGTCCCGGTGTAAAAGTAAGGGACAAATTCCTGACTCAGGGTTGTTTGAATGGTTTTTCTTTTTGTAAGTGTGGAAATGCTATATTTCAACCGCATGTATTCATTTGGGTCAAAGTTTTGGTGAAATAGTCTTAAATGAATGGCTCATGCTAGGGTGAGAGGCCAAATCAGGTCTCTCACCGTGCAAATGAACTTTTAACCGTTAGATATATTAATAAATTATTGTGCGGTCAGATCATGAAAAAATCCTACGATGAAAAATTAATTTGGTAATTTTATTAATCAATCTAACGGTTAAAAGCTCATTTGCACGGTGAGAGACCTGTTTTGGTCTCTCTCCGTAGCCTTCACCTAAATGAATTCATGGTTAAACAACTTATTTATACTTGATAATCTATTCAGAAGTAACTCAATTCCGAGAAAAAAAAAAGTTTTATGTAGATTTTTCTAAATTAGGTAATCATATTTGATGTATTGTCGATCATAAATATAAATATTATTATAGTCTATTCCGCTAAAATCGGTCGCTGTTAGTAGAAAAAGATCGTTTTGCTAGAGAAGTATGAGATAAAATACTTTTCTATATATAATAATCCAATTGTAATTTTTAAGGATAATGATATAAAAGTGAATTTATATAAAAGTTGCATTGTGGGATATTGTGAAATATATGTGGTATTTTATTAAGAGTAAAGAGTGATATAGCAAACTATCCATTTACTCTAAAAAAATTGATATGAAAAATGAGTGATATTGCAAATGCAGTTGTCGATAATTTATTTATTTTTTAGATAACGAAATTTATGGTGATGAGGTAGTGCTATAGTTCACGACAGAAGAGAAGACATTAAAATCCAAAGAACACTTACGTACAAAGGCATTTAGATTTACCTCGGTTTAAGAACGCTAGTTGTGTTTGAACCCAGAACCTTTCAAATTGTTCAAGACAGAAGAGAATACATTAAAATTCAAAGAACACTTATAAAGACATTTAGATTTACCTCACTTTAAAAACACTAGTTGTGTTCGAACCTAGGACCTCTTGAATTCAAGGTTTTTCTTTTTACCATTAGATCAAACTTTTGGAGTTATCGATACATAATTTATTTTGTAATTGTTTTGTGCATGTAGAAGTTGATACTACACATATGAAGACAAGAGGAAAAAGATTATTCATTATTAATCTTTCCTAATCTATACTATATATAATGAGAATATGAGATTTTTGAAGGGATTTTGGGTTGATTTTTTTGTTATTGCAATTATACCCTTAAATAAATTTTTCTATAATAATGCTACATTGTTTATGTAATTAAAAAAGATAAGAAATATTTTGTTATATTTGTTATATTATTGTTGTCATTGAAAAAGATAAATATGATTTTTTGAGTTTGTTACATTTGAAAGTCACAAATATCTATATTTATAATTTTAATCTACATTTAATATAAAATTTCGTTTGTAATCTATATGCAAAATTTCTATAAAATATCGTTGATAATCTACACACGTAGCGTAATAAAAAAGAGCGGAAAGACGGGCACGAGTAAATAATAAATTTAATCGTTCCCTTAAAATACTCCCTCCGGTCCTATATATAAGAAAATTTTCAAAAAAAAAATTGTTCCTATTTATAAGAAAATATCACAACTTTTTAGGTGTAATTATTGCTTAAAAGACATTTCTACCCCTTATTTAATGTTTGTCTTTTTAATATTAGTGAATGTATTTAATGTTTCACAATTTTTTATGAGGGTATGTTTGTAAAAATATTCAAAAAGTTACACTAATTAATGACTGCATTGGTTTTAGATTTTTTTGGTTTTTCTTCTTATAATAAGAGAGTAAGAAACAATAAATTTTAATCGTTTTCCTAAAAAAACAAATTGATCGTTATCTCTCATTATAACATTTTATTCTTTCGTTTACTTATTTTATCCTTTTATGGGCCAAACTCCAAACATTAATGTATTGTGTGAATTTAGACCTGTATAAAAACCTGTAGAGAACCAGCTGAAAGAATGAAGAAATTAACATTCAATTTACCTGTTTGACTGAAAACACTGAAGGATAAAGTGGAAAATGAGTCGTCTAAATTTCAGTGTTTATTACTGTTATAGAAGTTCGACCCTTTGAAAATAGAAGTGTTTGGTCGCGTCCGTCCATCGTTTCAAATTTGAGTGAATAGTGTATGCACTCATACATCCCCTTACTATACAAGAGTTTCAGTGCATGCATTTCCGGTCTATTGAAATTGGTGGTGTGAATAGACGACTGATGTCAATGCAATACTGTTTTACACTTACAATTAAATCTACAATGCATTAACCAAAGTAGCTAGCTAGGGTAGCGTGACAAATTATTGGATTTTCATTTAGATGAAAAAAAAATGTATGGCATGTCAGGTATATGCAAAGTTAGACTCAGACCGACCGGGATACTCCATTTGTCACCTCCATTTGAATGTGAGTGTCCTTCTTTAATCACGTGAATGCATATCATCATATTTGTCCTTCACATTCTCATTTTTTAACTAGCTACTGTATAGCAACTCCTCACACACACAGTCACAGGGTCCGCTTCTGAGCTGTGTGCTCTGTTCATGATTCTCATTTTTGTGGCTTTGTCTCAATTTGCATGTCGGTTTCCAATATTCACTCACTGTACATGTCTACTTCTAATTTTAATTAATTAACTGGGTGATATATTATTGAGAATTTGTGATTTGACCACCAATTATCATCAGCTTCTTCACGAGTCTTTTTACCAAACAGATTTTACATAATTGGTTGGAATGTGTTTGATTATATTTTACGGTCACAAAAAGTGATTTTAATTGAATTAATATATTTAAATTGATTTTAGTTAAAGTAGGTTTAAATAACATGATATATGATTGGATATGTTCACTTGATATGATCACATGAGAGTGAGTTAACGTTAATTTTATTGAATGTAATAATCATGTTTAGATATAAAAGCTATAAATTTTAAATTTCAATTTAGAATTAATTTTAAAGATAAATCTATTCAAACCAAGAACCGTTAAATATACCAAAATCAATTTTAAGTCTTCAAAATCACTTTGGAGTCTTCAAAAAAGTGGGTTTATGAACCCTCACTTTCAACTTGGATAAGCATAGGTTTGATTCTAAATATTAGAATGCGCGTTGCCAAGTGGTAAAACATGGTTTTGTTACGTTGCAAAGTTGTTTGGTTATTTTATAGTTAATTTTTTGAAGAAGATATTTTATAGTGAATTAGTTGTCTAATAATTGAGTTTACTTGAAGCAATAGCTTATATAGTAATCAAAATCAATTTTTTAAATTTCATACATCAATCAACACCGTATCTTTCCACCTCTAAAAAAAACGTTGTATTTTTCTTTTGTCAATTAATCTAGTAGTTATAATTCATATTTTAAGGTGAATAAGTAGGATGTTTGAGTTTCGAATCTTGGCCCCTCTATATTATTAAGCATTGTCCTCTACTCTTCTTGACTTTTTTATTATCCTTCTCAATTATCATGAAGTTGTTTTCTATGAAAGTTTTTAATTGACATCAACATCTATACTTTTTTATTTTTTCTAAAACTTGGAATTCAGCGTAATGATTGACTAATCTGAGGAGTCAAATCCTGCCATCCACTTGTCTGATTCTATTTAAAGTAAGAAAAAATATTTGTATGGATTAGCCCACCTGAATTGACGTCGGATGAATCGAACATAAAACCTTGAGAGGAGCACTCATCAACATATATTAACAACCCTTGATTTTCTCACTTTACTCATTTTAGAGGATCCTTGGCCTATTATAAACAAGAAAAACCGCATAATTGATCTCTCTTTTTTTAGGGATGTAAATGTAAATATTTTTGTAAGAGTTCTTTGAGTCTGGAGGTATTATTTGCCTTGGACCGGGGCACAATCCTCTTACCCTAAATTTTACTTCACAAAAAAAAATAGTCCTCTTTTGATAAAAAAAAAAACCAACAAGTCCTTTTTTATTTCCTCAAAAAAGTCCTTTTTTATGTCAAAAAATTTTAGTTCTTTTTTATAAACTCTAACCAAAATTAAATTAAAACACATCAATGAATAGTATATATATATATATATATATATATATATATATATATAGACACACACAAAGAATATAGCCTATTTTGGCTCTTTTGGACTGACCTTTTCTCTTTTCAAAATTACCCTCAACTTTCAATACAAATAACATATATAACAAAGACAAGAGTAAATTCAAATATTAAAATTAAAGAGTAACAAACACGATATGAGTATATATATGTCCAGTTTCTTTTTCTTTATCCTTTAAAAAGTGTAACAAACTAGATGAGTATATATATACTTACTTTTTCATTATCTCAATTATACCCTTAAACAACTTTTTCTATGATAAAGATTTTTGTTGGTGTCATCAAAAAAAATAAGAATTTAGATTAATTTTTTTCTGTTATATTGTTGGTGTCAATGAAATATATAATCATGGTTAGTTTGATTTGTTATAATTTGAAAGCAAAAATCGTTTATATTTTTACTTTTAATCAAAATCAAAATTTCATAAAAAACATCGTTCCTAATTTTCAAATTAATGTTAGCACAATAAAAAGAGCGGAAAGACGGACACGTGAGTGCCCGTCTTTTCGCTAGTAATATATAAAAAAAATAGCATATTTCGGCTCTTTTGGGCTGACTTTTTCTCTTTCCAAAATTACCCTAAACTTTCGATACAAATAACAAATATAACAAATAGACAAGAGTAAATTCAAATATTAAAATAAAAGTGTAACAAACACGATATGAGTATGTATATGTCCAAATTTTTTATTTATCCTTTAAAAAGTGTAACAAACTAGATGAGTATATCTTTACTTACATTTTCATTATCCAAATTAGACCCTTAAACAACTTTTTCTTCTATAATAAAGATTGTTGTTGGTGTCATTAAAAAATTAAGAATTGATTATATTTTTTTGTTATATTCTTGGTGCCATTGAAATAGATAATCGTTGGTAGTTTGATTTGTTATAATTTGAAAGCAAAAAGCATTTATATTTTTACTTTTAATCAAAATCAAAATTTTATAAAAAAAAAAAACAATGTTCATAACTTTCAAACGTTAGCGCAATAATAAGAGCGGAAAGACGGACACGTGAATGCCTGTCTTTTCGCTAGTATATATATATATATATATAAAAAATAGCATGTTTTGCCTCTTTTGGTCTGTCTTTTTCTCTTTCCAAAATTACTCTCAACTTTCAATACAAATAACACATATAACAAATAGATAAGAATAAATTCAAATATTAAAAAATGTAACAAACTTCACGAACAATAACTAAGAACCTCAAATAATATATCTATACTATTCTATACTGTATGGATTTTGGGTTGACTTTTTTGTTATTCCAATTATGCCCTTAAACAAATTTTCCTATAATAATGTTAAGTTGTTGGTGTTATTAAAAGATAAGAATTGTTTGTTATATTATTGTTGTCGTTGAAAAAGATAAATATGATTTGTTGAGTTTGTTACATTTGAAATTCATAAATATCTAAACTATACTTATAATTTTAATATGTATAAAAAAAATTATATAAAATATCGTTTGTAAATTACACACAATTTTTTTATAATTTCGTTGATAATATCACTTTTTGTTTTTTTAGTTCGTTCAAATATACACATTTTAATTTTGATGTTTGTCTTTTTTAAGTTTTTATGTTATCTATACTATATATAAAGAAAATAGCATGTTTTAACTCTTTTGGGCTGACTTTTTCTCTTTTCAAAATTACCCTTAACTTTCGATACAAATAACCCATCTAACAAATAGATAAGAGTAAATTTAAATATTAAAATAAAAATGTAACAAACAGGATATGAGTATATACATGTGCATTTTTTTTTTAATCTTTAAAAAGTGTAACAAACTCGATGAGTATATCTATACATACTTTTTCATTATCCGAATTGTACCCCTAAACAACTTTTTCTATATCAAAATTGTTGTTGGTGTCATTAAAAAAATAAGAATTTAGATTATATTTTGTTGTTATATTGTTGGTGCTATTGAAATATATAATCTTGGTTAGTTTGGTTTGTTATAATTTGAAAGCAACAAACATTTATATTTTTAGTTTTAATCAAAATCAAAATTTAAAAAAAACACCGTTCATCATTTTCAGACGTTAGCGCAATAAAAAAAGGGGAAAGACGGACACGTGCTTTTCGCTAGTAAGTATAAAATTTCACCAACAACTAGGGTGATTAATCCATCACTCGTTATACTTTTGGTTACATTCTTCAAGGACGCGTGAGGGAGATTAACAACTCATTTTAATTTTTTTTGTCAAGTAGTCTAGTGGCTGGAGCTCAAACATTTTAAATGTAAAAAAGTGGGGTGTTCGGGGTTCAAACTCCGGCTCTTACATATATTATACATTGTCCTTACCAACTGAGTTAAGGTCACACAAATCAACTCATTTTAATTTTAAAGGTCCAAATAAAGAAGAGTGTGTTAGAAAAAGTTACGTTGGGAAATAAAATTGAAGGAAAAAATTATTAGTTTGGGTATAGAAAAGTAAAACAGATAGAATTATACATCTTTCAAATGGTACAAAAAGTTTGGATAGTGAAACGTAAAACGAGTAGAATTGTCTATATTTTTTTATGGCTTATAAGTAAAATCATCAATTTGATCACTCTCTCATCAATTTATAGTTCATAAACTAGAGAATTATTATGTACGTAAACTAGAGAAATATTCTATGGATAGTCTAAAACTCAGAATTATCATAGCTTCTTCCTCTAAAAATCGGATGGTTAACACGAAAAAATAGTAAAAATCAGATGGTTAAAACGAAAAAATAGCATGCATAGTCTCTAAACAAGCTGATCTGTGAATTTTAATTCTCTTTTCTTTTTAAAGGAAATAAGGGACTAACTTAATGGATTGATAATAGTCCCCACTATTGTGACTCAAACTTTGGAAAATTATACATAGAATATTACCCGTAAAGAATGCTATTTTTCATAGAGGGGTGAATTGTACTTGTACATTATGCTAAAGATGAAACCATTGACCATCTTGTTATGGAGTGGGATTGGCTGGGATCAATTTGGTTTGCTTCTCCTTTTGGAATCACCTTCCAATATATGAGTCCAAAAACATGAGTTCTTTTTGTGCATGGGCTGAACAGGAGGAATGGTTGCATTTAGTTCTGGCAGCATAACAATAATATTTACATGGGAGCCATTGTTCAAGATTGTTTAGATTTTATTCAATCAAAGTTTCCATAATTTACAATTTTATCATTGTTAAGCATGATGCTAAACTTGCTTAACAAATTAATGAATTTATTTTCACATAAAAAAATATAGATAGTTAATTGACATAGTTAAGTGAAAACAATTTTCAATTAAGAGCACAACATACATCCAAAATAAGCAAATGAGAGGAAAAGCATATACCAAGACACAAGAACCACTTATGATTCCCTTTCTAAAAACAAGAAAAAAGAAACCACTTCTAATATACTACACCATCACCTAATTACAACACGAAACACAACAACATCATTCATCACCATTAAATTACATTACATTACATTGCCCACATTTTCATTGAGCCTAGCAGCCGCAGCAACAGAAGCAGCTACACCACCAGGAGTAGCAGTAGCACCAGGATTATTCCTCATCTCAGCACTAGCCACCCCAGCAGCATCTTGCCTCGTCGCCACCTTATCTGCGGGCAACTTCGCGGTTGCTCCGGTCAGAACATCTCCCAGCTTAATCTTCTCCTCCTCACGCTGACACTCAGCATTGAAAGCTGCCGCAGATTGAGCCATTGAAGCCAAACCTCCCGGTGTTATAACATTACTCCCTGTAGCTCTCACCTCCGCCGCTTGTATTGCAGAGGCGTCACTCTGTTCCACCGGCTTGTCACCCACCGTGTACGCCGTCGCCTCCAGTGCCTCTCCGATGGTTAATGCACTCTCTCGAACCGCACCGATTTGACCAACCTGAACTGGAGTCGGTTCAACAAATTGTCCCACAACCTTAACATTAAATTAATCAAAAAACAAAACAATTAAGTTTAGCAGAATACGAGGTGAAATGTTAAAATAAAAACAAAACACAAAGTGAGAGGTTCAAAACCTGTCCACCGACTGATTCGGTTATGATGCGTCTTCCAGGGACTTGAGTTTCCGTGACGGTCACGCCACGGTCACCGGTGACATCTGTGACGTCTTTATGACCGACGATTCCGGCCTGCTCATTTCGTGTAGCGGCGGATTGCATGACGGCGGCTACTCCGCCAGGTTGGGTCTGACCCAGCACACGGCTCTCAGCACTCTGCATCATGGCGGCATCTTCTGGTGTAATGGGCTTCTGTGCGAGGTCGCCGGAGACAGATAAAACGTCGCCGTATTTGATGGGGTCTTGACCAGGTTGGGGACGCCTTGGTTGTTCTTGACTCATTTTTCTTTTCTTTGATTAGATAAAGCAATCAAAAATTCTGTAACAAGATTTTCAGGGTTTTGGATAGTTAGTGAGTGAGTTGAAGTTGGATGCAGGAAAACGTATTAATAGTTTGCAATGGAGGTGGGAAAGGGAGAATTCGTGGCAAAACGTTACACGTGGCAACAATAAGAGTCATGACTACGAAACGTGGCATGTTTCTTTGGAACCCATCTATCACTTTGCAAGATTTATGTATTTATTTTTTACGGTTTAAGTTTTTGATCATATAAATATACTCAATTTGTTTTTAGGCATCATCAAACAAATTAATATGTTTTTGTCCTTATAAATTTACTTTTAATTTTTGGAAAATTAAAATTTGTTTAATTATGCTTGAACTTTTAAATTTTTAAATGAACAAGGACTAAACTTTTTTAAAAAAATACGTGTAAAAAATAATTCAAAAATTTAGAAGTTTAAGTGTAATTAAACAAGTTTTAATTTAAAAAAACCTAAAATTGCATGCTGAAATTTTTTATAAAAACCAAAACATATCATTTTTTTTATGATGACTAAAAACAAAATTCGTTATATTTATAAGGACCAAAAATTTATTTACTCTTTTATTTATTTATTTATGTCAATGGACTTTACAAAAAAAAATGTTTATGCCAATGTTTAAAGCTGTCAAAAAAGCCCTATAGTTTCCGAAAAACAAAGACACGTTTATTAAGCCCTATTAAACCCCTTAACTATGCGCCCCTACTAAATAATATTAGTTTTTTGCCTCAGTCTCATTATATCAAATATTTTTTTGGGCCGATGCAAGGAGACTTTAAGCCCATTTTTTTTTTAAAAAAATCCTTATTAAAAGTTATTCTTTGGAAATCTTTTATCCTAAAAAAAATTCAAAAAAATTGATTTTTTTTTCCTGAATAATAAATTTTGGTAGAAAAGTTCAGAATTGTGGGTAACTTTAATTTTAAAAGATTTTTTGTTGGGTCACCCGTCTAAGCCCAAAAACATGAAAAATCGGGTACCGTTATAAGATTAGGTTTTGTTAATCGATTTTATACTCTTCTCGTGCTTTAAGACTCAGCGGCCTCTATTTGAAATACTTACGTTTATCAGCATTACATTCATTTGTTGAAGATTTCGTAGATATTCAGTCACAATGTCATTAATGGGAGAAAATTCTTAGGATATGATTTTCTCATTAGATGAAGATTCTTTGAACTCAATAGACACAACCAAGTCAGGTATAAGTTCTTTAGCAATATTTTAACATTATGTTACTCCATATATTTATATCTATGATGTTGGTTATTGTGAAATTCGATCCAATTTTCAATAAAGGTCTTCATCTTTATGATGGTTGTGCTTATAATTATAATCTGATCTTAGCATTTGTATTTTGTATCTTCTTATTTTCAGTACTATTACTATGAATGAGATGATGAAATTTGAGTATGTTTATGTCATTTGATGTGAATAAGACTTTGCCATGAAATTACTTCTTCATCTTGAATAGAGATCGAATTTTTTTATACTCTCTCTCTCTCTCTCTCTCCATGAGTTAGTTTACTTGTGATGATTGTATTTACGATATAATTGGGATGATATTTGTGAACTGATGATGGGATCCATGTCGGATAAGATCCATTTGGCATTGAGGTAATTTTATTTTACATTAAACGTTAAAATTAATTGTTTTGAGTACATGATTTCCATTTCTCAAAATATTGATTTATTAGATTAGAATAAATTGTGATCTTAATATCACATAAATGTCTGCAAAATCTTTTGATATGATTGAGTCCATTTTAGCTTGACCTTACTATGCATACATATTAGATCTACACATTTGATATTACTTCTTGACATATGTATATGTAAGAGTTTTGCGAATTGAATTTTTTTACTTTAATGTAAAATATTATAAGACCTTATTTTTAGAAGTTACTGACATCATATATTATTGAGAAATAAATGAATCATTTAAATTATTGAAATTAATGTTAAACCATACGGAACAATTGTAGTATTATATATACTACCGCTAAGATGTAATATTGAGAAACTTTTAACAAGTTTGATGTTAAATCATTGAGACATCTACATTTTATGCAAAAGACATAAGAGTGCGCTAAAAATGATTTGCAGGGTAAAATCATAGGAAAGTGTGTTAGCATGATATTTCAAATATATATTATATTGAGAACATTCTTACGAAGTTTATATAAATTGGAACAAATTATTGGATATCCCTTAAGATTCTCAAATTGTTACATTGTATTTTTAATTACTTGAAGTCTATTCCGTTTAACGAATATACTGACTTTATTGTAGAAATGTTTTTGTGATGGTTTTTAATCTCATCAAATATTTGAAGAATGTTGTGAATTATGGTATTATTTGTAGCATTTTTAGACTCATTTTTGGTAGCATGGGCCATGATAATTTGAGCAGACGATAAAATAAAACTATTAATTGTTCATCGGTTATTCCATGAAGCTATCTTAATCAAGTTTTTTAACATTGATGCTCAAATCATACTCAATGTCAAAAAAGGGTGGATGAACCAATGTACATAATAATACAATGGTGTTGGTTAGAAATGATTCCAATTAGAATAAATCTATAAGTAGATAACAAATTCACATTGTGTGCATTGGGGTCACTAGACCCCACTCTTTGCTTTCTTTTTCTACCAATAATAGGATATTTTAACACATTGTTTTAATTGTAATAATATAATTTAACATGTTGATCCCACTTTATCTTTTAGGTTGACCACACATAACCCAACTAATATACAAAACAAAACCAATGACATATATGGAAGTTAATATTATATATTTCTAAGCCAATAAAAAAGTAGATGAGTACTCTATTATAATTGTTTCTAATGGGTATATGCTTTAGGCTTTAATTAATTTTCAAGAAGACATTGATTTTTATTTAAAACAAATATAAAATTCTCTAAAAAGGATAAAAAGAAAATTTAAGTAGCATTATTAATGAAAGTGAGAAGTCAAGATTCTAAAAAAATTAGGTTTAAATTTAATCGTGTATAGGGTTGTACCGACTTACACCACACCACAATCACAAGATATCGTTGTATTAAAAGAAGTTTCTCTTCTATGATTTTTGTGAAGAATTAAATGTGCAACTGCATGAAAGATGAACTTTTGAATGCTTGTCTGGTAACACACACACACACACACATATAGAGAGAGAGAGATATTTGATGGTGTTGAAAATTAAAATTATCTTGCAACACTTTTAAAGTATGAAGACATAGATAGTAATTATAATTCTTCGATATTAAAGCGTCTTCCATTTTTGGATACACAACGATATAATTTTTGTAATCTCCTATTTTTTGCTTAATGAAAATTACTTCATGATTTTATTGGTTATGAATTTATATATTTTGTATAAAAATTTATGATAAACGACATCGACCCCCCAGTTTTAAAAAATTCTGGATCCATCTTTGATTTTAACCCAAATAAAATTGTTGTTGCTTTGTAGTCAATGAAATGTATTTGTATAAACTATTCTCACTTTGTAGTTAACTTAGAAACGTCTTAGTCAATATTTATTGATAAAAGAAAGTTGTTTCTTCACTATTTGTGTATAAAGTAGCTTCTGAATGGTGAGGTCATATCCTCTAATTATGTGAATGCATAACATAAGTGACCATAATTGATCTTCTGACAAAGCCACTAGCGAGGAAATCAATATACGAAACATAGAGGAAAATGAGACTTAAGACAATAACAACTGATGGAAACTCAACCTTTCTGACTAGAGGTCCGATGAAGAATGACTTATTTGAAGAATGAGTCACGTGTTAATATTTCTAGCACTAAAATTAATTTTATAGTCTTTTTTCCTCGGTGTACATGAGTAAGTCGTAGACTCTATATTCTTGATAGGGTAAGCTATAAATCTTTCAATGATTTTCATATGGCTTATATGTGGTGTATTGTTTACAACACACACTTGATAAAATTACCTATGTGGGTGTCAAGTGAGACCATATACATGGAATTTTTATGAAATGTTTAGAATACTCATGAATATTGAAAATGCACACATGACCTTTTAGCGCAAAACAAAGTCAACATTAAGAATTGTGAGGGTGTAGTGTAGTTGGGAGATTTGTAACATACATGAACTATCTTATGTTCCGTAACTTGCTACTCTAATATATTGTTTGTTAAGTCTTATCACTCTATGTTTGGTTCAATAGCTTATTAAAGAGGGATGACATATTAAATCCATGATGTCATCTCAGAAAAACTGTTTTGCAAAATAACTCTTCAATGTTTATCGAAACTTTTGACATATGTGGGAGGTTGTTGTAAATTTTGTGCATTTTTCAAAAGTTTTAGACATAGTGTGAAAAGTTTTTTATTTTATCTTATTTTTTGTTAAATTGACTTGGTCGAACCCTGAAATTCTGGCCAGGCAATGATAAGAGACTAACAGGTTCTGAACCAAACAGGTTCTGAACAACACGCAGGACACAATAATTTGCAAAACAGAGCACAAACACAAACACACACAGGCAGCAAATTAAAGTGCAGGAAAGTAAAAAGGCACAGAGGTTTGTTAACCCAGTTCGGAGTAAACACCTCCTACTCTGGGGGATACCAATCCAGGAAGGAATTCCACTATAGGAATTAATCCTTATGACTCAAGACACTGAACACCCAGCTCCCAGCCTAAGCAACTAACTTCCTCATAGTCTTGAATTCTACCCAACACGTTGAGTATTAGAAAACCTCTAACTTCCTATTCAAGCAACTAAACCCAGCTACTTGATCAACCTTTAACAATCCCCTGTTTTTGAACAAAACTTCAATAACAACACTTCATTCGTACCTAAAGGGGGAGATTGTTGAGTCTTTTGGTGTTGGCTGCATGTTTTGGCAAAACCAAGATATTGAGTAGAAGCATCTCCATATGTAGAACATTTCTTCAGTTGGAAGTTTTTAATTTTGAAGCCATTCAGAAGCTGAAAATGCCATCAGAAGCTGAAAGCACTGTAGCACTTCAGAAGCTGATTCAGGTTCTGATGCCAGCGTTGACTTATGTTGACTTCATCAGAAGCTGATTCAGGTTCTGATGCCAGCGTTAACTTATGTTGACTTCATCAGAAGCTGGTTATTTTCAAGGTTTTTCTATGCGAATCTTTGCAAGATTTATTGAGGATTTATCCACGTATATGGCTTCTAGAATGCTGATTTATTTGGAGAAGATTTTATTGAAGATTTGGTTCAAAGATATGAAATTCATATTTTCCTGTTATAATCTTTAAAAGATTCAATGCAGTTTTATTTGTTACATTATTGGACCAATCTTATTTCAGTAACAAATCAAATCAGAAGATTAGTTTGTTATTTATGCTGCAAGACTGAAGGCTATAAATAGAGGAGGGCTGCTGCTATTCAAGACTTACGAATTTAGAGTTATATTTCAAAAAATTGAGTCTGTGTTTTTAAACTTAGAGTTTTAGTTGTGCACCACTCATTGTTTGAGTTGGTTTAGAGTTTTTACTGAGTTGTAATTCATTCTAAGCCTTTGTACGAATGAAGTGTTGTCATTGATATTGTGTTTCAAAAACAGGGGATTGTTAAGGGTTGTTCAAGTAGCTGGGTTTAGTTGCTTGAATAGGAAGTTAGAGGATTCTAATACTCAGAGTTGGGTAGAAGTCTGACTATGAGGAGTTTAATTGCTAAGGCTGGGAACTGGGAGTCAGTGTCTTGAGTCTTTGGGTTAAATCCTATAGTGGATTTCCTTCCTGGATTGGTATCCCCCAGAGTAGGAGGTGTTTACTCCGAACTGGGTTAACAAACCTTGTGTGTTTTTAGCTTTCCTGCACTTTACTTTTCTGCTATTTATCTGCTTTTATATTGTGCTAAGTTATGTTCAGAACCTGCTGGTTCAGAACCTGCGTTTATCTCTTAAGTATTGTCTGGTCAGAATTTCAATTGGCATCAGAGCAGGCACCCTGCCTGTATTTTGGGTGAGATTCAGAGGACTTAATATCTGGCAAGCATGGATAGAGAATGAGGCTATGTCAATAGACCACCCCTACTAGATGGCACAAACTACGAATATTGGAAGTCAAGGATGTGTGCTTTTCTAAAGTCTATTGACAGCAGGACTTGGAAAGCTGTGATAAAAGGCTGGGAACATCCTGAGGTTTTGGACAAAGATGGTAACAAAACTGGAGTGTTGAAGCCTGAAGAGGAGTGGACCAGAGCTGAAGATGACTTGTCTCTGGGAAATTCAAAAGCTTTGAATGCAATCTTTAATGGTGTGGACCAGAACATGTTCAGACTTATCAAACAATGTACTGCTGCAAAGGAGGCCTGGGAAATTTTAAAGACAACTCATGAAGGAACTTCTAAAGTGAAGATGTCCAGATTGCAGCTGCTGACCACCAAATTTGAGAACCTGAAGATGAAGGAAGATGAATCTATTCAGGATTTTTACATGAATGTGCTGGACATGGCAAATTCTTTTGATTCACTTGGAGAAAAGATGACTGATGAAAAGATAGTAAGGAAAATCCTCAGGTCCCTGCCCAGAAGATTTGACATGAAGGTCACTGCAATTGAGGAGGCTCATGATATTTCTGCTATGAAGGTTGAGGAGCTGATTGGGTCTTTGTTAAATTTCGAGACTGCATTCTGCAAACAGCCTGATAAGAAAGGGAAAGGTATAACTTTTACTGTGAATGCTGAAGCTGATGATCAACAAGAGTCTGATGAGGGTGACTTATCAGAAGCTCTAGTGTTGCTGGGAAAACAATTCAACAAGATTCTGAAGAAGGTTAACAGAAAAGCCAAAGCCAAAGGTCAGAATTTCAGATTCAATAACAAAAAGCAACAAACTGATGAGAAGAAGACCAAGTCTGAGGAGAAAAGTAACCAAGCCAAAGGTGTGCAGTGCTATGAGTGTGAAGGGTATGGACACATCAAGTCTGAATGTCCCACTTTTCTCAAGAAGCAGAAGAAGAGCCTAGCTGTTGCATGGTCTGATGATGATTCTGAAGAAGATGCTGTAAGTGAATCTAGAATGTGTGATACTGGTCTGGTTGTAAGATTGGGAGCTATCTTGAAGAAGGAAGCTGTTTTAGAGTCTGAGACCTTTTTAGAGTCTGACTCAGAGTCTGAAGCTGCTAAAACCTCATATGATGAACTAGCTGATAACTACAAGAAGCTGTATACCAGAAGTGCTGAGGTTTGCAAACAAGTTTTGGATCAGAAGGAGACTATTCTTCAACTGGAGGCTGAAAAAGGAGAACTTCTAGTGCAGAATGCAGATTAAAAAGAAGAAGTGAACCAGTTAAATTCCCAACTTGAACATATGAAAAAGCAGATGAAACCTCAAAAGGTAGGACAGAAGCAAACTCAGAAGAGACCTCAGATGCAAGGTCAGAAGCATGTTCAGATGCAAGGTCAGAAGCATGGTCAGATGCTACCTCAGAAGCAACCCCAGAAATCTCTCAGAAACATAAGGAAGAGGAATCATCCATGGGTCTGTCATCATTGTGGAAAGAAAGGACATATCAAACCATTCTGCTTCAAACTGTATGGTTATCCTGAACACTTTCAATATAGAAGAGTGCAACCAGCTGCACCCAGACACTGTGTTCAGAAGGTGTGGAAACCTAAGGTTCAGAATGTAAGCCTGATTGCTCATACTTCATTAAGAGCCACATCAAAAGAAGACTGGTATTTTGATAGTGGGTGTTCAAGGCACATGACTGGTGTGAAGAAGTTGCTGAGCAATATCAGATCATACTCCAGAAGTTATGTGACATTTGGAGATGGTGTAAAAGGTCAGATTCTGGGTATTGGAGATTTGATCAGAGAAGGTTTGCCCAGACTTAATGATGTACTACTGGTGGAAGGATTAACCTCTAATCTGATCAGTATTAGCCAGCTATGTGATCAGGATTTAAAAGTAAATTTCAACAAGCATGAGTGTATTGTTAGTGATCAGGATGGTAAAACTCAGATGAGGGGCTGCAGATCCAAAGACAATTGTTATTTGTGGGTTTCTGAAGAAGAAAGAAGTCTGACTTCTTGTCTTATGAGCTCAGAAGAGGAAGTCAAACTCTGGCACCAGAAACTGGGACATCTGCATCTGAAAGGCATGAAAAAAATCCTAAGTACTGAAGCTATCAGAGGTGTACCTAATCTGAAGATCAATGAGGACAATGTTTGTGGATTGTCAAATTGGGAAACAAACAAGAAAGTCTCATCCCAGATTAGTTCATCAGGTAACTACTAAAGTACTAGAACTTGTTCATATGGATTTAATGGGGCCTATGCAAGTTGAGAGTATTGGAGGCAAGAGGTATGCTTTTGTAATGGTAGATGACTACTCAAGATATACATGGGTCAGCTTTGTTAGAGAAAAATCCGACACTTTTGAAGTCTTTAAAGAGATGTGCATTCAACTACAAAGAGAGAAGGACAGTGGGATTATCAGAATCAGAAGTGATCATGGCAAAGAATTTGAAAACAAGAGCTTTTCAGAATTCTGTGCTTCTGAAGGTATAAAACATGAGTTTTCTGCACCTATTACTCCTCAGCAAAATGGTGCAGTTGAGAGGAAGAATAGGACTTTGGCAGAATGTGCAAGAGTAATGCTGCATGCTAAGAAACTTCCATATATGTTCTGGGCGGAAGCAATGAACACAACATGTTACATACACAATAGAGTCACTTTGAAAAAGGGAACAACATCTACATTGTATGAACTGTGGAAAGGGAGGAAGCCTACAGTCAAATATTTCCATGTTTTTGGAAGCAAATGCTATATTTTGGCTGATAGAGAAAATAAGTCTGATGAGGGCATATTTTTGGGTTATTCAGTGAACAGCAGAGCTTATAGGGTGTTTAATTCCAGAACCAAGGTTGTGATGGAGTCCATTAATGTGATAATTGATGATCTGACTGCTGAGAAAGATAGAAGTGAGTCTGAAGTTGTTCCAGAGTCTGAAGCATCAGAAGAACAAACTTCAGAAGCAGAAATTCATCCAGAGTCTGAAGAAGCAGAGGTGCATCTAGAACATAATCCTACCAATAAAGGGCCATCAATTAGAGTTCAGAAGGATCATCCTAAGGAACTTATCATTGGGAGTTTGGATCAAGGGGTCAGAACCAGGAGATCAGAACCAGCTGCTACTGATTCGTGCTTTGTGTCAAAGGTTGAGCCTAAAAATGTGAAAGAAGCCCTAACTGATGAATTTTGGATTGAAGCAATGCAAGATGAGTTGAATCAATTCAAAAGGAGTGAAGTGTGGGATCTTGTGCCAAGACCTGAAGGGCTGAATGTGATTGGGACTAAGTGGATATTCAAGAATAAAACAGATGAAAATGGTATTGTAGTCAGAAACAAGGCTAGGTTGGTTGCTCAGGGCTATACTCAAGTAGAGGGATTGGATTTTGATGAAACCTTTGCACCTGTGGCCAGACTAGAGTCCATAAGACTACTGTTGGGTGTATCCTGCATTCTCAAGTTCAAGCTATTTCAGATGGATGTGAAGAGTGCATTTTTGAATGGATATCTGCAAGAGGAAGTGTATGTTGAACAGCCTAAGGGTTTTGTGGATCCTAAGTTTCCAGAACATGTGTACAAGTTAAAGAAGGCTTTATATGGATTGAAACAAGCACCAAGAGCATGGTATGACAGACTGACTCAATTTCTTGTGGCTCAAGGTTACAGAAAAGGAGGTTCTGATAAGACTTTGTTTGTGAAAGATGAAAATGGGAGTCTGATGATTGCTCAGATTTATGTAGATGATATTGTGTTTGGAGGAATGTCTCAGAAGATGGTCAAACTGTTTGTTCAGCAAATGCAATCAGAGTTTGAAATGAGTTTGGTTGGAGAGCTGACTTATTTTCTTGGATTACAAGTCAAGCAAATGGAAGATACATTCTTCATTTCTCAGAGTAAATATGCCAAGAACATAGTGAAGAAGTTTGGTATGGAATCTGCTGCTCATAAGAAGACACCAGCTGCTACTCATCTGAAGCTAACCAAAGATGAACAAGGAGTATCTGTTGATCAGAGTCAGTACAGAAGCATGATAGGGAGCCTATTGTATTTAACTGCAAGCAGACCTGATATCACTTATGCTGTTGGAGTATGTGCAAGATACCAAGCTGATCCTAAGATGAGTCATCTGACACAAGTCAAAAGGATCCTGAAGTATGTGAATGGCACAAGTGACTATGGAATCATGTATTCACATAGTTCAAGTTCTGAACTGATGGGATTTTGTGATGTTGACTGGGCTGGAAGTGCTGATGACAGGAAGAGCACCTCAGGAGGTTGTTTCTTTTTGGGAAACAATCTAATCTCTTGGTTCAGCAAGAAACAAAATTGTGTTTCACTGTCAACTGCTGAAGCTGAGTATATTGCTGCTGGGAGTAGTTGTTCACAACTGGTTTGGATGAAACAGATGCTGGAGGAGTACAACATGAAACAAGGAACCATGACCTTATTTTGTGACAATTTGAGTGCTATCAACATTTCTAAGAATCCAATACAGCACAGCAGAACTAAACACATAGACATCAGACATCATTTTATCAGAAATCTTGTGGAGGATAAAGTTATTCAGCTGGAACATGTAGCTACTGAAGAACAAGTTGCTGACATTTTCACAAAGGCCTTGGATGCTAAGCAGTTTGAAAACTTAAGGAGCAAGTTAGGTGTGTGTTTACATGAAGACTTATAGCAATTAATGCAAACTGGATGTGAGGAAGATAGAGTACCTGCCAGTTGTGCCTATGCTAAGTGTGATCCTGAACCTGAGTCTGAATCTGATATGGTTTCAAGGATCTGTGTTATCTGTTTTGATTTCATTCCCTATTTGAAGTCTGAGATTTGTCAGAATTTTGTGGCTAAAAAGGGGGAGAAAATCTTATGTAATGTGTTGGCTTTGATACCAAGTGTTGCTGCTCAGAGAATTAGTTCAAATTCAGCTTTCAGTGTTGTTCAGAAGTTACTTGTGAAGCTCAGAGTTCAGAACCAATATAACAAGAGCTGTCAAGATGATATTGAGGGGGAGTTTGTGTCTCAGGGGGAGTACAAGCTTGTTATATACCTGAGTGATGATGTGGTCCTGAAGTGTAGAAGTGTAGTGGTCCTGAAGAACATTTGTGTTCAGCTCCTGAAGTGTGCTCTGATACAGTTTGAATGAGAAGCTGAGTTGCAGGGGGAGTGTTGTGAAGCTTCAGGGGGAATGTGTGTGATGATCAAGGGTTGATCAGTAGCTCTGATACCATGGTTGTGATGATCAGTAGTTGATCAGTACTTGGTGTGTGTGCTTCAGGAGTCAGAAGCTGGAGTCAGAAGCTGAAGCTGTTATTTAAACATAGCTCAGAAAGTGTTTTGTCCGCTGCCTATTTTATGTGCTATGTTATATAATTGTGGAGTTCTTCACTACTGAGTTGAGTTTATGGGAGTTTGAAGAACTTGGATGGTTTTAGCCAAAAATTTGCCAAAGGGGGAGATTGTTGAGTCTTTTGGTGTTGGCTGCATGTTTTGGCAAAACCAAGATATTGAGTAGAAGCATCTCCATATGTAGAACATTTCTTCAGTTGGAAGTTTTTAATTTTGAAGCCATTCAGAAGCTGAAAATGCCATCAGAAGCTGAAAGCACTGTAGCACTTCAGAAGCTGATTCAGGTTCTGATGCCAGCGTTGACTTATGTTGACTTCATCAGAAGCTGATTCAGGTTCTGATGCCAGCGTTAACTTATGTTGACTTCATCAGAAGCTGGTTATTTTCAAGGTTTTTCTATGCGAATCTTTGCAAGATTTATTGAGGATTTATCCACGTATATGGCTTTTAGAATGCTGATTTATTTGGAGAAGATTTTATTGAAGATTTGGTTCAAAGATATGAAATTCATATTTTCCTGTTATAATCTTTAAAAGATTCAATGCAGTTTTATTTGTTACATTATTGGACCAATCTTATTTCAGTAACAAATCAAATCAGAAGATTAGTTTGTTATTTATGCTGCAAGACTGAAGGCTATAAATAGAGGAGGGCTGCTGCTATTCAAGACTTACGAATTTAGAGTTATATTTCAGAAAATTGAGTCTGTGTTTTTAAACTTAGAGTTTTATTTGTGCACCACTCATTGTTTGAGTTGGTTTACAGTTTTTACTGAGTTGTAATTCATTCTAAGCCTTTAGGTACGAATGAAGTGTTGTCATTGATATTGTGTTTCAAAAACAGGGGATTGTTAAGGGTTGTTCAAGTAGCTGGGTTTAGTTGCTTGAATAGGAAGTTAGAGGATTCTAATACTCAGAGTTGGGTAGAAGTCTGACTAGGAGGAGTTTAATTGCTAAGGCTGGGAACTGGGAGTCAGTGTCTTGAGTCTTTGGGTTAAATCCTATAGTGGATTTCCTTCCTGGATTGGTATCCCCCAGAGTAGGAGGTGTTTACTCCGAACTGGGTTAACAAACCTTGTGTGTTTTTAGCTTTCCTGCACTTTACTTTTCTGCTATTTATCTGCTTTTATATTGTGCTAAGTTCTGTTCAGAACCTGCTGGTTCAGAACCTGCGTTTATCTCTTAAGTATTGCCTGGTCAGAATTTCAATTGGCATCAGAGCAGGCACCCTGCCTGTATTTTGGGTGAGATTCAGAGGACTTAATATCTGGCAAGCATGGATAGAGAAGGAGGCTATGTCAATAGACCACCCCTACTAGATGGCACAAACTACGAATATTGGAAGTCAAGGATGTGTGCTTTTCTAAAGTCTATTGACAGCAGGACTTGGAAAGCTGTGATAAAAGGCTGGGAACATCCTGAGGTTTTGGACAAAGATGGTAACAAAACTGGAGTGTTGAAGCCTGAAGAGGAGTGGACCAGAGCTGAAGATGACTTGTCTCTGGGAAATTCAAAAGCTTTGAATGCAATCTTTAATGGTGTGGACCAGAATATTAACTTTTCAACTTTTCAAACTCAAAATAAACACATTTTCAACATGTTAACTTTTTTTGTTTAACGTCAAGCATATTTCTACCATTAACAGAATGCTTAGCGAGAGAGAGAGAGAGGTAGGGAGAGAGTGAGAAGTGGGGGTTCCCGGCTACGCCGAGGACAATCACGTCGGTGTTCTTTTCCGCCGGCAGTGAGGATTTCAAGGGGGGGAAGGGTTCCAAGCAGGGTGCCACAAACGGGGGGGGGGGGGGATGGGGGAGATTGGATTGATGTGAGACGGCGGAGGCGGAAAGAGCAGCGACAGGATTCGTTTGGACAGGACAGACAGCGGGAGGAATTGCGGTTTGCGGGAAGATTGTTCTCTACTTCCAATTCCGGGCGGTCTAGGGTTAGGGTTGTTTCTCGTTCTCATGGCAACCGTGTCCGATCACGGTCTTCTGGTTTAGGGCTGCATTCACACGAAGGGACGCGTCTATCTTCTTTTCACGTTACTAATGCTGGGCGTCGCCAGCAAACTTGTTCACGTGGGCGGTTCAATCATGAGAGGAGGGGGCGCGACGGTGGTGAGGGTCCATCGGGTGAGGCTTTTAGGAATAACGATCACGGGTTGGCAAGGTTCGGTGGTGGCTTGGCTCGAGTTTCTTTCCCACGGATGGAGGGGGCGCGCGACGGTGCTGTTGGTTCATTACGGCAGCCGTGCGTTATGGATGGTACTGGCAGGGAGGAGTCATCTCTTTCTAATTTGAAACGGTACGTTACTTTCTATTTCACGAATATTCCGGATGCCGTTTCACATTTTTATTTGAAAAAAGGCTTTTGAGGTCTGTGGGATCCTTGAACACGTGTTCTTGGAAAGAAAGCGTAAATAGTATGGTGAGGCCTATGGTTTTGTGAGATTCGCAAATGTTAGAGATGTTGACAAACTCTTGCACGCGTTGAACGGAATTTATTTTGGCCATTTGCGTCTGTGGGCTAAGGTGGCTAGGTTTGATCGGTCTGCTCCGGGTGAGAGGGTGAGGGAGAGTGATGTGAGGATGGAGAGGAAGGGGAGTCGGGTTGGCGCAGGAGATAATAGAGTGCAGTTGGGGGTTGTGTCGTGCGGGATTACTGGCGAGGGCGAGGGAGAAAAATTGTCGAGGAATGGGAAGTGTGGAGTTACTCTGGAGGGGGAGGGAGATATAAGAGTTTGTGCGGGGCTGGTGGTGGACGGTGGCGAAGAGGATGCTTTGGTGCGGGAGGAGGCTGAAAACGGGGAGGGAGTGAGGGTTGGGGAGGTTGTGGTGCGGCTCAATGGGAATCAAGGAAGGGGTAATTCCGTTGTTCTGGGGAAGCGGGTGGCCATGGAGTGTGTTGCACCCGTTGTTCAGCAGGCTACGGAGAAGGTATCGCAAAGACAGCAAATGGTTCGCATGTATCGTTCAGTTGAGGATGATTTGCAGTGGGCAAGAAATGGTGTAGTGGCTACTGTATTGAATGGAGAAGCTATTCCAGTGATCCAAACCAGAGTAGCAGATGCGGGTTTCCAAGAGTTAGAAATTATCATGTTGGGAGCTGATAAAGTGTTCGTGCATAGCAAGCATGAGTTTGATGTCATGTCTATGATTGAGGCGGCAAATGATTTTTTTCGGCATATCTTTTCTAATTTTGTGCGCTGGGACAAATAGGTGGTGACCTTTCAGCGGGGTGCTTGGTTGCGTATTTACGGTGTTCCACTCCATGCGTGGAATGAGAATTTTTTTAAGCTTTGCACCATGAACTGTGGTCGCTTCTTGAGATTGGATAGTTGTACACTGGATAAGGAACGCTTTGATTACGCTCGTGTGTTGATAGCTACCGCTTCTTTGGACGTTGTCAATGTTGTTGATAATCTTTTGATTGATGGTTTAATGGTCGAGGTGAAAATTATGGAAGAGTGGGGCTTCAACATCGGAGAGGATGCTTGCTTGTTTGAAGCAGATAGTGCTTTAGAGGTATCTCAGTCTGACTTATTTGAGGCTCATGCTGATCCGGATCTTAATAATAAGGTTGATGACTTGGTAAAAGAGTTCGTTGATGAGTTGGCGGAGGAGGAGAGGCTACCAGTGTCTCGACCGGATGTTATCTCTAAACCTTGTGTTAGTGAGGAGCAGGCCGCATGCAAGGATGAGGAGGGCACCGCCTCTCATGTGCCTCCTGCTATTATTGGTTCTGATACTTCGGCAAATTTACGTGGCGATTCTGGTTCGGTTTCTGCAACTTCCAATCCTTCTTTTCCCAAACAGACGCGGTGTAAGCGCACTCTGTCTTGCCCGCCTATCAAGGTTCGTTCTGTTGTGTTTGGGCCGTGGAGTATGGAATGGTTGAATGATCATAATCATGGAGATGCGGGGCTGATTTTTTCCTCTAAGAAGAAGTACAAGAAAAAGGTGCAGTCAGAAGTAAAAAATTTATCTGAATCCGGAGATGCAAAAAAAAGAAGACACCCGGGCGGCTTTTTGAAACATTCCATCTTGACTCTCAAAAAAGTTGCCAGATTACCAAGCAAGGATCGCAAGGAGGTGTTAAAAATTTTAAAACAGAAAGTGCGGGAGCGGCGTGTTAAAACTTTAGATAACTCTTCAGCGGCTCTGATCTCTCAAGGTGCAACGACTGTTTCTTCTTCATCCGTTTCTGTCAATAATGACTGGCACAATTGGGTTATCATGCATGGTAATGAGAGGGTGGCTGAGGAGGATGTAAGGGGCATAGGTACATCTATCGGTGTTCACTTCTCGGGAGACAAGTCGAATATGTTCAGTGTGCTTTCGGGGACGGGGAAAGGGAAGAGGTTGTTGCCGGATAGGAAGGAGGGGAAGGGTTCGGGGGCTGTTGGTGGGAGCAGTTAGGGTGTTGTGGCCGTTGGTGTGGGGTGTGCGGGTGGGGGATGCGGATTGTTTCTTGGAACGTACGGGGGTTGGGAGGGTTGGAGAAGAGGAAGGAGGTTCGGAAGTTGGTGGGTGAGAAGTGTCCTTTCATTCTGTGTTTGCAGGAAACTAAGTTGCTGACTTGTGACAATTTTTTATGTGACTCTTTGTGGGGGTCTGCGCCCTATGAGTTCTCCTTTCGTCCCTCTATGGGGGCATCTGGGGGCTTACTGACTTTATGGGATTCTTCGGCGGTGGAGGTGTGGACTTCTGTAGGTTTTGATCATGTGTTAATGATTCATGGTAGAAGTATTCATTCAAACGAGCTTTTTTACTTATTCAATGTTTATGCCCCTTGTGAGGCGGGCCCGAAGCAACTATTGTGGGACTCCTTGTCTGTTAGGCTTCAATCTGTGGTGGGGGAGAAGGTGTGTGTCTGTGGGGATTTCAATGCAGTTAGGCGTCCTGAGGAGAAGCGGTCAACCAGATCTTATTCCCACTCGGTGGATCATGGTCCGTTTAACCAGTTTATTGATGCCAATGCTTTGGTGGATTTACCTTTATGTGGCCGTAATTTTACTTGGTATAAAGGGGATGGTCTTTCTATGAGCCGGTTGGACAGGTTTCTTTTGTCGGAAGATTGGTGTCTGGTATGGCCGAATTGTGTGCAGGTGGCTTCTTTGCGGGGCTTATCTGATCATTGTCCTCTTTTGTTGTCGGTCGACGAGGAAAATTGGGGCCCTCGCCCGTGTCGTATGCTGAAGTGTTGGCGGGACTTGCCTGGTTATAATCAGTTTGTTACTACTCAATGGAAATCTTTTCAGGTCGATGGGTAGGGAGGCTATGTGTTGAAAGAGAAATTAAAATTAATAAGAGGGGCTCTAAAGGAGTGGCATGCAACTCACACTTGGAATTTATCTGGTAAGATTGATGATCTTAAAATTCGTCGTTCAGTTCTGGAAGGTAAAGGAGAGGATGAAATCTTGTCCGAATCCGAGTTGGTGGAGTATCATAATATTGGTGTGGACATTTTTTTTTTGTCGCGGATGAATACTAGTATTTGCTGGCAGCAGTCTCGATCTAAGTGGCTCAGAGAGGGTGATGCTAATACCAAATATTTTCATTCAGTCTTAGCCGCAAGACGTCGTAGGAATGCGATTTCAACAATTTTGGTGGAGGGGGTGGCGGTTGAGGGTGTTCAACCTATTCGTCAGGCAGTGTTCTCTCACTTTCAGTCTCATTTTCGGGCGCAGCATATGGAGAGGCCGGGGTTGGAGAATCTTCAGTTTCGAAGGTTGTCTGTTGTCGATGGGGGTGGTTTGATTAAACCTTTTTCCGTGGAGGAAGTTAAAAAGGCGGTGTGGGATTGTGACAGTTTCAAAAGTCCCGGGCCTGATGGTATTAATTTTGGTTTCATCAAGGATTTTTGGGGGGATTTGAAGGATGACATTATGCGTTTTATTTCAGAGTTTCATCGGAATGGCAGATTAACAAAAGGTATCAACAATACTTTCATTGCTCTTATCCCAAAGGTGGACAATCCTCAACGGTTGAATGATTTTCGGCCTATCTCTCTTGTGGGGTGCTTATATAAAATTCTTGCTAAAGTTTTGTCGAATAGATTGAGGTTGGTTATTGGCAGTGTTGTCTCTGAGGCTCAGTCAGCGTTTGTTAAGGATAGACAGATTCTTGATGGTATCCTGATAGCTAACGAGGTGGTGGATGAAGCTTGCAAGTGTAACAAAAAACTACTGTTATTTAAAGTGGATTTTGAAAAAGCCTATGATTTTGTCGATTGGGGCTACCTAGACTTGGTAATGGAAAAAATGTATTTTCCTGTGTTGTGGAGGAAGTGGATGAAAGCTTGTGTTTGTACTGCTACGACGTCTGTGTTAGTTAATGGCAGTCCTACGGAGGAATTTCCTCTTGAACGGGGTTTACGTCAGGGTGATCCTTTGTCTCTGTTTCTTTTTCTGCTGGCGGATGAGGGATTGAATGTTCTTATGAAAGCTATGGTTGAGTCGAGTATCTTCACGGGGTACACTATTGGTTCGGGTAATCCTACTTTAGTCTCCCATCTTCAATTCGCTGATGATACACTTCTTTTGGGGGTTAAGAGTTGGGCGAATGTGCAAGCCCTTCGGGCGGTTCTGGTTCTTTTTGAAATGATGTCGGGCCTGAAGGTGAATTTTCACAAGAGTATGTTGGTTGGGGTCAATGTTTCTGCATCTTGGTTGCAGGCCGCAGCTATGGCTTTAAATTGTCGCGTTGGTAAAATTCCTTTTGTGTATTTGGGCTTGCCTATTGGCGGTGATCCACGTCGTTTGTTGTTTTGGGAGCCTGTGTTGACTCGTATCCGTGATCGTTTGTCTGGGTGGCGCAGTAGATTCCTTTCTTTTGGCGGTCGCTTGGTACTCCTCAAGTCTGTCTTGTCCTCTCTGCCTGTCTATGCTCTTTCCTTCTTCAAAGCTGCATCAGGTATTATCTCTTCTATTGAATCTTTTGGGGGGGGGGGGGAGTGAGGGTCCTAGGAAATTATCTTGGATTGCTTGGAGTAATATCTGTAAAAGTAAGGAGGATGGCGGTTTGGGGGTGAGGCGGATGAGGGAGTTTAACATTGCATTGTTAGGTAAGTCGTGTTGGAGGCTTTTGGTGGATAGAGGGGGTTTGTGGTATAGGGTGTTGGTAGCTAGGTATGGTGAGGTGAACGGGAGGTTGGAGGTTGGGGGCCGGAGTGCTTCTTCTTGGTGGCGGGACGTTGTGAAAATCCGTGACGGGGATGGAGGGGCGGACGGTGGGTGGTTTGCCGGGTGCGTCGAGAGGTCTGTAGGGTGTGGTTCTATGTTGTTTTTTTGGACTGACCCGTGGCTTGGTGGGGTTCCGTTATGTGAGAGGTTTGGCCGTATTTTTGACTTAGCTGTTAACAAGTCGATATCGGTGGCAGATATGTGTGACCTAGGGTGGGGGGTAGCAGGGGAGGCATGGCAGTGGCGTAGACGGTTGTGGGCGTGGGAGGAGGAGTTGTTAGCAGAGCTTAGGGTTTTATTGCTTGACATTTCTTTGCAGCATAATGTTCCAGATCAGTGGAGGTGGAAGCTTGACTCTAGTGGGGGGTATTCCGTTCGTGGTGTGTACCAGATGCTCTCTAAACAGGAGTCTCCTCTGGTTGACGATGTTTTGGATCTTACTTGACACAAACAGGTACCCTTGAAGGTGTCTATCTTGGCTTGACAGCTGGTTCAGAATCGCTTGCCATCTAAAGATAATCTGTTGGCTCGTGGTATAATTTCTTTTGAAGATCAATCTTGTGTAACTGGGTGTGGGGGCATCAAATCGGCTGAGCACTTATTTCTCAATTGTTCGTGTTTTGGCCCTTTATGGAGTCTGGTTCGGGGCTGGATTAGTGTTTCATCGGTAGATCCGTCCAATGTTAAGGATCATTTTATTCAGTTTGTTTCTTTAGCCGGTGGTTTTCGATCTAGCCGTTCTTTTTTGCTGCTCGTCTGGCTTTGTACCGTGTGGGTCATTTGGACTGAAAGGAACAACCGACTTTTCAACAATAAGGAGAGCACCATCTACCAACTATTAGATAAAGTAAAAGTTCATACTTTTTGGTGGGTGAAAACTTGTAATATTAATGTTCGTAATAATTCTCATTGTCGGTGGTCGAGCCCCTTTGTTTGTATGGGCATTGGCTAACCGACTCTTGGATGCTTTGGTAAACTGAGTATTTGATTTTTGGTGGAGCTATGGGTTGGCACACCTTGTGCTAATTTAGAGGCTCTTCTTCTAGTTATATATATATATATATATCCCATTTTTGCTTGTTCAAAAAAAACTTTTCAAACTCAAAATATTTTCCCTCTTCAAATCAAAAAGATTTTTTTTAACAATGTTACAATCACAATACAAATAAATTGTTTGAAGTCAACCAACACACAAACAATTTTTACCCCCAAACTATGTATCTTTGAATTCTCCATCCCATCGAAAGATACGCAGGAACAAAAGACCACACTTGTCAAGGAAAGCAGTAGAAAATTTTCTCATAATTTAATTTATTTTTTTTGGCAAGGCAAGAGTATGATCGGCCTCAAAATTGTTGGTAGACATTCCAACTATCTTGACATCCTTAACAACAAGAATCATATGCTCACATACCCTAAATATATACAATAAAAAGGAGAAAATACAATGAAAGATGGGGGGTCGAACCTAACCCATATTAGTGGAAAAAAGGGAAAGAAATAAAATAAAAAAACAAGAACCCTTAGAGCTGGGCACCCTTGAAAGGGGTTTTCTAATGTGTTTGTCTTTATTGAAATATTATTACACTCAAAATAATAAACAAAAACAAAACATTTTCATTCGTAATAATTAATTTTTTATTGCATCTAATAAGAAGTAGAAAATATTTTTTTCCCCGAAAAAAATAAAGGGTGCTTGCTCGCAAAAAAATAATAACATAAGGGAACTGAGGCAAAAAATATATTATTTCAATATGGGCCATAATTAAGGGTTTAGCAGGGGCTTAATAAGTAGGTCTTTGAGTTTTTGGGAAGTTTGGACCTTTTTGATAGCTCTAGACCCATCTAAGCCCAACAACAAAAAACTCGGGTATCATTTTAAGATTAGGTTTTGGTAATCGGTTTCTTATTCTTCTCATCTTCTCATACCTAAAAGCTCAGCGGCCATTGTTTGAAATACCTACTTTCATCATCGCTACATTTGTTTGGTGAAGATTTTGTAGATATTCAATCATAATGTCATCCACGGGAGAAGATTCTCATAGTACAATTTCCTCCTTAGATTTCTTTGAACTCGATAGACACGGCCATGTCAGGTATACGTTCTTTACCAATGTTTTAACGTTATGATATTCCATATATTTATATCTATGATATTGGTTTTCTGTAAAATTCAAATAATTTCCACTGAAGCTCATCTTTATCGTGATTGTGCTTGTTATTACAATCTAGTCTTAGGATTTATACTTTATATCTTTTTATTTCAAATACTATTATTGTGAAAAAAGATATGAAATTTGAGTTAGTATGTTTATGTCATTTGATGGTTACAATCAAATAAAAAGATTTGACGTCATGGTTTTTAAAAAATACATCAATTTCTCTCACTAGTTTAAGACTTTTCCGTGAAATTACTATTTTGTCCTGAATAGGTATTGAATTTTGTTATTTCATATATATGTAATTGTGCACGCATTTGTTGTATTAGTTAGTTTATCTTGCGATGACTGTATTTACACTAGATTTGGGATATTATTTGTGAATTGATGTTGAGATCCATGTAGACTAAGAACCATTTTGGCATTTAGTAATTTAATTTTATATTAAACTTTAAAATTAATTGTAGCTAGTAGACGATCTTCACTTATGAAAGTATTGATTTTTTTGGTTAGAATAAACCGTGATCCTATTATCACGTAAGTGTCGGCAATATCTTTTGATATTAATGAATCCATTTTAGCTTGATCTTACTTTGTGTAAGTATGATACCTATATATTTTGCTTTAATGTAAAATATTATAACACCTTGTTTTTAGAAGTTAATGACATCATACGTTATTGAGAAATATTCGAATCATTTAAATGATTGAAATGAATGTTAAATCATAAAAAACAGTTGTAGTATTGTACTATCACTAAAATGTAATATTGAGAAAGTTTTAAGAAGTTTGTTTTAAGAAGTTTGGAATTAAATCATTTAAACATCTACATTTGATTTGAAATGCATGAGAGTACACTATGCATGATTTGCAGGCTAAGATCATAGGAAAGTGTGATGGCATAATATGATCACATGTATTATATTGCGAAGCTTCTTACAAAGTTTATATAATTTGAAAACAAATCATTGTGAATCCCTTATGATTCTTAAAGTGTTAGAGACATTTCATTGTATTTTCAATTATTGGAAGTTTATTCCATTTAACCAATTGACTGAGTTTAATGTAGAATTTTTTGGTGATGATTTTTAATCTCATGAAATATTTGAAGAGATATTGTGAATTATGATATTACTTGCACATTTTTTTACTCATTTCTTGTAGCTTGGACTATGAACATTTGAGAAGATGATGAAATAAAAATTACTAATGGCTTATTGGTTATTTCATGAAGCTATCCTACTCGAGCTTTTTAAAACTGATACTATGGACAATTTTATATAATAATACAAAGATGTTAATTGAAAATGACTACTCTGAGAATAAATTTATAAGTAGATTCATTTTATCTTAAATAAAATAGTTTATTTGAAGGAGCCTTAAATAAAATAGTTGTCGCTCTGTTGTCAACTAAGCATATTTGTATATTTCGTTGTCACTTTGTAATCAACTTAAAAAAGCAATGATATTTATACAACCATTTTGTCTTATTTTATTTAAATTTAAATGTGTCTAAATTTGTGTCCATAGTTTTGTGACTGTGAAAGACCAGGTTGGTTGGGCCCATGGGCCATTTCACTACAAGTTGACAAAGCTTATGACCCGAAAAAATAGGGTACTTTTTAGCGTAGGTTGTATTGTGAAGTGAAGAAGACATCGAACAACTCACCTCTGACCTCTGTCTGTCTTATTTTCACTCTTTCTCATTTCCAACTTCACACCAAAAATCTCAAACCGATCAATCAAATTGATGGAGCCAGAAGCAGTAAACTCTGTGGCTAGCAATGGTGGCAGCAGCTCATCAAATCTTGTTGCGCCGGTGGCACCTGAACAGTCCGGCGAAGGTTTGCCGTATGCGCCGGAAAATTTTCCAAATCCCGGTGACATTTGGCGGTGGAAATCAGGTAAGAGGATTTCAAATAACGGTAACTATCGAGACCGGTATCTGTATGTTCCTCATCGTCTTGCCGCAAACCGAACCTCTGATCGGATATTTAAAAGCAAGCTTTCCGTTGAACGCTATGTCAAAGAAAAGTTCCCTGACATTAATATTTCTGAATTCTTCGATTCATTCACATGGTCCATTCCTTCTGGTCTTCCAGGTCTGTTTCGTTGCTCTCTTCTTATATTCTTTTTCTTTCACTTTAATCACATGTGTTGGTGTCCGACATTGATATGTGACACTGATAATTAATTTGAGAAAATGATACAATTCAGTGTAATCAATGTGTTTTTCTTGATGCTGTTAATTTGATTCTGAAAAATGAAAATGAAACGTGTTTTCATTTGTTGTACAAGACCTGCCTTCAAAATATTATGTTAATTTGATTCTGAAAAACTGCACTGAAACCTACATCCATGGTCATTCTGAAATATTATGTTAATTTGTTTGTGTGTTTTCATGAAATCACATTCCCTGCAGTCAAATTATGCAGAATTCACGCATTCAGCACATCCATGGTTGTTTGATCGAGATCACACGGTCTAGGTTTCAGCGTAGTTTTTAATTTTTAAAATGAAAAAAACACCGAACTTGAAATCTGGACCGTCTGATCTTGATCCAACAATCACAAATGTACGCCTCAAACTTTTGACTGCGGGCTAACATGGTCCGTGTTTTCATTTGTTGTACAAGAGATGCCGTTAAAATATTATGTTTATTGAAATGTATTGATATGAACCTTCAAAAAGTGATTTGGTAAGAACAATAGTCAAACCAAAAAACAATACGATCCTTATAAATTTGTTTAGTTTATACAACGTTTCTTTAGATTATTATAGTGCCATATAAAAAATAAGTTTGTTCTGGATTGTAGGCAACATGAATCCTAGAGGCAATATGAATCCTATTGCTGATGATAGCCTTCTCAAACAGTTTGAATTAGAAGAAGAGGAAGAATCCGATTTGCTCTGTGACATTGATGGATGCAAAGCTGGGAATAATACATGCAGTAGCTTGATTTTGGAAAAAGAACATTCACCAATCATGCCTTGTGATCTCTGCTGTGCTGAACCTGAATTTTGCCGTGAATGTTGCTGCATTCTTTGTTACAAAACACTTGATTCAGCTTATGGTGGCTACAGTTATATCATGTGCAAAGTAACACAAGGCAATACTATTTGTGGGCATGCTGCTCATTTGGAATGCGCTCTTCGATCTTACTTGGCCGGCACAGTGGAAGAACCGATAGGATTGGATGCCGAGTACCTGTGTCGGCGCTGTGATGGGAGAACTGAATTGATTTCTCATGCAAATGAGCTTTTGCTGATATGTGAAGCTATTGATTCAAACGATGACATCAAGGAGAAAATTTTACACCTTGGTCTCTGTCTCCTGTGTGATTCACAGAAAGCCACCGCAAAGGAGCTTACGAGTCGTTTTGCATTGGCATTGTCGAAGGTATTGATAAACTAATTTCTTGTGATAGAAAAAATGGCTTTCTTGTTTTTCCTTTATTAAATCTAAAAAGACAGTAATATGACCATTTTGGTTGTTTATTTCAGCTTAAAGATGGGACTAATACTGGAGATATCTTGAAAGCTTATACCAATCTTACAATTGCTCATTCTCCAGGTAAATGTTCTGCTATTAATAGCCAAATTAATGACTACTTTACCATTGGTTGTGTGATTATGAAGGTGAAAAACTCCCCCTCTCCCAGTCTAAGGGTGTTGATGAGATAGTTGAAGAGATCAAAATCATGTCTTGGAAGTGGAGTATAAGCCGGTTAAGGGTGCCTCCTTGTTTTTTTTTATGAATGGAATTAGAATCAAACGATTGCTTGAGCAAATTGGTGTTTGGTGTTGTAAGTTTTTTTGCGTCTGGTACTGTTTGCTTGCTGTGGCTGTGGTCTTCGGGTGCAGGGGGTTTTTAGCTTTGTTTTTTCCCGCGTTTCTTTCATTGTTACTGTGCAGTACGTTTGGCTTTTATATGATATTTAAAAATGTTTGGCTTTTATATGGCATTTAAAAAGGGTTGTTGCTGTGCAGTGTGTTTGGATCTTTATTTGATTTTTAAAAAGGGTATCTCATAGAGGCTTATTGTTTTGGTCGTAGCCTTTTCATTGTGGCATTGCTCTGTTGTAGGACAGTTTTTTGTGGTAGCCTTTTCCTTTTAACTATCTCATGGGGGCTTGTTGTTTTTGTGTTTTGGTTATTGATGGGAGTTCTGCAGTTTTGTAACTGGCAGTGCAGTTTACTTTAAAGGTGTAACTTGCAGTGTAGTTTCCTTTTGCCTTCGCTTTTGTGTGTTTTGTCCTGCTCGCTGTTGTTAGACTTGTGCCGGGTTAGAGTTATGAAAAGATTTTGTCGCTTACAAAAAAATGGTTTAAAAGAAAATAACAAGTGTTTAACATTTTGTTTCTCAACAGGTTCCTCCAATAATGGCAATGCTGCAATGGATACTTCAGATGACGAAAGCCCTTTCAATGTTAAAAAAGGAACAAAATCTTTTCGTTATCAGTCTGAGGTATTAAAGCTTGATGCTGAGTTTGATCAGACTCTGGAGGCTTTTAAAAAGTCGCAGAAATATGAACTTAAGTTGGCAGAAGAAACCCTTAAGGAACAATTGAAACAGTTGCAAAATATTTCTAAGCAACTGGAGAAAGAGAAGTCTGAATTAGCCAATCAACCCAATGATTCTCATTCAAGTGTCTTATGTCAAACTGTGCAGAAAAGAGAGGAACAACTAAGGCAGGAAGTAATGAAACTTGAAGAAATGAAGAAGATAGCCAAAGGTTGTGCCAGAACATCCGCAGATGTTTTAAAACACTTTGACTTTTAAATTGCATTCTAAAATGATTACAGACAAGGTTTTACTGCAAAAGGCAGCATGAATTCTAAACAATTTTTCAATTATTGCTGAAAGTATCTTATTCAGACCCAATTCTACCATCGATGTGCAACTATCGTTGTGTTACCAATGTGCATATGAGGATGATGTTTTCTATTATAATTTTTTTTCTTCTTGATAGTGAAATTTTGCTCGCAATCTAGATGTCTTCATATTCACGATGGATTAGTCTAGAGAGAGAAGAAAGTTTTCTCTGTTCCCTCTCTACACACTCGTGACCACAGCCTTAATTTGAAATCATGGTTGTTTAGTAGGACAGGGACAATAGTGGAGAGAGGCATGCATATGTTTTCCAACCTAAGGATAACTCCGGTTGCGTTCATCCCCGCTCTTCTCCATTTCACTAACATGCGTAGTGAATCTGTTCGCCTTAATGACTTAACTTTTCAATGTGTTTTCAAAGCTTCTGTTTCTTTGAAAATGTCCATGGGTGGTTAACAAGTTCATGGTTTAGCGTTAAAGGATGGTCAAATATATGATGTACTTGTTGGGTGTGGTGCTTTTGATATGTATTGCAAAACTGGGCTTCGGTTGATGCTTGTAACATGTTTGATGAAATGCCTCATAGAATCTTGGCTACTTGGAATGCTTATATTTCTATTGCAGTTCAAGATTGGCAGTCTGTGGATGCGATTGCAGTGTTTATGGAGTTTCTATGTGTGCATGGAGAGCCAAATTCTCTTATGTTATGTGCGTTCGTGAATATTTCTGTTGCTAATGTGATTAAGTTTTGTGCGGTCCTGAATGCCTGTGTTGACTTGTTGAGATTGAATCACGGGCGACAGTTATATTCATTTATAATTCATTGTGGATATAAAGAGGATGTTTCTGTTGCTAATGGGCTTATTAATTTCTATGGGTAATGTGGGGACATTGTATCTGCTGAAATGGTTTTTAGTAAAATTGGTAGTAAGAGGAATGCTTTTTTGTGGTGCTCTATGCTTGCTGCTCTTGTGCAAAACCATGATATTGATTGTGCTCACTGCTTTTGCTGAGCTTGGAGTGCTTTGATTGGGGAGGTAGCTTCATGCTCTTGTTGTCAAGGCATGTGTTGAGGATAATATATTTGTTGGGAGTGCACTTGTTGACTTGTATGGAAAATGTGGAAGTATAGAGAATGCTGATCTAGTTTTCAGTGAAATGCTGATAGGTGGATATGCACATCAAGGCGACGTTGACATGGCTCTGCGTCTATTTGAGGAGATGACATTTGGCAGCCGTGGTATTAGACCGAGTTATGTGACACTGGTTTCTATATTATCAGCATGTAGTAGGGCTGGGGTAGGGTTGAGAGGGATGCAAATATTTGAATCAATGAGATTGAACTACACAACTGAACCAGGTACTGGGCATTATGCTTGTGTTGTCGACCTTCTAGGGAGCGTTTATTAATTTATTCAAAATATGCCAATTCAACCCACTATTTCAGAGTGGGGAGTTCTACTCGGGGCTTGTGGGATGCACGGAAAAACAAAATTGGGAAAAATTGCAGCCGAAAAATTATTTGAGCTTGATGATGAAGACTTTGGCAACCATGTAGTGCTTTCTAATAGGCTTGCATCTGCTGGCAGGTATTTATTTCAAACCATGCTAACTGGTTTTCCTTCTTGAATATTGCTAACTTATTGATTGAAACTAAAGCGATGTCGTCTCTTTCATATGACTCAAATATTATCATAGCTCTTATGTTCATGCTTGTAATTGTTAAATGCAGATGGGAAGAGGCCACTGTTGACAGGAAGGAAATGAAAGACATCGGTAATAAGAAATATGTTGGATTGCTGTAAAGAACAGAATCCATGTTTTCCAAGCAAAGGATAGTTCTCATGAAGTGAACTCTGAAATTCAGGAAGCTCATTCTTTGGCCAAATAATAAGAGGCCTGGTCAATCATAGCCATTGGTGTGCTTGTAATTATTGTGAGATAATCATCGTTTTCATCGCTTCAAGGATGGTTGTTGCTCTTGTAAAGATTATTGGTAATACTATTCTGTTATACCTATTTCATACATGCCTCAAAAGATATAGCAAAACAAAGAAAAACAGAACAAAAGGAAAACAAATGCATACTTGTAGTCATAAAAATGTTATTTGCATACCATTTTTTATTATATTATTTTGCACCACCTTTTTATTATATAGTAAATGTTTTTAAATTTCTAATGCACACTTTCTGTATCTATATTTTCTCAAACTAGAAAAGATGGTAAGAAGATGTAAGCATGCATTATGGTATGCCAAACCTTTTCAAAAAAATTATGGTATGCTGATAACATAATACTAACAAAGTTAGTAACTCTAACATTGTTCAGATCTTTCCAAGTTGAACGAACTGATTATGGCAAAGGTTTTACTGCCAAAGACCAGTTCTTGAATTAAATATAAGTAGGAACTAATTCCTACAAAAACAGCCTGAATTCTAACAATTTTTTAATTTATTATATTTTTTAAATAAAGATATACATCTATTGAGACTCAAGTCTACTATCGATGTGCCAGCTATGATGATGAAATTTTCTGGAATAAATTTGTTCTCCTTGATAGTGAAATTTTGCCCTCAATCCAAATGTCTTCAAATTCTGCATGGATGGGTCTAGAGAGAAGAAAGTTTTCTCTGTTCCCTCTACTGTATGTGATCACAACCTTTATTTTTAAATCTTATTGTGTAACAGAACAGGGGCAGTAGCAAAGAGAGGCATGCATATGTTTGCATCGATGTGAGTTACCAGTGGAACTGGAACTGGAGCTGAGTATTTTGCATATGGTGCTGACTTTTCTAACAAAATTTGCTTGGAAAGACCAAGCATATGAAATTAATGAAACATAGATGGAGAATGGGGTACATTTGCTCTTCACTGATAATCGTTCAAGCGTCAATTGCACATCGTTTTTATCGCATTATTATTTTTTCAACGTGTTATTGAACCATCACTCATGAAAAAAAAAGTGTAATCAAAAGAACTCGTTTTTTTTGACTGACCAAAAGCAATCTCTTTATATCTTTACTTTCTCTAATTATAGATATGTAAAGGTGTAATCATATGGTATGCAAACAATAGTCCCTGCCATTGGTCATCAACTATTTCCAAGCTGTTTTGAGGGTCATTTCCAAATATTAACATGTTTCTTTTTTTAAAATAGTCAAGTGAAGGATCAATTTTTCTATGAGAGAAGAACCAAATGAGTTGAAGTAGAAACTTTTTTTGCTACCATTTCATGTCTCCATTAGTCAGGAGATGGGTTAGTCTGACCTGGTCCCTACTCTTAACAAAGTTCAATACAGAAAAAAACAGAAAGATAACAAAATAATTAATATCCAAAACATGAACCCGGACATTTAAATGCAAAGAGTTTTGAAGACATGGGGGACTATCCTAGTAAATATTAAAATGGCAGTATATTTAACCAACATTCTTTCAAATGACCCATTTTCATTCCTAGAAAATACCAACCTAGATACAATACCAGTTTAAACTTTAAACTGAATTAGTTTACTGAGAAATGATGATACTAGTTTCTAAAAGGTGCCAACATTCCAATTTAACAATTCTGAAGAAAGTACCAGCAGTATTCTAGTTTATACTACAGTAACACAACTAAGCTTTATGAAGATTGAAAAAGCAGTAGAACAGATCCAGGCCTTTACAGTTAAAATATAGTTTAGATTAGATTCATTTTTCCCATGAAAGTACAAGTCCTTAATTATTCATGAGTAGGGAAGGGGGTTTAGAAACCTTTTCATACACTTAACATAGTCAATTATTTTCATGTACATTATCATATTGAAGAATATCAAGAAACTATTATACCTCCCTCCATCAAAAATTAAATCACAACATTCTGCTAAACTTGAGTATACTACATTCCAATTCATCAAAGGTTAGTTGGCCATTACTTTGGTTTAAACTAATAAACTATCATATGACTCAAATAAAGTATCATGAAAATTCAAAAGCATCATGCCCGGATTGAGAAAATAGCTAAAAGCCATCCCATTCCTACAAAGGCTTCTAATCCAATTCCTATAAAGCAGATACTGTATACTAATTGATGATTATAGACCAAAGTCACATATTGAATGAAACCCTGCATTTTGAAACAAGATAAAACTAACTGTGAAAATTGACAATGCCATAACTATAGACCCGTTATTGAAGAAACAATATTTATGTCGAATCAACAATCAAATTCATATACAAAAGAAATTAGCTACATAACTAACAACAACAAAACCTGAGAAATCTAACCCACATATACTAAATAAAGGGTACATTTTTAAGGTGTTAACAAAAGAATTTCACCACCATCATCATATGATCATGATCACAATCACTGTACAAGCACAAGTTTACCACCACCTATGCCTCTACCACCACCACCACCACCGTCCTCAACATTCTGCACCTCATATGCCCTTTCGGCACCATAACAATCAACTCCCCATCCACAAACACCGCACTAGCAAGCTCTGGCAACGTCGAATCCGGCAAGTCTACCATCGATGTGCAGCTATGATGATGAAATTTTCTGGTATAAATTTGTTCTCCTTGATAGTGAAATTTTCCTCTCAATCCAGATGTCTTCAAATTCAGGATGAATGAGTCTAGACTCTAGAGAGAAGAAAGTTTCCTTTGTTCCCTCTCTACTGCATCCGTGATCACAACCTTAATTTGAAATCTTATTGTGTAACACGAGGCAGTAGTAGAACTGGACCTGGAGCTGACTGCTGAGTATTTTGCATATGGTGCCAACCCTTTTAACAATATTTGCTTGGAAAGACCAAGCATTCAAAATTATTGAAAATTGACAATTCATTTAACTTAATAACAACAGTTTCTATGTTTTTTCCATTCTAAGGAATAAGGATAACTCTCATGAAAAGAGCTCCGACATTCAGGCAATGCTGGCTATGCTCAAAGGGGAGATGGGTGTTGAGTGTGTTCACGACACCAATCTAGCCCTCTTTGATTTAGATGATGGGGAATTCAGAAGTTTGGTACCACAGTGAGATGATTGCATTTTGCCTTTTAGTTCTCACTCATGGAGTGCCCATACGAATTTTTCACAAAAAAATCATAGGATTTGCTAATGTCTCAGGAATCACTTAAAAATAAATTGCAGTGAGAGATAATCGTGTTTATTGTCTTAAGGATCATACATAATAGTTTCGTTGTTGTATCTGTTTCATGGATCCGGCTCCTCTAATATGTTCATATGGAAAGTGAATAATATCAATCATTGATTAACAAATCAAAAATAGATATTATAGACAAACATCACAGTAAATCATAAATTTATTAAAGTATCAATCTTGATTTTCTCACTTTAGAAGATTCAAATTCATAAATATAACTCAAGGACATGGTGAAACACAGATGGAAAACAGGGGAGATCCTCTCCTGATAGTCATGCCAGTGTCATTTGCACACCATTTTATCGCTTTTTTTTTTTGTTGAGGAAAACATTTTATCTTATTATTATTATTATTCTTTCAACGTGTTATTGAATGATAAGTCAATAAAAGCGTTGTAACAAAAAAAAAATCAATAAAATATATTCCAAATTACCCTCTTTTTTGGCTGAACAAAAGCACCCTCTTTACGAGTAAAAAACGAGAGAGAAAAAAAAGCACCCCTTATAGAGATGTAAAGGTGTAGTCATTATGGTATGCAAATAACAGTCACTGTGCCATTGTTCAGATATTTCCAAGCTCTTGACTCATTTCTAAATATTAACATGTTTCTTTAAAATAGTCAAATAAAGGATCGACTTTTTATGGAAGTCGGCACTTTTTCGCTACCAATGTAGTCATTTCATGCTTCCAAAGCTGAAGATGGGTGAGTCTGACCTGGTCCCTCTTCTTTTTAAAGTTCAAGATAGAAAAAAACTGATAAAGATGACAGAAAAATTAATATCCAAAACATGAACCAAGACATTTAAATGCATGGAGTTTTAAAACACGGGGTCTATCCTAGTAGATATTAAAATGGCACTAAATTTTAACCTATATACTTTCAATTGACCTATTTCTATTCCTATATACTAACTAATCTAGATACAATACCAGTTTAAACATTAAATTGAATTTGTTGTTCAGGAATGATGATACTACTAGTTTCTAAAAGGCGCTAACATTCCAATTAATGAATCTAAAGAAAGTACCAGCAGTATTCTAGTTTATGGTGCATTCATGCAACTAAGCTTTATGAAGATTGAAAAAGCAATAGAACTGATACAAGCCTTTACAGATAAAACATAGTTTAGATTAGAACATTCATTTTTCCCATGAAAGTACAAGTCCTCAATTATTCATGGGTAGGGAAGGGAGATTAGGAACCTTTTCATACACATAACATGGTCAATTGTGTCCATGTATATTATCATATTGAAGCATATCACAAAACCATTATACCTTCTATCAAATATTAAATCACAACATTCTGCTAAACTTGAGTATACATTTCAGTTCATCAAAAGGTAAGTGGCCATCATTGGCTTAAACAACTAAAGTATCATATTGCTCAAATAAAGTATCATCCAAATTCAAAAGCATCATGCCAGGATCGATAAATAGCTAAAAACCCTTCCAATTCCTATAAAGCAGATATATACTAATTGATAATCAAAGACCAAAAAGCACAAAATTGAATGAAAAAGAAATGAAACCCTGCATTTAGAAACAAGGGAAAACTAAATGTGAAAATAGACATTGCCATCAATATATAGACCAAACCCATTATTGAAGAAACAACATTTATGTTGAAGCAACAATGAAATTCACATACAAAAGAAATTAACTACATAACCAACAACAACAACAACAACCTGAGAAATCTAACCCACATATACTAACAAAGGTCACATTTTTATGGTGTCAAACAAAAGAATTTTCACCATCATCATCACCATTGATCATCACATTCACAATCACTGTACAAGCACAAGTCTACCACCACCACCACCACCACCCATAACTCTACCACTATCACCACCCTCAACATTCTGCAACTCATGCCCTTTCGGCACCGTAACAATCAACTCCCCATCAACAAACACCGCACTAGCAAGCTCCGGCAACGTCGAATCCGGCAACCTAAACCTCCACATATCAAGCTCTAACTGATCAAGCGACAATTCCAAAGACTCCCCATCTCTAACAACAATCTTCGTCACACCGGGATGGATCTCTACCGTATGCGCTCTAACTTCACCAATCCCCTCCGTCTCCGCCACGAAACGGAAACAATCAGCCGCCTCTTCCACCGCCACGTCAGCGTCTGATCGAAACGGAAGCTCCAAAACGCGGCTGAAAACATGCGGCAGACGGCGTAATTTCTTCCCGGAGATTCCTAACAGAGTCTGTGCCTCCGATGAAGGGTTACCGACGTCGGTTCCGAATTGGATTGTGATGTTGCGTTTTCGAGGAACAGGGTGAATCTTCATTTTTAACGCCACAGAGGATTGAACCAACAAGATTAATAACACGAACAAGTTTTGGTTTTGGATTGAACAAAAAATCATAAAGGAATGATTCTTGTTTCTTTTTTTGGGGAAGAAAATGAAAAACCTAACCCTAATTTTTGGAATTGAGAATTGAAATTTTAATAATGTTTTTCCCCTATTTACGAGGAAATATTATTATTATTAATTTTGAGGAATGGGTGCGGAAGTGCAGAAGGAAAAGGAAATGAGAAGAAGAAAGAAGAGAAGAGGATAATTTGAAGTTGATGTTACTGTGTTGCCCTTACGCTTCTTACAATTTACTAAATTTGTCTCTATCCGTTATTAAAATTTTATTTTTGAGAAAAATAAAAGAGTTAATTATGTTTTAGACCTCTATAAATATTCTATTTTTTTGTCAATCTGTGTTTGATTTTTATTTTGGATTAATTTTTTTGAAAATATTCAAATATTTCATTTTAATTCCCTAAAATTTTCTTTCGAGTTTTAGTCCTCTAAAAGTTTTTCGTCCATACTTTTGGTCACTGTTTTTAAAGATAGGTTATTTGTACTCTTTAAACTTTTAAATGAATTTTTGCAATAATGTTTAAAATATTATAAAAATATCTCCAAAAAATTAAAATTATCCAACCAAATATAAATTTTTAAGTATGTTTTGTTAAAAAAAATTAATTTCTTTTGGGAGATATTTTTATAATATTATAAACATTCATAAAAAAAACATATAAAATTTTAAATGACACATACGAGGTCGACTAAAAAAACAATGACTAAAAGTGGTGATGAAATTTAGTCGGAAGGCTAAAAATTCAAAGAAAATTTTATGCGGTTGCCAAAATAATATGAAACTATTATTCGTTATAGCCGAAATTTCTGGAGGTCATTTTTTGATGGAAGTTCGTGTGTGAATTTAGTGCGATTTAATAAAAGAGGAGTGTATCTATCAATAGATTTGCATTAAAAAAAACTATTAATAGATTTGTTACTTGAATCATTTTGAACAAAGGAGCCGAAGACAAGAAGGTTGATGCAGGTTGATATTGGTATGTGTATTAGAGACCATGAAGGCCGATTCGTTAACGCTAAGACTATCGCTTACTTATAACTGATACATGTTAAAGAAGGTGAGTCGTATGGTTTGCTACAAGCCATTAAATGGATGGGTGAATTGGAACTTTACAATGTTATATTTGAGCTAGTTGCAAAAGTGGTTGTAGACAACTTCAACAAGCCGCAATCCGATTTATCTTTTTTTGGTTTTATTATTAGAGATTGTATTTTTCATTTTAATCACTTATGTATGTCATAACTCGTTGGTTGAGTTTTCTAAGAGAAAATCTAATATGGTAGTTCATGATTTGGCTAGGAGCCTAGGGCGGTGTGTATATATATATATATATATATTGCTTCTCATTTTAAGTGGAGCTTTTGACGTCAAAGTATTTTTTTTCGTGCATGAATTAAACGCATAATAACTCAAAATCTATGTAACTAACACCACAGTATCTCGCTGTAAAGGGCCACAGGGCCATGCTTTGGCGGGTAATATAACATGATTAAAAAAGCCTAAGTATTTTATGTGCAAAATCAGCTTTCATATGTTAACCAAAACATTGGCTAAGCTAATCTCAATCACGTGAAATAAAACGTGTGCTTCATCAGCAATTTGTGAATTCTGGTATGCTGCATGCATGTATTGTCGTTTGCTTGACATCACCATCCACCTAATCCTTCCCGTATCTTTTTGTTGGTATCATTTAAACCTAACATTCAATCTCCTCCATGAATTATTTATGTGGTAATATAAAAGCTTATTAAACAAATCTGTGGTGGTTCCTAGCTCTGTAGTGACAAGGCAAAGAAAATATTAGTAATCAATGTATCCAGTGCTTATACGCAATGACTAATCCCTCAAGGTATTCAGTTGATTTATCTAGGGAAAGAAACTCCTACAAATCCTGCTCCAACCCTTGACAATTTTCGTATTCAGTTCCATCAAAATTAAGCACGTGAGTCACATAATAATTTAATAAAATTTCTCTTATGACTTCTGCTGCTTCCATCTTTGTTAAAATTTCTCTTTTTCTCTCTGAAAATAAATTATTGCATTCTATTACTTTCTAACCATTCAGTAATTTAACAATAATCATAATAGGTCATAGAATCAGTTGTATAAAAGGTAAGAGTAATAGACATGAGATGGAATTCTTTCAAAGCAATTGGCTAATGAGACGAGAGGGTCTGACTTTAACCGACTAGTGATACTAAGGTATCGTTTGGCCTCACATTCTTTATACTTCTATAATATTAGCAAGAACTATTTCAATTAAGTACTTAATAGAAAAAAGAACTTTTTTGGAATGAAGAAAACTGAACGGAAGTTGCTTTGAGAAAATATGTTGAAATGAACTTTGCAACCAATTTCAAAAGTAACTAAGTAACCGGACTCAAGTGGTTAATAAATTTTAGTTCAAGTCGAATCCATTTGGAGCAGTTGAATCCGATCCATGACTAGAACCATTCATGTTCAAACTTTACTTTATCTCGCGATGAAACTCTGGATTATGTTATGAGTGACTTTTTCTCCCAAGAACTGAAGAGTTAAAGACAATTTTGAAAATTTTAGCATAGGCTCTGGTGCCCCTCTTGCTTCAGCACTTTGTATTGTCTTAACTCTTAAAATTGATGGAAGTTACATTTTTGTCCTGTCCTGCAATTCTTGTATTATATTCATGATTTACATAGTACGCTGCCTATAATATATCAGTCATTGTTTATAAATTATATCAGCAACTGTAACCTTTTCAACTCATATATCAATTTCTTCTTTCATTGGAGAGGTGGAGGTATTTTGTTGCTAGAACTAAGAATAAATATAGCAATCACCTTAGTTTCATTTGTGTGTTCCTATACTAAGCAAGGCTAACTCTTCCTCACTTCTAACAACTCTTCATTATCAACCCAGCAAAATGCAATCTTAATCTTACTTTTAATTGATCTTAATTTTCTATAGAAAAAAACAAGAAACTCTGTCTATTCACCAGCTAGGTTTACCCTACCAGATGTTTAGATAAGTAACAGAATCATTAGAAAACCCTACTCACAAACCTATCTATACAAATACAACAGCACCTAAAGCTAGCTAGTGCATTATTAGTGATTCCCCAACAGCACATGTACTTTATGTCTTTGGTTAATTTCTGAATGCTCTTTTTTACATGGTAGAGTAGCTCTTCAACTACAATTCTTACAGGGTATACACAACCTTGAGGTAATATTTTAAGTCTTTAATATGCTCTAATGATATGTGGTCAAATGATTGAAAATGACTCTCACATATTTTAGTGCTATGATATCTGATTAAGTTGTAAATGATCAATCCTAGCAGCCTCTTAAACGGTTTGATGAAATGTATCTGCAGAAAATAGTGCTTTCCTGACCGTACCAGAATGTGGAATGTCATTTCCGCATGTATGAGAATGAAAATGGGAATCAATCAATAGTGCCCTACCTATCTGTATGGGAATTGTTGTGAAAAACGATGTCAAGAACAAAGTATAACGGTAAAAGGAATGGAAAAAAAACAAGAAGAACAACAAGGATTGGTTATAACTGCTATTCTTTACTTTCTCTTTAAACAAGATTACAAGCGTTACAAGAATAACAAATAACCCTCTCACCCTAAATTAGGATTTGCCGTATTAGGGTTTTCCGTCACTTCTAAGATGAGAGACTAGTATGCTATTTATAATAAACCTAACATACTAACTAATGGGCTTTTTTCACAATTACCCATTACAAGCTAACTTAAGGTACAAGCTAACTTAAACAATTGGACATAACAAACAGGCCCAATTCGATATGCTAACAAACCTAGCAGTATCCACTAATGCATGTTAGAACAACTTCGACTACAACACGCACTACTTCGACAGCAGCATGCGAACAATCTTCGACCTCATGCTTCGATCCCTGTCGAACCAGAAGCTACCCTAGAGTTCGTTCCAATATCTCACAAATCTCCACCTTGGAACAAACTCTAATATCAATCGAACCAGCTAGCTTTCTTCATGCAGCTTTACCAACTGCATACAGTGGAAAAACTTGCAACTTGGCAATGTCTTGGTGATCATATCAGCAGCATTGTGATCTGTCGAAACCTTCAGCACTTGGACTTCTCCACGCTCGATTACTCCTCTGACGAAATGCAGCCTCACATCAATGTGCTTCGTTCGCTCATGATAGGCTGAATTCTTCGACAGGTGTATTGCACTTTGACTATCACATTTAACAGTGATACTTCGACCTTGAAGTTTCAGCTCCTTAGCAAAACCTTCAAGCCACAATGCTTCTTTCACAGCTTCAGTGAGGGCAATATACTCTGCTTCAGTAGTTGATAATGCTACAACCTTCTGAAGTGTTGCTTTCCAACTAATTGCCGTACCAAACATAGTGAAAACATATCCAGAAATGGATTTTCTGGAATCCATACAACCTGCATAATCAGAGTCGACATATCCTTCGATCACTGCTTTACTATCTTCACCCAAGGCTCCACCATAAATCAGGACTCTGTTCAGAGACCCATTTATGTACCTTAGAATCCACTTCAATGCTTGCCAGTGAGCCTTTCCAGGATTCGACATGTACCTGCTTACAAGACTTACTGCATATGCTATGTCAGGTCTAGTACAAACCATAGCATACATCAAAGAACCTACTATATTAGCATATGGAATGCTATTCATATAAGCTCTTTCGTCATCAGTACTGGGACACTGATCTATACTCAGCTTGAATTGAGGGTTTGTCGGAGTCACAACAGGCTTCGAATTCGACATACCAAACTTGTAGAGAATCTTCCGTAGGTATGCTTCTTGAGATAAGCATAATTTCGACTGCTTTCGATCTCTTCGAATGTCAATCCCAAGAATCCTGGATGCAGCTCCCAGATCCTTCATGTCGAATTCCTTATTGAGTTCAGCCTTCACCCTCATTACATCTTCGACATTGTTGCTTGCTATGAGAATATCATCCACATAGAGCAACAGAATAACAAATGAATTACCAGGTCGAAATCTGAAGTAAACACAGTGGTCGAACTGACTTCTAATGAAACTTATCCGTGCCATGAACTTGTCGAACCTCCTATTCCACTGTCGAGGAGATTGTTTCAGTCCATATAAAGATCTCTGTAGTTTGCACACATAATCTTCCTTCCCCTTTTCGACATACCCTTCAGGTTGCCTCATCAGGATTGTTTCATCTAGATCACCATACAAGAACGCAGTCTTTACATCCATTTGTTCCAGTTCAAGGTCGAACTGTGCCACCATGGCAAGCAACATTCGAATGGATCTGTGCTTCACAACAGGAGAGAACACATCATTGAAGTCGACACCTTCTTTCTGAGTGAAACCCCTAGCGACCAACCTTGCCTTGTATCTTTTCGACGCCACTCCTTCGATTCCTTCCTTAACTTTGAAAATCCATTTACAGCTGACTAACCTTGCTCCAACAGGTTTCTCGATCAGTTCCCAAGTGTTATTATCATGAAGAGATTTCATCTCATCATCCATGGCCTTCAGCCATTCAGTCCTGTTTCGACTCCTCAGAACTTCCTTATAGTCTCTAGGTTCTTCGTCTAGAACCTCACTTGCAGAGATTAAGGCATAAGCTATAAGATCTGCATATCCAAGTCTCTGAGGTGGCTTGATAACTCTTCTCTGCCTATCTCTTGCCAACAAGTAGTCATCAACAGTTTCCTCAACTTCCTCAGTATCTTCTTCTTCTTCGACTTCATCTGGGATACGCAATTCAGCATCAACATGCTCCACCTCAACAGGAATCTCTCCCTGTTCCAGCTCTTCGACAGAAATTTCTGCACTTCGATCAACATCATCAGTTTTCTCGAAAGCCATTTCAGCTTCATTGAAAACTACATCTCGACTGGTGATACACCTCCTGTGACCTGGCTCTAGGCACCATAGCCTATAAGCTTTGACTCCTTCAGGGTATCCCATGAACATGCATTTTAGAGCTCTAGGTTCGACCTTGTCTTGCCTAATGTGAGCATAGGCTACGCAGCCAAATACTCTCAGTTTGTCGAGATCTGGTGGATGTCCCGACCAAACTTCTTCAGGTGTCTTCATATCTAACGCAGTCGAAGGACATCTATTTATCAGATATGCTGCTGTCGAAACAGCCTCAGCCCAAAACACCTTCTTTAACCCAGCACTGGTCAACATGCATCTAACTCTTTCCAAAATAGTTCGATTAAACCTTTCAGCCAAACCGTTTTGTTGTGGAGTACCTGCAGTAGTTCTGTGCCTTGCAATACCGGAGACAGCACAAAAACTGTCGAACGCCTCATTGCAAAATTCAAGGCCATTGTCGGTTCTCAACCTCTTAACCTTCCTGCCAGTTTGATTTTCGACCAGAGTCTTCCAACTTTTGAAATTCTCAAAAGTTTCATCCTTAGTCTTCTGGATGAATACCCATAACTTTCTGGAATAGTCATCAACTATGGATAGAAAGTACCTCGCTCCTGAATGTGATGGACACCTTGCAGGCCCCCAAAGATCAGCATGGATGTAATCAAGGGATCCATGTGTTCTTTGTTTGCCTTTGTTGAACTTCACTCTACAAGATTTTCCAAGTACACAGGGTTCACAAAACTTCAGCTTTTCGACTTTGTCTCCACCAAGCAGATTTTGTTTCCCTAGTTCGACCAGACCCCTTTCACTGACATGGCCCAATCTCATGTGCCAAATTTCTGTCTTCGACAAAGGTTTCGTGGATGCGACATTTGTCGAACCACTTACAACTTCAGCCTCAAGGGCATACAAGCCTTGTTTCTTCACGCCTCTCAAGACTTCCTTCGATCCCTTCATGACTCTAAGGATACTTTTCTCTCCTTGGAAAACATATCCTTTCTTGTCGAATTCACCAAGAGAAATCAAATTCCTCTTCAAGTCAGGTACATACCTAACTTCAGTCAATAACCTTATTGACTCATCATGGAGCTTGAATCTCACAGATCCAATACCAGCAATCTTGCAAGCTTTGTTGTTTCCCAGCAATACAGATCCACCGTCTTGTTCACATAGTTCCTCGAACACGTCTTTGTTTGGAGTCATGTGCCAAGTGCAACCTGAATCCATAATCCACTCCTTCGATGAGTCGCTGCTTGAAACCACAAGGACATCAGATGAGTCGAAATCATCTTGTGCAATGGCTACGTTGCCATTATCCTTACCTCCATGATCCTTCAGGCGTTCAGGGCACACCTTTCTTGTGTGACCCTCCTTCTTACAATGATAGCATCGAATGCCAGATGCCTCGCCACTGTAAGATTTCTGCTGACTTTTACCTTTCTTCTTGTCGAACTTACCTTTCGACAAGAATTTTCCCTTGACGGCCAAACCTTCACCAACAGTCGAAGGTTTATGCTCCTTTCGTTCGTTCAAGTCCTTCGAGTACAAGGCTGATTGAACTTCTTCAAAGGTCAGGGACTCCCTTCCATACAAGAGAGTTTCTTTGAAGTGAGCATGTGTTCTGGGCAAAGCGCACAACAGCAACAGAGCTTGATCTTCATCGTCGATCTTCACATCAATATTTTCCAGATCAAGAATCAGCTTGTTGAACATATCCAACTGCTCAGCCAACACTTTGTCTTCACTCATCTTGAATGAATACAAAGCCTGCTTCAGGTAGAGTCGATTTACCAGCGATTTGGTCATGTACAAACTTTCAAGTTTCACCCATAACCCTGCTGCCGTCGTCTCCTTTGATACCTGTCGTAGAACCTTATCACCAAGGCTCAGCAAGATTGCGCTGTGGGCTTTCTCAATCATGGCCGTCTTCTCCTTCTCCGTTAACGCAGCATCCATGGCTGCGACTCCCTTTAAGGCTTCTAAACAACCCTGCTGAACCAGTAGGGCTTTCATCTTCAAACGCCACAGACCAAAATCGTTCACGCCGGTGAACTTTTCAATCTCATACTTTGTTGAAGGCATCTTCTCCACGCTCACCGCACCAATTTGTTGTGAAAAACGATGTCAAGAACAAAGTATAACGGTAAAAGGAATGGAAAAAAAACAAGAAGAACAACAAGGATTGGTTATAACTGCTATTCTTTACTTTCTCTTTAAACAAGATTACAAGCGTTACAAGAATAACAAATAACCCTCTCACCCTAAATTAGGATTTGCCGTATTAGGGTTTTCCGTCACTTCTAAGATGAGAGACTAGTATGCTATTTATAATAAACCTAACATACTAACTAATGGGCTTTTTTCACAATTACCCATTACAAGCTAACTTAAGGTACAAGCTAACTTAAACAATTGGACATAACAAACAGGCCCAATTCGATATGCTAACAAACCTAGCAGTATCCACTAATGCATGTTAGAACAACTTCGACTACAACACGCACTACTTCGACAGCAGCATGCGAACAATCTTCGACCTCATGCTTCGATCCCTGTCGAACCAGAAGCTACCCTAGAGTTCGTTCCAATATCTCACAGGAATCAATCAAACCTATGCAAATGAAAATGGGCTTGGATGGTATCTATCTGTCAACACTCAACAGTGCCCTACCTGATATTGATCAGCCATGTCAATTATGGAACATAATCTCACAGTAAGTAAGCGACGCATTTGAGAATATGCTCACACAAAATTTGATATGTCGGTCAAGTATGGTCAATGATTTTGCTCCTTGACATGCATGCTAATATTGTTTGTGCCATAAACCAATCTTATTTATAGTGCAGGTTTCATACAGATTGCTTAAGTATATGATTATTTTTTTGCCAGGATAAATAGTTATTGGTACGAAATGGAATCTAACGAAATACATGACAAAAGTCTTCACAGTTTAGTCACCAATATCACATGTATTCCACCAAATTCGAAAACAGTATTTTCTAAAAAATAGGCCACATTAGATTTTCTTGCAATATAATTTTAGTTTCTTATACAGTGACCTCACTGACCTGTGTGGTTCAAAACAAAGGTACGTCCTACTCCTGCTCATGGGATAGATTAGATTTTCTTGCCAATAAGAGAATTGCTTTGCAGACCCTTCAGTTTGCTTAAAAGCCCCTCGAATTTATCGGAACGTAACTCTCGATTGTGCAAAACCTATCGGGAGTTACGATCCAGTCATTGTTTTTGGATAGGAGCATACTGAATCGGTTTATTTCAGAGGTTGAGCAATCCACCGGGTGCATAGAGTAATCTTTTACGTATCAAAGATCATTTGGGCTGGCAGGAGCTTATAACAAACATAGGGCTTGCAAGAGTTTATGCTTTAGAAGTTGCCTGAAAGAGTGTGTTCACATATTTTTTTTTAGAGTAAATCGACATTTTAGTCCTCAAAATTTGTAAAAGTCAAGTATTTTTATCTTTTAAATTTGTAAAATAACAAATTAGTTCCTTCAATTAAAGAAACTCTATCAATTTAGTCTTTCTACATTAATATCTCTTCAGTTAACATCTATTGAAATCAACAAAAGACATAACATTAACTTGAATAGTCTCTTGATGCATCAGGATAACCACAAAATCTTTAAAATTGTGGCCATTAATTTGAAAAATGACTAAATTGACTCAAGTTGTTCAATTTAAGGGGTTAAATACAATTTAGTCCATATTTTAAGTACTAAAATTTAGTCCATATTTTTGGTTCAGCCAGGTTTTGCTCTAGGAGACATACTTGATAGCTAATAAGACTTGAGCAAATAATTAAGCTAATAAGACTTAAGCAAAAGATCAGCAAAAAAAAAAGTCTTAAGCAAAGGAGCTATAGGCACTACTTCGATTATAACAGTGAATAAAGAGAAGCATTCTCAAAAGTGATGACAAAAGAGGTTCAAAATCTATTGTTGACTAAGAATTGACAGATAAAATCAAAGATATAAAAGAACCTTTACATGTATAAAAGTTGGAGCTCCTCGCAAGAAATGAGGGCTTTGTACTGATTGAGAATTATTTGACTCCAAAATCTACCATTGACTTCAAGTTGGAGTTTTAGACCCATAGTTTGTTGTTGTGAACCAATTGTATTGATGAATATCTTCAAATGCGACAAACTGCCAGAAATCTTTCTTCATCTTGCTAACAATCCTTGAAATCCTATACTTGAGAAACTCCAATACTGCAGAAAACAATCCTTTACCATCAACAATTGAGCTTCTTTGATATTCAAGAACCCAAGTATTAGGGTCTAATTGCACTACTGAGGCACCCCATTTTGGTTGTATCCATGAAGTATTCGCCTTCCGAATCAAATAGCTAACTTGTCCACCATTCCACTTTCAAACAGCAGCAAAACAACATGAAGTTAGTCAACATTAACATATGTATCACAAACACTTTAGATTGAAGGTGTGTCCGATGTGCTACTAATGTTAGACAAATACACAACACCAAAACATTACATTCAATTAGTCCATTTTATCAAATTATCACTGGTTTCAATGTATAGTGTCATGTCTGGTGCAGGTGTCTGATTTCAATCAACGACAAATCACATAAAAAAGGGATAACATTTTGGAGAATTTACCTCAGTGACTCTTCCTGATAAGATAGTTAGTGTACGAAAAGACATCCCAGTAGTGATCATTCCAGCTGTTTGTAGAGGCCACCCCCAAATTGTTACCTCCTCAATTGCTGATTTGTACAATTTGCACCTTGAATTTAATAATAGACCATCCTATATACAATTTTAGTTGATGTTTCAGCTATACTTTTTTATTGGGCAAATCAATAAAAATATAATCTTTATTCTCAAATTCACAGTTCTTTAACAACCCAAGAAATCAAAAATGCAAAATTCATACTAGTTCTTTAACAAATCAAGAAACTTTTTCTGATAAATTCTACAAACAATACAATACCTGGTTGATTTTCCATGATTTATCAGTAAAGTTACAGTTAGAAACTTTTCCATTCACAATCCCTCCCAATTCCTTCTGCAAAAACCTCAACTTTCCATTTAAATCTTGAACTTTATGACATTTCTCACCAACCCTTTTCACTATATCCTCTGACAAAGAAGGCTGAAAAACCACCGAAACAACCCTTGACAAAACAACATCAGCAAACAAAAGAACCCCCAAAACCATCATCACCTTCAATACACCTAAACCAGAGTAAAAACACCTCTTTTCTCCCTTTTTCTTTCTTTCAATTCTATGAACAACATGATTTGATTTAGCACTTGACTTGATCACAGGAGTAGACGGCGCTATTACACCGTCATAACGCTTTACGGGTGTGGAGAAAATGGAAGAATCAATGGAAATTGGAGTGATGTTATTGTTAACATTGTTGGGTTTGAAAGAAGAGAATTTGGTTAAGGCACTATTAGGTATAAGATCAAGGGTTGCATTGATACTAGCTATGCAAAATTCACAGTTGCAATTGGCGTTTTTCTTGCAACCTGGGTAGTATGAGCTGTTTTCATGGTTCTCTTCTTCTTTTTCTTCGATGCTGTTAGATTTTGATTGGTGAAGGTTGATTCTCATGGTTGAATTCTTGATTCTTCAGAGATTTTTTTTTTGTTTCTTGTGTTGTGAATTTGTTGTAATCTTTAGAAGTTTGTTGTATTTGGTGAGTAAAATAAGTTCGAAATTTGAAAATTTCAAAGCCAACGGTCGGGAATCAGTTATTTAGTAGGTGAAATGACATACATAGCCTTTCTACTTTATCTGGATATTTAGGTATTTAGAATGTTTTGACTCACACACACACACATAAATATACGAAGCATACATGGTATAAATATTCAGGCTATTAATATTAATAATATCCTAAGCTGATCTGGTCATTTTTTAGTAAGTTAATCTAAGTGTTTGGGACTTCCTTAAGAAAAAGTGTTTGAGACTGATCTAAAACCCCAAAGTTAATAGTATACAAGGTCCAAATTCCAGTAGGTCCAAACACACTATGGACCCGGTTCAACAAATATTAAATCCTCCCAATCCTATAAACGCTTCAACGTTTAGTTGAACTCCTTTATTCTGTAACGGATGTCGACATTGATAGAATGCTTCCTCTCACTAAATTATTAATGAGTCCACATTAATGCATATAAAGAACTTCCTCCGTCACAAATATATGATACACACTATTTATCCATTTTATACCCTCAACTCTCTTTTCAAAGAATTGTTGTTCGGCACATGTCACCTTTCTCATCACCCCAACTCTAATAATATGGTGAAACTAGTATTCAATTATTAGATACATTTGATTTTTTTATTGTGGAAGGTGTAAACAAAGAGGTGCTTAATTAATTGAATATTAAATATAATTTGTTTATGTTATTCATATCCATAAGTTAGTTCAATGATTAATTTTATTAAATATTGTAAATTTAACCAGCTAGTTTATTCCGCTATTAATTATGAGCTAACTTATCGCTCATCTTCTATAAATTTGTCTGTCATAAGTTATTTTATCAACTATATTTACTATTTTTTAACAAACAGAGCCTTAACATTTTCGGAGTGTATGGAAGGGAGGACCAAGTCTATATTTTAAATGATATTATCATGTTCGTAATTTAAAAGAGAAAAGTAAACTCTCCCCTTCCATCCAAACATACCCTAAGTTGATCTAATGATTTATTTTGGACAAGTAACCTAATAATTGGATTGACACACTTGTTTCTTGCAAATCAAGTAATCAAAATAATAGATGAATTAGAGAGAAGAATAGAGAATATGAGAAGGTGGTTATGGAGAGAGAAGAAAGTGTTGGAAGTTTTTTATTATTTCATTGTTTGATGAAAATAGAGAATTACAAACTATTTATATACATGACTTGGAGAGTAAGTCATCTAGTAACCAACTAACTATCTTTTTAAAGTAAAACTAATTATTAAAACTAACTTTAATAAAGTGTGGAGAAATGAAAAATCTGGATTTCCAACCTTTACATATTAACATATTATTGTCTTTATAGCCACCCACTGAAATGAATTTACAATTCTCTAATGATTTTTTTTATAAGGAGGTCTTTTTTGAATGGAAAAAGCTGATCTAATAATAATAATTCAGTAAAACTTTTATTCATTTATTAGATAGATTTGGATTTTTTGGGGAAAGTGGAAACAAACAAGTGCTTTGAATATATAAAAAAGATTTGGGCAAATGCATTTGAAGCAAATGTATGCATCAAGTCCATGTTGGCACATTGTTTTCATTGAAACAAAAGTCAAAGGCAAATCAAACCCATCTCCAACATTGTCGGGCATCACCAGATAAGTTATGGCGATGTACAGTAATACTCCTCTATTGACGATGACATGAAAATTAAAATGAGATGATTGACAAATCACAACGACATGGAGAAGGTTATGGAGAGAAGGGGAAATGATTTATTTGGTCAACAAGAATTTGAATCCCACCAATTCTCAACTTTATGAGTGGTTCACATTATATGCAGTCTAATAAAATCAGATATAAAAGAATAAAATGAAACTAGCATTGCATTATTTGATTTTTTTTATTTTTAAATTTACTATTATTTTGAATCCCACCAATGCACAACTTTACTTGAATATTTTATATGTAAATAGAAAAGTTTAAATTTAATCGATAAGATTGAATCTAGAGGAAGCAATGTTAGAATCTCACAACGTAGCGAATTAAAATCTGAAAACAAAAATTGTTTTTTCATTAATTTTTATAATAAAAAAGGTTTCATATGTAGACAAAAGTGTCATATTTTAAAATGGAAATTGCCATATAGTGTTTGCTAACCCCTCAATTTAGCGGAACGTATCTTGCGACGACACAAATATATCGGGAGATAGGTTTTGAGCGGCTCTTTTTCAAGGGTTGAACAATCTGAAAGGCATATAGAGCAACCTTCTTTCAAAATTTGTCTTAAACCTCACTAATTATTGAAAATTATTTGAGCGGTCTTCGCCGATATGCCTTAAATAATGGAGGGAACCTACGTGGAAAAAAAATACCACAAATTTTTTGTTCAAAAAAGAAAAGAATATATTTTGAATGAAGTAAAATGAAATCAATTTTTATTTTATATTATACTTTTATTTTTTAAGGATATTTCTGAAGTATATATGTGAAATATATAATTTTGCCTCATATCTTTATAGTACATGTTAACCCTTCATAGAAAAAAATCTTTATAGTATATGTTAAGTAAGGCAAACATTAAAATTTTAGGTTATTTTGTTTTGTTCTACTTCTATTCTTTTTCTAAAGCCAATTATAATCTATCTAGTGGTGTGTTTGAAAGTTAATAATTTGAGTTCACAACAACTATGCAACTAACTACCTGTTAGGTTGACACTGAACATTTTGGAACAGAACACATGTCAAAGTTAAACCAAACACACCAAAAGATTAACAAGTTATGTAGTTGTTAATAAGTTAAGTATTTTAACACAAAAGATGACAAAGGGATTAGTAATACCAAACTAGGAATCAGTTTTGTAAAAACAGAAAAGAGAAAAGCTGAAAAAATAAAAGATCCTGAGATTACATCCCTGTACATGACAAGAAACAAGAAAAAGAAAAGATGGAGGCTTGGCCAAAAGTGGCTAAAAACAATTAACTTTTTTATTCTAACCAAAACAGAGTATCCTCTGCCTCAACAGAGTATACTCTGCCTCTTGGTTTCTCATCATCAATACAAAGAAAAAGTGGATGAATCTCCAACTTGAGAAGTGCTTGGGGACCTTGAATACTTCTTTGATGAAGGTGAAGATGATGATGATGATGAATCATTTGATCTTCTTCTTAGCATCTGTCTCATACCTTCTGCTACTCTAACTGCAGGGTTAGATTTGAATTTTCTGCAAAATGACATGTGAGCTTTCACAGCTTCATCCATGTCCCATTGCTTTTTACCTCCACTCATTACTTCATCTCTCACTGCTTCTGAACACAACCCACATAACCATTTTCCATCAAATTTGGACTTCACATCGGTTATGTAGTCTTGAGTGCAATCTTCTTTCAAGCCACAACATTCACACTTTGCTGATTCAATTTCCATGATCTTTTTATAGCTCTCTTATTAAAAGAAATATTTTTAAGAAGGAAGAGAATCTTTTTCCTTAAAACACAAAAAGGGTTTGTGAGTGATGACTTTAGTATGCAAAGTATAGTAAACAATGGGTGGTTTTTGCTTTGGTTGGACTTGGATAATGGATTCCACAACAATGATTGAGGTGGTTTTATTTGTTTACTTTTATGTTGTTGTGTTTTCTCATCACTTTGGAATATTGGTTTGTTGATTCAAGAACTAGGGGAGTGTCTTATGTTGAGTGAGGGGTTTTTATTATGGTGTTTGAGATGAGAGAGAGTTTAAGAAGAGGGTAATAATGCCATAATTTCCTCCATGTTCTAAGGGACATGTGCAGTGGAAAATGTGACAAAAGTGGTCGGAGGGACCTTTGCTGTGGCCCTTTCTAGCATTTAATACTTTAATACGATAGCACCATAAATTAAACAACCCTAAACTTAAAATAAGTAGGGAAAGCTGATTGGGACAGCTAACAGTAATAGTATGTGTATGTTATAATCTTTTATTGTATTTCTTTTTACTTATGTTATTGTCTTGTCACTTTAGATTGTTTGCAAATATTTTAGTTTTTTTAATACAACAAAATTACACGATTTGACTTTCAACGATCGTCTCAAAATATCTCTTGCATCTTAGATTTTTTAGACCTGATATGAGAATAATCATCGAGTCATTGCATAGTTTTGTTTAGTTCAATAGATATGTCGATTGTTGGAGTTGGAAAGTTAAAACGTGTCACACTTATCGTGAAACTAATACCTATCAAATGCGTTAGCAACATTAGATTGCAACAACAGCTCCAATTTGATTGTTTATGAGTATTCTCCTACTCAAATTAGTCCTCTTCATTTTGCTAATTATGATGGGATTTTGTATCCCCGCTTTTTGCTTTGTAATCTTCTTTTTTTTGGGCTCATACCCTCTCTGTTTTAAAAAATAATAATCAAAATATCTAATTCATTATTTTTTTAGAAGAGTTTGTTGTGTTTCTAACTCTCCGATACCATCTTGACAGACGTATCATTTCATTTTCATACATGCATGTTCCCACTACATTATTGCATGCATCAATTCATCTAGATATTTAATTCAGTGAGAAGTAGAAGTAATTTTTTAATCAAGTGATTTGTCTCAAAGCTCCACTTCCGAAGAATCATTTAAAAGAACTCGAGTTATATTCTTGTGTAGAACAGTTTTTTGTTAGACTTTAATAATTAAATTGTGATTGATCTTTGAATTACCACTATTCTTTTCACCTGAAAATCAGAAGGTTAACACTAAAAAGAATTTAAGCATTTTATTTTTGCAAAAGCAGAAAAAGTTTAAGCAGGTGTTAAGCATTTAAAATTGCTATAAATGAGAGTTAACACTAATAATGTGCTGACCCTGCGGAAATTGATTAAGGATTTAAAATTGGAAAGTATGCATAAAAAAATTTCACAAATTAATTATAATTTAGTAGTATGACTCCCAAAAAAATAAAAATAAAAATACTATTATTAGACGATTGTTTAATCCGCATGATGATCTTTAAAACTCTTAACATTCATGTGTGTACTCTCGAGATAACTGTGTGCTATTAAAGGTCGCCCAATGATTGAAAACTTCACATGCATGCCTTTGTTTTTGAGTCCCTGCCAAAAGTTTTGCAATATAAAAGTAATTTTATTTGCTTATTCGATTGGATCGGTTTAGAGTGAAAAAAATTACTTGATACAGTTCCTTCGATTTTATGATTAGATTCAATTGGTTTGATTTTAAAATAAAATCAATTTTTTTTTTTATTTGGATTGAATTGGTTTTTGTTTTTTTTCAAATTTTGTTTTCTTCGGTTTCCCATTTTTTTAATCCGTTGTTGTAATTTGCATTACATTGGATTAGTTTATGTTGAAGTATAATTCATATTCTAATGTTAGTTAGTTGTGCATAAATCCAACTATGTTTGTTGGTTAGTTAGTTAGTTAGTTAGTAATTAACTAGTTAGTTAGTTGGTTAAGGGTTTGTAATGCAAGTAACTTCACTTAGCCTATAAGTACTTAGATTTTGTATTCAATTGATACATCTCAAACACACCTAATATCACTCATATCTCTCACATTCAATAATAAAGAGTTTTATCCTTCCTTTGTAGTTTCCTCTCTAAAGTGTGAGTATGTGGAGATCATTCTGATCTTAGTACAGAATGTTCTGAAGTATCCAGAACATTCTAATCTTTCTCTCAATTTTGTATGTGCATTTTCTATCAGTTTACATTACTTTGGATTGGATATGAATATTCCTATATAAAAGTGAAAAAAGAATGATATTGTGTAGATATAAAAGTTTTGTATTAGAAGAAACTATACCACTTTAAAATTATCGAGCAGATAGCAACAAATTGATGATTTGACTTCACTTTGCCAGATTTTTTCATTGTGTTAAAAGTTGTAATAATACAACTACTCATGGCATGATTTATTTATTTATTTGCTTAATATATATATATATATATATATATATTGGTTCTCTTTCATAACCAAGAAATGTTTTTCATGTGATTCAAGTAAATACGTGAATGTTCTGTCTTGCTCAATAAGTTTTGCACTAACATGCAAACAAGTTTAGCAACTTCTACTTGGTTATCAATTTGGCAAATTGATCAACATGGCCTTATCATTCATGTCATGAGACAGCCCCACCCCAGTGCAAAATTTTGCACCTTTCTCATATAAGGGACGGAACCAAGAACCAAGTTTAGAGGGATTGAGATTAAAGAATAATTTATTAAAAAAGATTTAATTAATATACTATACAGTGTATAATTATTTTACATATTGTTGGATGCATGTGTAAAATAGGTGTACATTGACAGAATGTACTAATTAAATTCAAGAAAAAATAATTTTTCCTATGTACAATAAATTTAAAAAATTATAAGTTTTAATCAAAGTTAAAATTTAACCAAAATTATAAGAATTTTCAAGGATATAGGAAATGTGGGTATCTTGAGGCTAGATTAAAGATATTTTTAAATAGCAGAGAAACAAAATATGAAACAAAAAAAAAATACAAATTTATAATTCATAATGAAATCAGGAGCAGTGTATTGAAATTTCTAAGTGATATTGCAATGAGGAATCCAAAATTGGGATTCTAGTTAAGGATTATGGTTTGTTTTTGTGTAAATTGCAGACAAAATCTTTGTTTTTTTCATTTAAGGATTTTAGTTAAGGATTAGTGCAATTAAACATAGAAACCTAAGTGATTAAGGTCCAATATATTAAGTAAAAGTCAATTATACAACATCATATAAAATTCACAAGAAATAAATATGGAGACAAAAAAATATAGTAGTAATATATATAGTATAAAAAAATAAAAAATGTTTAGGGGGATTGTGACCTCTGTTAATCCCCCTTGGCCCCTTCTAGCTCCGTCACATATATACACACACTTTCTCCAATTTACTTTGTTAACTTTTATTGATTTCTATTATTTTCTATGATGTCAAGCTGACTATATCTTAACATATTGATGGAAATATAAATTGTTTATTTGATATTTCTCAATTTTAATTTCAAATTTTAATTTCTATTTCATGTAGCTTTCACCTACAATGTTGCATCTAATAATGCTAACTCAATTTCAAAACCAATTGGAGTAGATATCAACTTCTCATAATTAAGACTCGTGGAAGATCATAATTGGCTTGTCATTGTTAATGAGCTCAAAACCTTGAATTGATTTATCTACAAATGGAACACAAGTCAAAAGTCAAAGTTGGTGTATATATATATAAATATAGAATTATGCTAACGAGTGTCTTAATGATATTGTTTAAGAAATACACATAGAATATTTGTCTTGAAAATACAAGTCAAAGTTGTGTCAAAACAATAATTAAATCACTTTCTATATAAAAGTTACTCCATCCGTCCCTTTTTATAGGAATAATTTACAAAAATCACAGGTATTAAGAAAAGTTGTTGGAGTAATAAAGTTGTCTCAAATGTGTGTGACTATTACTAGATTACCCTTAATTAAATATGTATTTAATGTTAAGTTTTCATATACCAAGACAAATTAATAATATTAATAAAGGGCATATTTGAAAAAAGAGTAATCAATACATCTAGGAATTTGTATATGATCTTATATTTAGAGACAATTTTTTTTATAAACTACTCTTGTAAAAAAGGACGAAAGGAATACTGTTTTTAGTTACTTAAACAATACTTTAAAAGCACTCGTTACCATTTTCCATTAATATATTAACGATATTATGCACATAAGGAAACACGGAACGTGCATGTTCGGTTGAAAGTTTGAACACCCTCTCTCGTTCATTTTTTGGCAATCTTACTTGATGTTTGTTATTTCCTTTTAATTTATAGTACATCTTTTTGGTATGACCCATAACATACCAAAGGTACCGATAAATGGACAACGTTTGAACTTGTTATGTTTTATAGTCGGTCATTAGTGACAAATTCAAAGACTCTTTGGACTTGTTACATGTTACTTAGTGTTATAAGGTTGTATCCGAGACTTCAAGTTATGCCATTCATCTTCAAAGGAACTTGATATTCGTTAAAGTGGAGATCGTTAGAGTATGACTCAAAGTTATTGATAAGTGAACATGAGTTTTGTCGAATACATTTATTTATTGATAATGTCGTAATATAGATCATAGTATATGATGTATATAGTAAATCCAGGTGTTTGTTCTGAGTTCAAATTAAGGCGTAAGCTCTATCAATATATACATTTAATGAATATGAAAATAATTAAGGCGTAGGCTTAATTAATATATACATTTAATTAATATGAAAATAATTGCATTTGTTCTGAGTTCAAATTAAGGCGTAAGTTCTATCAACCGAACTTATTTATCAAACATTGTGTATTATTTATTGTTTATATATTTTTTCTTCGTATTTTTATTCTTTATGTTGGGTTGTTGTTCTAACAATATTTTTTGAAGATTTCATGTATTTTAATCTCAGGTCATTAAATCTATAAAAGCAGCTACCATGGTTTTAACTCATAATGTTTACATTAAAATGAGAAAATACTAACACAAAAATCAATTACTGACGTTTGTCTATGTAGAGGCTATCATTCGACCTCATAGTGTCTCAGGATTGGCTTTTGGACCAATAGATTCGGTTAGGGTTAGGGACAGAGTAACCTGATTTTGAAGACTCAGATGATTATTAAATAAGCCATAGAAAATGAAGATAGTTAGGTTCATGCAATGAGAGAATCATAATTGAGATAGCTAACTTCGCAACAATAATGGCACACATTAGGTATGGTTTTATTTAGGACCACTATTGCTACTGACCAAAACATAAAAATGGAATTATATTAATTTGCCAATCAATAATATATAGTTTCTACTTACCTCAAAAGAACTTTGGTTGACCCTACACGGGAAAGTTATTGCAACATAAAAACTATAGACAGGAAGGACACGCAAGTTTAAAGTTGCATCAAAATAAAATTATGTAAATTCAGAAAATTAAAAAATAAATGTCCATGTATGACTTTATATATCCATAATTATCTCATTAGATATTAATATAAAACATTCGATGATCTATCTTCAATTGCAAAACACTGTTGCCCGCAATCTCTCATTCATGCTAAATCCTTTTTGCAAACCCAATCCTTAACTAGTGTGTGTGTATGTAAGTCAATATTTAATAGAGTAATGTATATTCCTCCTAAACTACTACAATTACAAATTTAGCTTTTTTTTGGCAAGTCAAATTGGGAGGAAAAACAATTGACAGGTTAGAGATTAATAATGTATCATGGATTGTTCATATATCAAGTCTAATTAAGTTCATTATTAGTCTTGTTTTTTTTTTGTTGAGAGGAAGTTCATTATTAGTCTTTGTTCACACTTTCTTTCCCTCATCATATTGTTTTCCAACAAACATTTGGTTTCTTACAAAATATCATAAAAATACATCAATTTAATTTGAATCCAACAAAAGATGAAAAATAAATAATTTTGTGACATGAAGACTAAGGCCTAGCAAGACAAACCTTTGCTTTAGGCCTTAGTCCACCCTAGGGTGGGAATAGGCTAGACCGAGCTAGGCTTTGCAAGGCCTAAGCCTGGCCTGCCAAATTTTTTAAGGCCTAAGCCTGGCCTGCGACCTGTCATAGGCAACTTTTGAGGCCTGAGCCTGACCTTCTGAAAGCCTGATAAGGCCTGCTAGCCTGCTTAAAAGCCTATATCATATGAACATCTTTAAGTAAGCAATGTGATCTAAGTTTAAATAGACTAGCGAACTAATATATCAATTAGATTAAACTCTCTTTTAGTAATCAACATGAGTTTTTAGGGAATTTAACTATATATTGCATCATATTTCAATTCTAGTTTATAATAATACATTTGTATATGCGAAAAATTAATGTATACTAATAAACTTAAATTACTAACGAATTTATATTTTAATTCAAAGTACAAAATATATTATAATAATAAATAATATTAATCATCTTTACATAAATAGGCCGGCTTAAATAGGCGTAAGAGGCTTTTTGAATGGCCTGTGGCCTGACCTTTTAAGCTAAATAGGCTTCTAAAAAAGCCTAGGCCTTCTCTATTTAAGAAAAAAGTCTGGCCTGGCCTGGCCTGTCGTAGGCCCCTGTAGGCCGGCCTGGCCTATTCCCATCCCTAGTCCACCCCATTCAACACATAACTCACTAATTTTATGTGAACGTGACGATATGATCTCATGTGGCGTTGTGCATAGTGCCGCCACTACATAGCTTTTGGATAAAAAAAGGGTTAAATAAGTTTTTCGTCCCTATAAATATAACAAATTTTGATTTTAGTCCCTAAAAAATAAAATGAGATGTTTTCATCCTCAGAATTTTTTTTGTATTAGTTTTGGTCCCTAATGGATATAATTTTGACATCATTTTGACATTTTTTAAACATAATATGAATATATAAAGGTTGAACATAATAAACGGATATAACATTGATACATCTTAATTATAAAAAAGTTATAATCTTGACATTCATATGAATATAAATTGGCCATTAAGGACTAAAAACAAAATAAAAAATATTGTGAGGATGAAAACATTCAATTTTATTTTATAGGGACTAAAATCAAAATTTGTTATATTTATAGGGATGAAAAACTTATTTAACACAAAAAAAATTATAACTAATCCAACTATGGGATTGAAATTTATATCTTCATAGCCTTGCCTCTATTCATGACTCATTCACTCTGAGACATCGATTGAATTAGGTCTTACCTTAACTTGGGTCGTTCTTACATAAACTTATCAATAATTGGTGGATATGACAACAAAGTCCTCTTTTTAAGTGGTTAGGATTGTTTCTAAGAAAGAGTTGTATGTTGGATGAAAAAATCATTCTTTTGCCTTCACTTGATAAATTTTTTTTTTTGGGGGGATATATAGGAGATAATTGACAAAAGACAAGTCATAGACATAATGTTAAAAATCAACCCTATGTCCAGATGTGCTCTGTTTCAGACCAAAAAAAGACACACAAAATACAAGGACCATGCATAGGAATTAATAAATTGTGTTGGTTTACACTAACCTTTGATAGGTGAGTTTGGTTTTCTTTATTGAGGACCACCAAGTTTGATTAGCAAATATTGTCCTTTCGTATAGGATATCAATTGCACATTTGATATCACCTATAGCTAACAGGTCCACAGACAACCCAAGGCTGTAAAGACACAATACCATTTTCATGGGTTCCAAACATGGGGCAGCTTGTCCGTTAGGTGTGATGCAATTAAAATCACCATAAAATGGTGTGTCTGAGTTATGTTTGTGAGTCACAAGCCAAACCAGATTACCATTGCCATTTTGTGCAAATATGCTTAGGTTGGCAAATCAATGTGCACCATGTTTTAAAAACTATATATTATGTTATAGTGGAGGTCAAATAAATTTTTTGGGATAACTTCTATGAAGAACACCTGGCTACTGTTCTATAGGAGATGTGTGTGATGTTTTGAGCTAATGAAATTTCTTTTTGGCCAACTTAGGAAAAATTGGGTACAGCTACCAAAGTAAAATTAATCCAAAATTTAAATTATTAAAAACATAATTAAATAATGAAAATTGACGCGGCTTCAAATGATTGGTTGTTGGATACTATATCCAATTAAACTCTAGGGTAGGTAAGTTAAAACTGATTTACGATCGGTTGAATCAAGTAAAAGAGTATTTATAAGGGGAAGAAATTCAATTAAGAAATCCTCGATAAACATAGGCTTTATTACAAAATATTGAAAAATTTAAGGATTTAAACGAAAACTATTTAAAAGTGCATGAATACATATTTATTTTTGTAAAATATGATTTGTTTCATAAAGTAGTTTGAAACAAGCTAGTTCTTAAACTTTCTGCGACTACACACTTGCACATTACATGTTTATCCTATCCATTTATTACTTTTCAAAATCCAAAAATATATTTATTATTCTATTTGTTTGTTTGCACTGTTGTTCCATATTTATTGTCCTACATATATATTTTTTTTTGTGTGTGACGGGATTGTTCTACATATTATTGATTGAATTGAAGCTACAATATGAATAATATAATCCTTCATGCAAAAGCAAAAGCAAGAGCAAAAGCAAAAGCAACAGCAAAAGCGAAAACAATATTCTAACCCTTGAACTGTTTTAAGAGACACTCTACTGGGGTCCATCTGATATTTCCTTTTTAATGATTATAATAATTTTCCTACTGATATTTCAATATTGGGGTAATGCGTTTACATAAAATTTAGTGTAAAATCAAACTATAATCACATATCACAGTGTAAAATCTTAATGGCCAAATTTATGTTAGGATATTTTCATTTTGAAATTTGATGGAGGTAAATCATGTAGAAACTTGGCAATGAAAGTCAAATTCAAATATAATAATCACATGGCATGCCCATGTTTCACCTTAAATAGAATATAGATTGGCCAAAAACATGTATGTAGATAGGGCAAAGGCTACGGTGGGAGACCTCGTTAGGTCTCTCACCGTGAGAGACTTGTTTTTTTTTCTTTTTCAAAACGCACAGTCTAGTATAAAATATGTACGGTCTAGTACAAAAAATGTACGGTCTAGTACAAAAACGCATGGTCTAGGGCAACAAACGCACGAACCGTGCGAAATTTAAATGCACCGTCTGATTTCAGACTTACAACAAATGCACGGTCTAGTACAAAAACGCACGGGCTAGAGCAACAAGCGCACGGACCGTGCGAAATTTACTGACATAAAAAATGCACGGTCTGATGTCAGACCGTGCACTTTTCACTTTTCAGTTTTTTAGCTGTAAAAAAAAGAAAAAATTCAGTAGTCTCTTATGGTAGGAGACCTAATGCAGTCTCCCATCCTAAACGGCGCATGTAGATAGTAGTCTATAGGTTTCTTCTCTGACTTTCTATTGCACAGTTTTTTTTTTTTTTTAATAATTTCAGGAGTCATTGATTTCTCACATGCAAGCCTTATTTAGTGGTATGCTTATTTGTTCAAAAATTTAATACCTTTCACATGGCAACTCACATGGCACTTACCTTTCCTAATGCGTCCTCTTCCTACCCAACTACTCCTCAATTCCATTTCGGTTACCAATCATTTAGCATTTGTTAACCACTTTTTAGTCTTGAGAACTGAGAACTTAACATTATATTAACAAACACCATAGCACTAATAGTATAAAGAAACTAAGAGAGCCAATAAAATTATGGATAAAACTTTCATATAGGTCCAAGATACAAATCAATTATCATTATTGGTGCTATATTTTAATCACTTTTCATCATCATTAGCAGTCTTTTTGTCTCTAAATAATTATAAAGGTTGTAACCACCTCTAGTTATCAGAGACTGCAACGGTGCATGCATATAAGAAAAATATTTACTAATCTATGTATATTCTCTCTTTTCGTTCTTGTATTGGTCAATAAGTTTCAAGATACTTCGGTTTGTTTTTTTCACATAATTTTGTATGGCACATCATTTCACTGACAATTAGACATTTATTGAACCAATAGCTTCGTCGAATTCAGAACATAATCCAAGATCCTCTAAACATTATTGGTTCTGTGTAGTATTTCGGCTATATATTTTTTTTATAAGCCAATAATTAAAATCACAATAAATACATGACCAGAATCTTGTATTGATGAAACAGGGTTTGACCATTTTTCTGATCGTACCTATTCGGTGGGGCATCTCTCTTTTTACCTGCGAATAATTCATTTAATTATATTTCATGGCATTCATGAGTCTTGCGCTTTTGCTATTAGAATAAAGGGAAATGTTAACGAGTGTCCTCGAAATACTCGTTAAGACCTTTAAATGATAACTTTTTTTTGAAAATTTATGTAATCAATGCATTGAAAATTGAAATATTTGACTTTTTTATGTAATAATTTCTTCTTTTGGAATGCTTACAGAGTGCCTCAGGGCACTCGTTAACAAAACCCTAGAATAAATCAACAATTAGTCTTTAAACTATTACTCTCTATTCAATCTAGTCTCCGAAACATATAGTAAAATAATAAATAGTTCCTAAAGAATACAAGATCCATCAATTTAGTCCTATAATATCTTAAAAACAATGACTACACAGACATAATTTATATCTTTTGAGGACTAATTAGTATTTTATATTTTTTAAAGACTGATTTGTAGAAAGGGTGATACTTTAGAGATTAAATTGAATGTTTATTCTTGTTATTATATCAACTTTGATCATTTGGACTCAAACAGCAAGATTTCAACTCGAGTTTGCCTTGTAACCATTGGAAGCCACTCTGTCCTCAGGAGCAATATGTGAATAATCTCAACTAACAAAGCATTTTGTATCTAAAATCCTATTCAAAATGAAGCAAAAAGTAGAAAAAGAAAAGCAGTAATAGCAAAGACAAAAAGAAAATAAAAATCATGAAACAGACTATACTTACATAAATTTGTTAAATGGTAGAGGAAAAGAAGTACATGTATATATACATAATCAAGCTATGCTTTATTATTTACTAACAATTTAATTTAAACTTGTATAAGATGGAAACATAATTACAAGTATAACATAATTTAGATTAGATAAGACATTCTTTTGTGTTGGTAGTATATTGTTTCTTCATACATAATTTAGATTCGATAAGACATTCTTTTGTGTTGGTAGTATATTGTTTCTTCTGATTCCATGGTGCAGAATGATTTGGACCATTGCATTTTAAGCAAATAATGTCACATCGAAACTTGGCAAACCCCAGCTGGGTTTATATGGCCTCTAAAGTTTCATCAGCTGGCTTTTGTACTCCAAAAAAAAAATTTAGTTTCTTCAGCTGGCTTTCGTATCATTTTGGATGCTGATTATGCAGAAAAGTAAGGCTATTCAATTATAAAATCCTATTGAGTTGTGCTGTAAGAAAAGGATAGGATTAAAAGGAACATATCCGATTAAGGTTGGTCTGAGTAGTAAGAGAGTCGGACACTTTAAACAAGTGATCAGAAGCTTAAACTCTGTCTCTTGTGTATGGAAAAAACATGACTGGCTAGAGAGAAATCCAAACAAGTTCTCTAATGAAGATTAATACATTGTTACATGCTTTCTACCAATAATATGATTTCAAAAACAAAATCCCTTTTAGATGACACACATATAACATGTAACGTAAAATTATATTATTGACCAACAAAAACTTCGATTTATATACTTAGTAGGGATACAAGGAAAGTGACAGTGTTTACAAAAACACTATTCACGAAAAGATGAGAATTAATCATATTCTTCAATTTTAGCCACAAATGCGAGTTATCATTGTTTCACCCTTTAAACGTAATAATTCGTGTGTTTCTTATACCAAATCTATTGTACCAAATAGCATTACCCCTCAAGTTACAAGCGTGTAATCAATAAGTTAATATTGGAGATGGAAGCATAGCCATATATGGTCCCATAATCACCGGCGGAGCCACTTTTGGGCTAGTTGGGCCACGGCCCACCCAAACCTTTAAAAAAAATCATTTTTAATAGGTATATATACAGATATTAGAGTATGAATTTTATTATATATAACATATGTTGCGCCTAAAATTATAACTAAATAGTGTGTTCCAGCGGTAAAGTTATGAGTCATACCTTGATGTTCTGTCCTCTGGACATTTTTTTTAATTTTTTATGCATTTTTTCAAAAAAAAAAAATATATGTTAAAAGCCTTTAAGGGGGTTCCGGTGCTCGGAGTTCGAATTCCTCCGGACATTTTTTAAATTTTTTATGCGTTTTTTTTTAAAAAATATGTTAAAAGCCTTTAAGGAGGTTCGAACCGGTGCAAGCTTAGAGACTAAAAGTATTCAAAGCCACCAAGGCAACAACCTTCTGATTGTATCAACTTGATTTTAATTATTATACATTTGATACTATATCTCTCACTAAAAATTTGTATGAATAAAACGTAATTCTTTTTTCAATTAGAAGTGTATGTGTAGTATAATAAAAATTATATAATATTTATGTTAAAACATCTTTAAACATCAGTTTAAATTATGTTTCATAGAAAAAAAAATAATAATCACTCGAATTAACTAATAAAAAAATATAAATTTACACACATTAAAATAATTGTCCCACCCAAAAAATTATTTCTAGCTCTGCCAGTGCCTATAATCCAACACACTTAGCAATTCAGCTAAACACCATAAAAATATGCACACAGTATTTTCACAAACACATCATGGATAGAAATATAAACTTTATATTTAACACAGGCACCTCTCCTATGTTAACAAATTCTAAAGGTTTCATTATTTGCAGAGTGTGGTAAATGAGGAAGCATTAGGATCTGAAACAAAAGAATCAAATGCCTTGTCGCTTTTCTATTTCTGTACATTTAGACTGAGCAAGTTATTTACAAGTATGCATTCAAGTAATTAAAGAAAGTAAACTCCAAATAATGATTAATGAGGGTCTATGTCAATTCATAAAACAAGAGGGATATATGGTCTTAAGCAAGCATGGACTGCGAGCTCCTTTGCCGGGGAACCCGGTCCTCAAACAATGTGGTAAGACTATGAAAGGCTCAACTAGTCACATATATGTGTGATATTGTGTGTGTGTGTGTGTGGCTTGAACCAGAGCAAGGTGGCTTCAAATGTTTGATGTGTGACCCACTTGTCAACTTTCTGTTGTTAAGAGGATGACTACAAAAACAGTGAGTGATGACAAAGCATAGCATGACCCACCATGTGCACTCTGACTGTAACATCCACCTTCCCCCACATATATCAAGCCGCAAAATCCCAAAGCTAGATCAGGTTAATCTACCTTTCTTACGGATTGAGATTATCTTATTAATTATTAGGCTTTTCTTATTAATTATTTGACTGCAATTTTAGTCTTCATTTTTTACAGATTCATGAATTTAATCCTCTCATTTCTACATATAGTATTTTAGTCTTCTAGTTTTCAAAATTCAGACGTTTTTTCAACCACTGTATTTGGAGAATATTTTTGTCAATGTGGCAATTTGGATGAGTGACATGGCAATGCTCATGTTGATTAAAACTCATTAACTCACCCATTTGTCCTCCTCATATATATATATATATATATATATATATATATATGTGTGTGTATGTGTGCGCCGCATATATAGAAAATGCGTTAATGGGTTTTAATACACATCGAGATTGCTGCATCACTTGATCACTTGCCACTTCAGTATTCTAGTTGTCACATTAGCAAAACCAACCACAAATCCAGTGGTGGAGACTGTTAAAATTAAGAACCTTTAGATATTTCTTTAATTGTACAACTTCCTAGATTGATTGTTATTACTCCTAGAGTATACAACTTCCTAGGCTAGTGCTAACTGATTATGCATTCAATGTATTTATTATAAAACCATTATAAATACAAGATGTGTGATCTTATTATAAATACACAATTTACACAAAGTTAACATATTTTTACGGTGACAATGTCTAGTATTTTGAAAACAAGGGGACTAGATTTATGAATTTAGGGACAAGAGAACCAAATCCTTGAATTAGTAGAAATAAGGGATCAAAAATAAAAACCTAAAAAAAAGATAGTTCGGTGCACTAAAGCTCCCGCATATTAGGGTCCGAAAAGGGGTCCCACCATTTTGGTGTATTGTACGCAGCCTTACCCTGTTTTTTACACAAGAGGCCTGTTTCCAGGACTTGAACCCACGACCTTTCGGTCAAGTAACAACAACTTTACCGTTGCGCCAAGGTTCCTTAAAACTAAATATTAATAATTCAGATATGGATAAAAAGATGTAAAAATACTCAAAAAATGTTGTTATAAGATATTAATAATTCAAATATGGATAAAAAAGATGTAAAAATACCCAAACATTGTGTAAGAGATACATCCTAAAATAGGTCGATGAGATAGCTAAGCATAAGCAGTCCATGATAATTACTCACTCCTATATGGTACTAAAGCTTAATGAATTTTCCATACACTAGATGATACAGAAGAAAGAAACATCAAAGAAAAACATGTAGCATGTTGTCTACTTTAGGTAAATGACAATTACAAAAGCTTGTATAAAGAGGACAGAGAAATCTAAATTTCAGCTTTCATTGTCAAAAGACTATTATTGGCTATTAAATTCAGAGCTTTAGTCCTTACAATATTATATTAAACAAAAGTGAAAAGGTACTCTACAAACTTACAAAGCCCGTGAATGTTCTGGAGGGACAGATACCTTCTCGTTGGTGGCTACTGGCTAGCATCGTCTTCTGTCGATCCAGAGCATATTGTATAGCACTGTCTCAATGTTTTTAAAATGGCACTTTCGCCACAAAATCAAATGATTTAAAGTGAATCTTGATCTTGTGTTATTAAAATCTATAATCAAGATGGTTTACAACAAGGCCCTGGTAGCATCGTACTATGTACAAAACTCTCTATCTGCATGTGTATGTGATGTATGTTGAATTTGCAAGCATCAAAAGCAAAACTTGGTACAGCTTGGCTAAGACAGGCAACCTCAAGGAAGGCCAGCGGAAAACAACTAAGATCAATTAGACTTCATCTCAATTTCGGAATCGTCCCTTAGATTTGCATCAGGATTGTCCCCAGGGAGAAGACCAAGAAGTGGTAGAGGCAGTAATGAGCTAAGATTGCAGAGGATTATCAAAGCTGCCAAGTTATCAAATTTGTCCTTGGTGATTCCAAATACTTGAGTCAGGCCTGCACCTATCAATCCCCCAAGAACACTCCCTCCATTAGATACAGACATGAGAGTTGCAAAAAGAGTTGCCTCCATCCCCTCAGGACATAATCTTGCTGCTAGCACAAGAACGGGCATGAAAGAAGCCTGAAATACGCTAGCATTCAGACGCAAGACAAATTTTGCAGAAACAAATAATATCATGGTTGAACTAAAGCCTCAAAAGAAGAAGGTAATTCATGCAGCGAATGATATTATTGCTTCTTATTTCATGGCATAAAATGGTACTAATTTTTTAGTAAATCAAAAAAAGTATCAACATCGACTTGCCAATTGCCATTATCAAAGCTACAATCAGAAATATATTCCCCTTATTAATTTTCTTTTGAATGTGAAAGATGAGCATCCTAGGGAAAATAGTTGAAGGATTCCTTTTTATAAAAAATGGGAAGTAAAATCAAATATATTTCGGCATGAAGTACCCTAAAAATCCATGGAAAACCATGTATACTTGCAAAAGCAGTCTACATAGAAAACTTCTTGTTTTTCTGTGGTTTGTAAACATTACAACTATAAATGTTGAATCAAATTTCTTATTTATTACAAGAGGCCACTACATGAGTTGTAACAAGTATGAAGAGAGTGAAGTCTTAGTCATCAAATAAGATATCAAGAAAAGGTGGATGGGTAATTTTCACAACCTAATTTTAATGAATGATACATGATTCATTGAACTTTAATAGGCTAAACTAAACCATTATGGAGGATGATCAAAATAATACCTTTGATTTATTTTTTATCAAAAAAACAATACCTTTTTGTTGAAATATTTCTTATTTAGTATTATTTATTTTTCTTATTTAAGAGTCATTATTACTCCTAAAATAAAGGAGTTGACCTTGTATTTTCTCTCCTATAAAAGGAGCCTTTTCTTCTTCATAATAATATAACGATAATTATCACCCATATATTTTTCTACATGGTATCATGAGCTCTGTTAGGGTTAGGGTGATACTGTAAAGCTTTCCCTAACTAGTGGGGTTCGGGGCATCGTCCCGAAAAAAATTTTCCGACGACCCGTTCTTTTATCCGACCTGACCGATCCAAACTATGGTGGACCCTACCCAAACACCGCCTCCTCCAGGAGGTCGTGGAGGCAGCGGCGGCGCCAGCAACAATTCCGGCGGCGGCCCCAACGTCAATTCCGGCGGAGGAAGTGGATTTACCATGCCACAAATGCCCAGTTTCATGACAAACAACAATTTTAACGGTGGGTTAGGTTATGGCAGAGGTGATCCCAACAACAACTTTTTTGGGTTCGGTTATGGCTACCCAATTGATGGTGGTTACAGTAACTCAGGAGGTTGAGGTCAAAATAACTCTCTTCAGATTAATGTTCAGAAACTGGATGGCTCAAACTACGCTGAATGGTCCCAAACTGTTCGACTCATTCTAGAGGGCAAAGGCAAGTTGGGTTTTCTTACAGGTGATGTTCAGGTGCCTGCAACAACACATCCTAATTACAGGTTCTGGAAATCTGAAAACTCTTCTATTATTGCCTGGCTTATTAATACTATGGAGGTAGGTATGAGAAAAACATACATGTATCTGCCTACAGCGAAAGATGTTTGGGATGCTGTAAAACTGTCCTACTCTGATATTAAAAGTTTCTCTCAAATTTATGATCTAAAATCAAAGTTATGGAATTTAAAGCAGAATGACATGGATGTCACTACCTACTATAATGAATTGATGGCCCTTTGGCAAGAGTTGGATCAGTGCTATGATTATAACTGGAGGTGTACTGAAGACAGTGTTCAGTTTATTAAGACTCAGGAGAACGACCGTGTCTTTATTTTTCTTGCTGGTCTCAACAAGGAACTCGATGAAGTAAGAGGTAGAATTCTTGGAAATAATCCGCTGCCAACTATCCGAGAAACCTTTTCAGAAATCAGAAGGGAGGAGGCTAGACAAAGAGTGATGATGGGAAAGTCAAACTCAGTAACTGATGGTTCTGCCCTTGTCACCAACAACTTCAATAAAGACAGCAAGAAAAGTTGTAAGAAAGATGGTAAACCCTGGTGTGATCACTGCGAACGTTATTATCACACACGTGAGACTTGTTGGAAAATTCATGGAAGGCCTCCTAATTGGAAAAAGAAGGGTGAGGGTCGTGCACTTCAAGCAACTTCTGATCAAGAGCCACAATCTTCCCAAAATGCGTTTCCATTCACTAAGGAACAGCTAGACCAAATGTACAAACTCCTCGAGTCTCAAACACCTTCGTGCTCCATAGCCCAGAAAGGTAACTTCCCAAAATCAGCCCATCTTAGTGTCATTCCTAATCGTACATGGATCATTGATTCTGGAGCCACTGATCATATGACCGGTGAATCCAGTTTATTTTCTTCATATAAACCATGTGCAGGAAATTCCAAAATTAAAATAGCTGATGGCTCTCTTTCAGCCGTGGCAGGAAAAGGTTCTATTGTTTTGTCTCCCTTACTAACCATCCAAGATGTGTTACATGTCCCAAATTTGTCTTGCAACTTATTATCTGTCAGTAAGCTAACATCAAATAAAAACTGTCAAGCTCATTTCTTTGATACTCATTGTGTATTTCAGGATTTGATCTCGGGGAGGATGATTGGCACTGCTGAGGAAAGTGGTGGACTCTACTACTTAGAAGATGAACCAAAAACCAGACATCAAGTTGGACCAATAAGTTTTTCTTCTGTTAAATCTTTTTTTGTTTCAAATAATAAGGATGACATTATGTTGTGGCATTTAAGGTTAGGCCACCCTAGTTTTAAGTATTTAAGTTCATTGTTTCCTAAACTTTTTGTTGAACAAGACATTTCTTCACTTCAATGTGAGGTTTGTGAGTTTGCTAAACATCATCGAAGTTCTTTTCCAATTCAATCTTATAAACCTTCAAAACCTTTTTCAATGATTCATAGTGATGTTTGGGGGCCTAATCGAACAAGTACTTTATCCAACAAAAAATGGTTTATCACTTTCACAGATGATCATACTAGACTTTGTTGGGTATACTTGTTGAAAGAAAAATCTGAGGTAGGTCAAATAATTCAAAACTTTTGTAAATTGGTGCAGACACAATTTAACACCCAAATACAAGTGTTTAGAACTGACAATGGTACTGAATTTTTTAATAAAATTGTTGGAAATTTTTTTCTTGAAAATGGAATTGTGCATCAAAGTTCATGTGTCAACTCACCCCAACAAAATGGGATTGCAGAGAGGAAAAACCGGCACCTTATTGAAGTTGCACGAGCACTACTTTTCTCTACCAATGTCCCTAAATATTTATGGGGTGAAGCCGTCTTGACAGCTGCACATTTAATAAACCGTATGCCATCCCGTGTTTTGAAATTTCAAACTCCTTTGCAAAGTTTCTTGAAATATTTTCCAATTGCTTCAGTTCTATCTGATTTACCACTTAAAATATTTGGATGCACAGCTTTTGTTCACGAACACAAACATCTTGGCAAACTTGAACCCCGTGCAATCAAATGTGTTTTTATTGGGTATTCATCTTCTCAAAAAGGTTATAAATGTTTTGATCCTAATACAAAGAAAATATTTGTAACAATGGATGTTACTTTTTTTGAAAACAAACCTTTTTTTGGTAATGATCATCTTCAGGGGGGGAAAACAAACGAAGATTCTCCTGAATTGTTTGAAAACTTAATTATCTCAGAAGATGTGTATATATCACATCATTCTGTTCCATGTACATCTGGACCTAAAGAAAATGCCTTGAAAAAATTAGATGAACCTACTCCTTCCATGAGTAAGGATCGATCAGAATTCGAGGCAACAAATCAAAACAAAAATCAAACAAATGTTTTTTCTGAAATTAATCAAAATGCACCAGATAAAGATCCTTATAATGAAACAGAAAAAAGATTTGAGGAAGGAAATCCAATTTGGAAAGGCAAAACATATGTCAGAAGAAACAATGATCAAGTAGTAGAAGACCCCATTCCTCAGCTCAACCAAGAATCTGAACCGAGTGAAAGTCAACCGACTCAGACAGGTAAATCTCTCCTTGATCCTAATTCTCTATATACCGACCTTGATGTCCCCATAGAACTTAGGAAACAATATACTGATCTTAATGTTCCCATAGCCTTTAGGAAGCCAGGTAGGTCATGTACTAGGCACCCCTTGTCTAACTTTGTATCATATTCAAACTTGTCTCCCTCTTTTGCTGCATTTACTTCTAATCTATCTAGTGTCAAAATTCCTAAGAATGTACAGGAGGCTCTAGCAATTCCAAAGTGGAAGGAAGCTGTTCTTGAGGAGATGAAAGCTCTTGAAAAGAATAAAACTTGGAGTGCCACAACTCTGCCGTCAGGTAAAAGAACTGTGGGATGTAAGTGGGTGTTCACAATAAAGTACAATTCTGATGGATCAATCGGAAGGTACAAAGCTCGATTGGTTGCAAAAGGATTCACTCAGACCTATGGCATAGATTACTCAGAGACCTTCGCTCCTGTTGCAAAGCTTAACACAATTAGAATACTCTTATCCCTTGCTGCTAACTTAGACTGGCCTCTCCATCAGCTAGACGTCAAAAATGCCTTTCTCAATGGTGATTTAGAAGAAGAAGTATATATGGATTGTCCTCCAGGTTTTGAAGAAACCTTTGGGTCACAGGTGTGTAAACTAAAGAAGTCCTTGTACGGGTTGAAACAATCTCCGAGAGCTTGGTTTGAAAAGTTTACTCAGTCTGTGAAGAAACAAGAATATACTCAAGGACAAGCAGATCATACTTTATTCACAAAGTCAGGTCAAAATGGAATGATAACTGTTTTGATAGTCTATGTTGATGATATTATTCTTACAGGTAATGATGAGATAGAAATGGAGAGATTAAAAAGAAACTTAGCAGCAGATTTTGAAATCAAAGACTTGGGTCCCCTCAAGTATTTCCTTGGCATGGAAGTAGCAAGGTCAAAGAAAGGAATTGTTGTTTCCCAGAGAAAATATGTTCTTGATCTCCTACAAGAGACAGGTATGAGTGGTTGTAAGCCTGTTGACACACCGATGGACCAAAGTGCCAAACTTTGGGAGAAAGGGGACACACCAGTGGACACTGGAAGATATCAGAGGTTGGTTGGAAAATTAATATATTTGGCTCATACTCGTCCTGACATTGCTTTCTCTGTTAGTGTTGTGAGTCAATTCATGCATGCACCATATGAAGAACACCTTGAAGCTGTGCACAGAATCTTGAAATACTTAAAAGCAACTCCTGGAAAAGGGTTATTCTTCAAGAAAACCAATGATAAAAATGTGGCGATATTCACTGATGCAGATTGGGCAGGGTCCATTATTGATAGAAAATCAACTTCAGGTTATTGCACATATGTGTGGGGGAACCTAGTGACTTGGAGAAGCAAAAAACAAGGAGTAGTTGCAAGAAGTAGTGCTGAAGCTGAGTTTAGAGCAATGGCCCAAGGAATTTGTGAAGGTATGTGGATTCTTAGAGTCCTAAAAGAACTAAAGATAGAGGTAGAACTCCCATTGAAATTATACTGTGACAACAAGGCAGCTATAAGCATAGCTCATAATCCGGTTCAACATGATCGTACAAAACATATCGAGATTGACCGTCATTTCATCAAAGAAAAGATAGACTCTGGTACTCTCTGCTTGCCATTTATCCCTTCCAACCAACAGACTGCTGATATATTGACCAAAAGCTTGGGAAGAACAACATTTGAATACTTGATCAGCAAGTTGGGCATGATTGACATCTATGCACCAACTTGAGGGGGGGTGTTGAAATATTTCTTATTTAGTATTATTTATTTTTCTTATTTAAGAGTCATTATTACTCCTAAAATAAAGGAGTTGACCTTGTATTTTCTCTCCTATAAAAGGAGCCTTTTCTTCTTCATAATAATATAACGATAATTATCACCCATATATTTTTCTACACTTTTTATAACATATGTGAATGAGATGAAATAAAACATTGAAGAGGATGGATAATGGCAAAGCAATTGCATACATATTGAGATATAGATGGACCAAGAAATGAAAGGCTTAAGAAGGTTGCAGAGACCAAAACCACAGAGAGAGAAGAAAGAAAAGTAATATTACTGAAATGGGAAAGAATTACAAAGAAAGTAAACTCGGTTTCACTATCGAGAGCTTAAGACTCCACAGGGAAGGAATTGCCAACAACATTCACACTGATCATTGTACTCCTCCCCACTAGATTAATACTACCTGTGAATACGGATTTCAGCGTAACTGAATTGCCATGTCATTAAGTTATCCTAGCCTTCCCCATTTTGCCCTATTTTGTCTCTTCAGGTATTCACCTTCAAAAATCCTGGGCATTTGATCTCACCAATTAACCATATGTCCTTGAATTCCCCCAACAACCCCCATTTTTACATCAAATAGCCTAACATTTGTCCCAGAACAGCCACAGCCTATGTTGGAAATTGGCTTCTTATAGTGAAATCATCTTTCAATGAAGCATGTTCCAAGGTTTTGGCCTTCCACTTTATCGCTCATTAAGTAGTGATGTCACCTTCCCTTATTTGTCTAGTAGCCAACATAAACTCAGGATCAAGATCTCCACTTCCATTCCCTCTGGTAATTGCAGCTCAACAAGATAGGACCCCACACTGCTCTTTTAAGCTGAGAAACATGGAATATTGAATGGATCCTAGAAGTTTGTGTGAGTTTCAATTTACAAATTGAGAAGGACCAAAATACTGTGGGGGATAGTTTAGGATCATTCTTCTTGCCGTATAATGCTGTCAGTATGGCCTGGACTTCAAGAAAACTCTCCAACTGCAAATGATCGTCACATCTATGAACTTCTTCATTCTAGACCAATATCGCTCTAAATTACACTTTAGTTAATGAAGAGTCTCATCCCAAATCAATTAAATCTCACGCCACTGCTTCCACTCGAGTTTCCCCTTCCAGATAACAAGTAGTTGTGGTGATTTGCATGGACACCACCTCAAATGGTGTCATACCAACAGACATGTGGAAAGTGGTATTATACCACAGTCCAGCCTAATCAAGCCACATCGACCAGCTTGTTGGTTGTCCTGACGCAAAACACCTTAAGTAAACCCCGAGCATCCATATAACACTTCAGTCGGTCCATCAGATTCGGGATGATATGCTAAGCTTATTCTTTGCCCTGTGCCAAGCAGCTGAAATAATTCCTGCCAAGAATTACTCACAAAAATAGGGTTTGTGACTCTTACAATGGATTCTGGGATGCCATGTAGCCTCCAGAGTCCCAACCTCTTTACTAAACAGTTCCTCCACTAAGTTGGCTGTATAATGGTGTTCCAACAAAAAAACTGGTTGCACTTGAAAGCCCAACGGTCACCACTAGGATTGCTTTATATTCCTTCAAATTTGGCATGACAGCCATAAAATCTGTTGAAATATCTTCCCAGACCAAATATGGAGCATTCAAAGATTGCAACAAACCAGCATGGGACCCAGCTAAATATTTTTGCCTTTGACTAACAACACAAAAGATGCAGCCACCAATGCTGAACTACTAAGGATACTGCTATAACCTCTTTCTCATATGACAATTTGACTAAAGATCTTTCAGAGAAAGCCATATTGTAGAAAGCAATTGGCCTGCCAATTCTGCTAGTTACCCTAGCCTTCCCCATTTTCCTCTTTTTTCTTTTAGTAAACACATTCCCCACTAATCTATCAAACTGGTTTTTTACATTAACGAGCCAAACATATGGCTTACGAAGTTGTTGGATGAGATAAAAAGATTGAAGATCATGCCAAATCAGTGAAGGAGAAGTAATATAATCTCTATTTATAAGAGCAAGTGTGACATACAAGACTGCACAACTTATAGAGGGATTAAGCTCAAGTATCTTCATTGATCCATGTAGTTGGATAAGGCTCGGTTATTGTGGTTGCTGATTTAAGCTCGTGTATCATATTATGAAGCTATGGGATAGGGTATTGAGCGGAGATCAAAACAAGAGAAAAACAATGTAGAAACTTATTTAGGTTTTATGCTAGGGAGGTCAACCAAGGAAACAATAAACCATGGAGAGATGTCAGAGAAGCAAAAAAGACTTTCACATAGTTATCATTGATTTGGAGAGGGGGAGGGGGAATACTATATGGTGTGACGGACGTATTGCAGAAGACTATGACGACGAAAAGTTTGATTTCAATTTATTTAAGTAACCTAAGATGTATATGATGGTAACATGACTAATTTGAAAACACAAGGTGGGATAACAAAAGACTTATAACGTAAGGACTAACATCGAGGGTCGAATTTAATAACCAATCCGTTTAGATTTAGCTTAGTCTTTGATGTGTTTACTAACAAGCCCACAAGTCGGTGTTGTGATTATTTGTTATCATAGTTAGAAAATCAAGAGAAGGCATAAATGGAAAGATATGAAAGAATATGATTTTCGGTTAAGAAGTCAAATGGAATGTGAATATAAATTTAGCCATAGGTGCACTAATTATAGCTTCGAGGTGGAAATTGATGGTAATATATGGTTCATTATGTAAAATAACAATAAAATGAGGATGACATGCCATAGGGTCCAGCAAAGTGGATGAAATGAAAGGGTGCGTTGAGTACTATTTAGAATTAAATGCTTTGTTATTATAACATAATTCATGAAGGACATCATGGTGTTGTTTCATCTATCTAATTGATCTCATCTAGTTGAAAAAAGCTTCCGTTGTTGTAGTAAATAATACCAAAACATTTTCAAAGATGAACAATGATATAAATTTTCTCTTCAGTTTTGTTGCAACTTCTAAGTTCTAACATAGCATATAAAAGCTACACTTCAAAAATTACTTGCAATATCAAAATTAGCCGCCTGAATATCTGACATTAAAGAGAGAAATATTAATTTTTGACTTCATAGGCAGAATTATGAATGAAATTTTAGCTCAAACAGAGAAAGACAAATGAAATACTAGAAACCTCTTTCTTTTCATTTAATTTTTGTTAAACACAAGAAACCTAGTTAATAACAATTGTATCAGCGGTAGTTATTTATCTAGAACCAGCAGTATATAACTAGTGTAGACAGAGATAATGATAACCTGACTCAAAACAGTGAGAATTAATGAATCGCCAATTGCAAACCACTCATCGCTTATTCCAAACTTCCGGTTTAGCCCAGTAACCAGTAAAACCTGATAAAAAAAAATTAAACCATGATAAAGATATTAGAAACAGGCTTCTCAAACTAACCATACAAACATGTTTAAAAGATATAAATAAATACTAGCCTGAGTCATCCCAAGAGCAGAACCTAAGATGGTAGTCCCAAGAAATATTTTCCGCAAAGGAACATTCTTCAAAAATCCATTATAAAGTCCAACACCAAGCAGAGATGCAATCGAGGTAACGAGCTTGACACGTCCTAAAAACTCGGGAGTAAAACCAAGAGAATTTGTGCTGAAATGGATAAGAGATTACTTGAGATTGAAGTAAATGACGTGTATTGATAGGAAAATATCAAGAGGACGCGGGACTCATTGAAAATGCTCGTATTCAATAAATGGACATACTTAAAGTAGAACATAGCAGAGTCAGACTGCGGAGTTGCTTGCCACAAGAAAATAAATAATGTGGGAAGAAAAATACTGGGCTGTCGTACAGAAACCCACAGCTGAATGATGCTCTGTTTTGAACTTTCCAAAAACTCAGGCCTGGCAAATGAAAAGGTTTGCCCTCTTGCTGTACCAAGTGTAGGTTGTTCTTTTACAAGAACAGCAACAGCAGATGTTAGCAGTGGAAGCAATGCTGTGACACCGAAAACAAACCTGGACCATAGTGTAATTAGAAAACATTAGAAGGGAGAAATTTACTACTATCAGTAATCAGAAGTACTTTGATTCACAAACTTCATCCCTAGTACCTTACTCCATATGCATCCAACAAAGACCCACTGAAATAGGAGCTCACAATTCCACCAAAAGCTGACGAACCCCAGCATAAGGACTGAAGAGATCCCGAAGTGCTTTGTGACTCACCACGTGCCCTTTCCACAACCATTGAATCTACAACCTAAAATATAGTTTAGTGTCTGACAGTTCTCTAAACAATTTTAACCTATAGATGATAAAACACTAGAGGCATAATACCAGAGACAAATTGAAATGCTTCTAAAAGCAAGATAGAAGAAAAAGAACCAAATCAAATGTTGTGTCTGTGTCTGTCTGAAGCACAAAGAAGGACAAGACAAAGCCGTAGAGGTCCTTTAATATATAATTCAGATTATGTTAAGAATGGGTCAAAAATTCGCTCATAAACTAGGAAACCGTTTACATTGTTATTTCCCTGAAAGAAAAATGTTTATGGGAAAATAAAATTAATACTGCTGAAAATTCCAACAAACAAATTATGTGATGTACATGTTAATCGGTTGTGAGGAGCAGAGTTAACAAAACTCCTCTTAGCATAATCAATGAAGATATACCAACACAAGCAATTTATGCACGTATTTTGGTGAAAGAATTTTATACGCATCTCAAAAAGTAAATCTTGATTCAATGCACAAACACTCTAATTCAGTAACCTCATGCTCGGTATTATGTGACAAACATTATCCATGGTTAAATGATTCCAGGAGAAAAACAGTATGTGTGATTACTTAGAGACACTCACAACATCCGAGAAAGCAACAGAGAGAGATCCGAGAAGTATGCAAATAGCAGCACTATATTTGCTGTCAACAGAAGTAGCCATCAGACTCCATGAGAGTGCACCAAGCAGCCCTGATAAAACTAGGTATGACCTTCTTCGATAACCAAAAAGGGGGAAAGAGTCACTGCATGTCATAACAACAGCTTCAGTAATTAAACTTTTGTCCACGTGGGAGATATAAGATGGGAATATAATGAACAAACCGCATGAGGAAGAGCGAAAAGTGATACAGTTTAAACTCACCTAATAAAACCATACAGAGGTTTCACAAGCCACGGAAATGCAGAAATACCAGAAATCACAGCTGCCTAGTCAATAATGTAACATGTCAGTCCTTCAAATAATAGTGTTAATTGACTCGATTCAAAAATAAAAAGGAGTAGTGTTTCAAGGAAATTCTATCACTTTTAGGATTTTATAGTTGACCCTGTTTCTGTTATGAGAGATATCTCGTAATATTACTATTGTATCTTAGAATATCAGTATCTTGGATGATCTTGCAGAATCTGTTCCCGTATCTAATTATAGTTCCTGATCTGTTTCCACATTTGATAAGAATCGATAGAAGTCTAGTAAATGAGGGTTAGTGTTTTATCTTATGTGTCGCATCATACAATATAGAAGACAAGATTATATTATGCATAATCTCTATTGTCTCAATTCATTTTCCTTCACTAAATCCCAATAACAAACACAAGCAAAGGTTCACATCAATTGATTACACCTTGGATCCGATAGAAGAGCAACAACAACAATCAAGCCTTATCCCACTATGTGGGGTCGGCTACATGGATCAAATTACGCATAATGTTCTATCATAAACCATATTTGGATCCAACTCATTAATCTCTAAATCTTTCCTAATAGTTTATCAGATAGAAAAGCAAAATTTGCAAAATAAAAGATGAAAAATAATCAAAAGATATGTAAATCACATGAACAACCATGAGTCTTAAGAATGGATACCTCAGCAGGATCCAGATGCAAATCATCCTTTAAATAAAAACTGACAGCCAACCTTGCAAGTCCTAAAACACCTTGAACAAAGTATACCATCGCAACAGCAACAGTATCTGGGGATAGATCAATCCCAAACAATGTACCATATCTGTTCTTACGAAGTGCATTTTTACTACTAGAGGAAGCCTCTAGATCTGTCTCGGTTGTTATCATATCGCCTTTTCCTGCACCTGTCACAAAATCAAAACAATGCTGACAATAAATACTTAATATCTTCAAACAAACAATCTTGTCAGCTGATCCCCATATTTCACATCATTAAGACTTAATAATTTGCGAATACAATTATGTTTTCCCAAAATTATAAACGATAAGTCATTCTTAGTTTAAGCGCCTGTTTGGATTGCCTTATTTAAACTTATCTACTAGCATAAACACTCCTGAGACTGTTTGGTGTAACTTATGAAAATAGCTATGACGTGTCCATAAGTTGTTTTGAAGTTATTTTAATAAACTATGTTAGAATAGCTTATGAAAACAACTAATGACTTATATTAATATAGAAATAACTTATACATAAATATAAGTTGTTTATCAAAACAGGGCCTTAATACGATATTACTAGCGAAACTGGTTGCATCAAGACTGCATTGTGCATTCATCAATCACTAAGAAAGAAAGAAAGAAAAAACTTGTTAAATTTTTGAACTTGTTAACAGCGAGAAAAACATAGGTATCAATTCTTCACCTCAAAAAATTGAAACATTGTAAACAAGTTCAACCTGAATTTCTAATCAAAAACTATAATTAAACATAAAAAAAAACGCAATGAAAGACACGGAATTTGACAAGTTCTTCGGAGGAGAATTATCAATTTTACTTACCGGTTCGAGAACCCAGTAATGAGTCGCTATCATCGATATTGAGTCTGAAAGCGGATACCGACCTCGGAATGATACCGGACATTTCAGTTCCCGGCGGATTCCGATGAGTTCTCCGGCGGTATTGCGGCGAACGAGCGACGATCGGCGAGGTGTAGAAATTGGGAAATTTGGAGGGTAATAATGGTATTAAAGACAAAATATAAACACAAGACATTTTATTTATGTACTATTAATTATTTAAATTGAATTAAGGAGCTAAAAGATTAAAAAGTTTCAAACATGGTGATTATTTATTGCTCACTGTTCAGTGTTCAGTCATCGTGGTCTCTATTTTTTGGTACAGATTTTATTTATCCTTTATTTATATTTATTTAAGTTTATCTTTCTGGATAATAATGATGGTGGTGCTTCAAGTTGGACAAGTCAATATGATTTCAATGGCCTTCAATCTCAACTGTTTAGACTTTCCATTCACATTTTTTATTAGAAGTTCTGAAATTAATATGTTGTCGGTAAATTCTATTGTAAATTTTTAATAAGATGGGTGATTTTATCTTACCGTTACGAAAATATGACTCATCTCTACTTTTTTATTGTATTATTTTAAATCTATCGAAGTTCTTACATAAAGAAAAAAAGTCTCAGGGAGTTTGAAAATCATCTCTTTTAGAGTAACATATCAATTCATTTTATGTATAATAATATCAAAGATACAATGTGAAACAAGGTAAAAGATTTTGGGACTAACTATAGATAATGTTGCATTGGCAGAAAAAGAAAAAAAAAGTAAGTCGTATTATTGATTTGTGATTCAACTGATCAAAATATCGAAATTGTTAGGTTTGAGAATGTGGTTGAGGACATCCAACTTATTTATTTATGTGTGTGAGTTTTCAACAGTTATTGTCATTTCGTCTATCTAAAAAAAAGAGTCCATCTTTGCTCCATTTAAGTTTTCTCCATTTATCCAATTTCTAGTCATAGATGTGTGACACATGACAAAATTTAATCTAACGGATGTGATTAAAAGATCAAGGAAATAAGAATGTATCTAATAAAAAATAGAAAAATCCATCACGTGTTTCTCTCTCACGTGTTTGTCATTTCCATCTTCCATCTTCCTCCCCCATTTTCATGGATGCCGCCGCCGTCTCCGACACCCTCCGCCCATCCTTCGTTACCGTCATCGTCATGAGCGAACCCCATCGTCCCGCTAACAACACTAACCCAGCGCCGCCGCCGTCTCCCAGCGCCGCCGTTGTCTCCGACCATCACAGCGCCGCCGCCACCGTTTTTGATCAAGGTAATATAGTTTGTCGTCTCTCTCTATTTTATTATTGCGTGATTTGGTATATGCCTGCAAAATTAGGATATTGGTTCTGTTATTATTGAGTGATACTGGTACATATAAGTTCTTATGCAGAAACAGAAACAAATTCTGTTATATGTTATATGTTACGATCAACATAAACAGAATTTTACAGAAACAGAAACCTGTTTTAGAAAATGATGAAACTAAGAAAGGCGAGGAACGAAGTATGACTGCAAACTCGGCTGAAAGACAGGTGAATGATAAAGATGGTAATGGAAATAGGAAACCACGAGTTTAAAGACGACAATCATTCATTCTAACAAACAGAGTGAAGGGGAAGAGAGTCACGGCGTCGCCGACAAACGGTTGAGAGGGATAAGGGTTGCCGGCAACATGCCGACAAGGGGAAGATGGGGACGCGACGCGACGGCGATGATGATGGGGAGGAAGGAACACGGTGTCGCCGGCAAGGGGAAGATGGGTCAGCGGCAGCATCCATGAAAATGGGGGAGGAAGATGGAAGATGGAAAGGACAAACACGGGAAAGAGAAACACGTGATGGATTTTTGTATTTTTTATTAGATAACTCCTTATTTCCTTAATCTTTTAATCACAACAGTTAGATTAAATTTTGCCATGTGTCACTCATCTATGACATGAAATGGGGTAAATAGAGGAAACCTAAAAAAAAATACTAAAATTCAAAATATCTCGACATTCTTTAGCAATTTGTCCAAACTCAAAAATTTATATGCTTATTATCAGTTTATCACAGTCATGTCAAAGACAGGGGTGTCGACATCACGGGAAAGATGGATTGAGATTGTCTAACATTAGGGAGTGAATGTCACAAAATTAATTGGAATCTTTACTAATTTATTTTCAATGTGACGATCCTTGGTCCGACACTGTTCCATAACTATTTTTGCCAGAAGAATGTCCAATGGTTGCTCCAAAGGTTAGGTTCTTGACGAAAATATATCATCCTAAGTAACATTGATAAGCTTGGCAGGACTGCTCCCAACCTCTTTTGAGTGCAGCAAACCTAGATGATCCTCTTTCTGAGAACATTGCCAAGCGGTGCTTGAGAATTGGGTGGATACTTTTGGTCTCAAATAACAAAAGTGGAAGTGTGTGCAGGCTACTTGTTGAAATATGATGCACATTTTTAGATATTTCTAGAATACATTAGAAAGATATAAAATCACTCTTAATTTTTTAGTGGCAATAAACACATGTAGATCTTTCTAGAATACTTGAGTAGTTAGTAGAATAAACTAACACTACATTTGTATAAGAAAATGTCATGAACATTCTAGAATATAGTATCTAGAATATACATCCAACATCTATAAATAGGCAAACATATGTACAATTGTATTCAAGCCTTTTAAATGCAATGTCAATAATATTGATGACTTCACCAAATCATATTCTCTCCTCCTACAATGAGCTAATTCCTAATGTGTGTTCTCTTGTGCAATGTTACTAACCACTCTACCACTAGCTCAAACCACAATATATTTTCCAACACTACTAACTATCATATTCCTCATAGCTTCCGGTTAGATGTTTATTGCTTTCTATCTCTCGGAAGCCTTCTATAGGAACTTGTATGAATTTGAATATATTAAATGTAATTTGGGATTCTGGGCAATGAAGTAAACAAGCTAAAAGGACAAACAATCTAACATTATAAAAAGTAAAACTGTAAAAGACAAAATTAGTATATATTGGAGTATTTTATCAAAAATAGTAGTGTAAGCTCGAGTCATACATAATTATCACCCCCCATAAAAAAAAACATAAAACGTGGACAAAATATCTCAGTTTTCAATTCTTCGCTTTCTATGTCTTGGTTTTCAATTTGGGCATCTCCTCCTCGTCCAACCGTATCCTATGGTTACGGCAATCATTGCTGCAAAATGGCATACTCCTGCAATACAACATCATTCAATTAGGTTCAACATCTCTTGGTGTTCACCCCCATTTTTCAAGGAATGCTTCTAATTCTAATTAGACACAAATGACCAAAGCATATGTTTGTCGCATATATAAACCCTAGACGCGACATGGACAAATTGACACAGCTAATAAAAAAATAAAGGACTAAATGTAAACATGTGTTGTGTGGGTAAAAAACTGCACGCAATTTGGGAGATCGTGATTATCCGATCAAAATCTAACAACCCATATCTCAAGCATATTTTAGTTTAAAAATAAAAGGGTCTTGTTAACGAGTGTTAAGCATCCCTAATAAAGAAATTATTCTTTGAAAAAATTAAAGACTTCAATTTTCAATACAATAAATACACAAACTTTCATAAAAATTTACCACTTTTGGTGCTTAAAGAGTGTCCCGGGGGCACTCGTTAACATTTCCCAAAATAAAATAATATCACTAAACTTGTGCTCAAGATCTGGACTGTTCCGGTCCACTATCTCTCCGACTACAAACAATCCGCGTTCCTGTCATTGACTCATAACTCATAAGCAGTTTTATTTTATTTTTTAAAATAACAAATAAAAATTATATTATCAAATCTCTTCCCGAAAAGTACCAAAGTCATAACACTCTATGATGATCAGGGAAAAAAAAATCTGAACCAACACATACATGGGTAAAATTTTCAAGCAATCAGTTTCCTAAACCCTAATAAAAAAAACATAACAATCAACATATGTAAATCAAATACTTATTTCAAAAATAAAAAATGTAACACTTAAACTAATATCGGTGCCTAAATCTTATCATATATTCACCGGGTTAAAGAATAAGCAATTACCTGTACATGTAGATATCTTTTCCGTGAAGACTCTTCTTGCATTGAAAACATATACTCAAAAAGATTTCAGAGGGATATATAATAGGATGAGGAAACCTATGCTCATTATATTTAACTGAAGAAGAGCATCCGACATCAAAACAACGAGTATAATTCTTTGAAGGCTCCATTTCACTTGCAGACAGACACCAACAATCAACAATATATAGATATAATTGCCTATACACACAATTACATGAGAAAATGTAGGAAATATATTTGGTAATTTATAATCACAGGTTGTACCACCATAAATTTTTTCCTTTTACTTGTATGTTAGCATTTAATATTATTTAATTGTCTCAATTGTCTCCTTGATTGGCAACATTCCAAGGCCATCAAACTTAATTTTTCTTTTGGTTTAATTACTAATAATAATTTTTTTGGTGTTAAATTACTGATAATAAATTTAGTTATTTAAAAAAATATAAATAAAGAGCATTAAATAGAATCTATTTAGTACAACAATAACATGATACATAATTCTAAAAATAGAAAATAAAAATAATGCATTGAATGTAAATGGGTAACAAAGGTGTGAGAAACCGTATCTAGTATAAAGAATTTTTTAGGTGCTAGCCCATCAATTGTTTTGGTAATTTGGAGTTCGTCTATGAAATAAGTATAACATGACAAAAAAATTGTTACAAATGAATCAAACTCAGGTTCTTTTAAACAATTTGTCTCGATAACCAATCATGTACTAATAATTTTTAATCTGACTTGTCCTTTGAAAATGACATACAATCAGGAGGAAGACAAAGATGTGATGTAATCTACCATACCCCAAAATAAAAATTATCAACAAAAGAATAAGGCTGTAGCTACTTCAACTTTACCAATTACTTATGATAGTTATTATCAATTTTTTTCCCTTGAAATCTTAATCCCAAATTGGTCCTCTTGATCTAATTCTTCTCCCATTATTAGAGCAAAACTTACATCAAGTGTCGTGCTCAATGCCATGTACAATGGGCTGCTTGCAATAGCCGGGTACTGGAGTAAACGTGCTAAAAGGACAAACAATCAAACAATATACAAAGTAAAAGAATCTACTTCAAATAATGTCAAGGGTCCTACTCCTATAGGCGTGAAGCGTGATTATGGCATTATTAATGTGGAGTACTAGGACTTTTTATCAAAAATAATGCAAGTTCAAGTCATACATTTTTATCACCATCAAAATGACAACAACAAAAAATAATTGTGGACAACAACCCAACATCAATCCCCTAATTCATTTCAAAAAAATAGAAACCACCTTTACAGTATCTCAGCATTTTAATTACTCTCAAACTTTTGTGCAGCTACCTTAGAGAGGTTGAGTTGAGAAGCAGAGAGCGCAAAATCAAGCACTGTGATATAAGATTTCTGAGGACTATTTCATATCCTATAAAATTAGAAATGAAAAGGGTGTTATTCTAAGTCCGTTGAAGCAAAGGTCAAATGGTTTTTGTTTAGGTGGAATTATGTCCCATAATCATCCTTAGCTTCCAATTTAGGCATCTTGTGTTATATAGGCATCACGTCCTCCAACAACATCCTCTGGTCACGACATTCATGGCTGCAAAATGCCATCTCACCCCTGCAATGCAATAATGCAACCACGTTCAAGATCTCATGGTATTCATGTTAGCAAATCATAGAACTTTGCTTTGATGTTATAAGACAGACATGGCACGTCAAGATCAATAATAGTTTTAAAAAAATTGAATGATCTTCATGTTGTGTTAGTGTCCGACACCAACACGTTTCGACCCACGCATTGACCACAAGAGATGACTTGTAACGTTACTTTCTCTTCGACTCATAACCCTATTGATGATCTAGGGCAAAATAAAAACTTCACCAACACATACAAAAGCCAAATTTTTCTAATAATCTACATCTCAAATTCTGCATGCCAATCAAGTTTATATTTCAAAATATTGAAAATTTGACACTTAATATGTAAGAATCACTTATACTTCAAATTAAAGATGTATCTAGTGTCTGACTCACACATGTTGGTGTCCGACACTACACTCATAGAAATGGTTATATTCAATCACTTCTATTCTCTTAAGTTTTAACATATTATCAATTTCTATTCTCTTACTTAACATATTATCAATATCTACATGTCAGTGTCATGTCCAATGTTTGCCTCGGTGCATGTTATCATCCCTAGGGGGTAAAAGAATAAGCAATTACCTGTACATGTAGATGTCTTTACCCTGCTCAAGATTCTTCTTGCAGTGAAAACATACACTCAGAAAGCTCTCAGAGGGATAGCTGGTAGGATGATGAAAACAATACCCATTACCTTTAACAGTAGAGCATCCAACATCAAAACAACTACTCTCAATTATGCAATTATCAAATATGTGAGTTGTTCTTGGGTTTGGACCATGAGAAATCACACGAGTATAATCCTCAGAAAGCTCCATTTCACTAGCAGAGAGACACCCTTTGAAGACTCCATGGGTAGAATTTGAAGTTTCAATTTCATTAGCACACCAAAATGAAGATTTTCCCACAGGAGAGAGTGAAAAGCTTCCAGAAGAAGAACCCAAATGAGAATTTCTTGTGTTGATGCTGAAATCACCTCTAGATAAGGGTGATGATTCAGATGAAGAAGAAAAAGTTGAAATTGTTGGTAAAAAGGGAGGAATCTGAATCTTCAACTGAGATCCAAACAGAACAGTTTTGTTCTCTGGTTTTGAATTCACTTCACTGTTTTTTTCATCTGCAAGAACATCAACAAGACCAAGACCAACAACTTTTGACTCCAATTTATCCCAACAACGTTTGTGTTCACCACAAACATGTTGTGTTCTGGGGCTGTTTGTTTCAGACCAAAAAGGATTCTTGAAACAAGAAAAAGGCTTGCTATCAAGTATTGAAGTAGGACTCATCATGGTTTCAGTTTCATGAAAACCTTTTGATGTGAAATTTGTGAACAACTTTGGAGAATTGAAGAATGATGAAGTGATTTTCTTTGAACCAGAATCTTCCATTATAGTAGTAGCTTAGTCACAAGCTGTGAAACCAACAACACATAAAAGAAGAATATACCAGAAATTTAGAAACATGCATTCTACTGAAAGCTAGAAAACATGAACTGAAAACAAGTTTCCGTGAATAGAAACAGAAACCTATCTATTTCTCTGTAATAATATTCTTTACTAAACCACTAAGAAAATTGGAGAAAAAAATGAAAATAAAAAAGAAGTGTTACTTTTCCCCCGGCTTTTTTGCACTGTTTCTGAGAATAGAATCAAGATGGTGATGAAAAACGACATGGAAAGAGAGTCTCAGTAGTCATCATCAAAGGACCAAGACGTGCATGTAACAGAGAAAACAGAACAAAAGCAGAGTTTGTAGTTTTGTTCCTTTTTTTGGCTACCTTTATTTCTTACTTTCAATCTCTTTTTACATCTTTGTCTTGGATACCTCTTTCACCACAAATTATTACCGTGTCTAACAAATTAAAGTTAAAAAAAATGGTCCCTATAAATCAAATTTCAAAAGTAAAATATATAAAAAAAAAAGTGGAAAAAAATGAAAGAAAGTCTCTTTTATGAGTAGAGTGGGGTTATTTATTTATGTTTCATTTTCAATGTACCTTTAATTGGGCACTAGTTTCAGTCTTCCATCATTAGGCCTGAAGTTGCAGAGAAAGAAAGAAGAAAGTGGTTTGTGATTGGAGTAACTGGTTGGTGGATTTTTTTTCTTATAAAAACTTTGACTACGTGTATATGATTGAGAATTGGTGCTTTTTTTATTTAATTTTAAATTAAAAAAATGATGGCTTGTTTCAGGTGAATCATTGAGTGGTTTTAATAATACCACACCACCATGATCTCAGCAACAATGGCAGTTTTTACTACAACATGTTTAATTGTTTATTATGTTATGTTACTCTCTCTTTCTTTGCTGGCTAGGATAGGATGTGTGAGTGGAATTTAAGATCGGCTATCTCTATCTATCTTTCACTCTCAACCTAGGCAGCCCAAATACGGATAGGAGTGCGGGTTCGATACGATACGGGTACGTGGATACGCGAAATTTTTTAAATTTAGGATACGATATGGCTAAGATACGTTAACAAAAATTTTATACTAAAATTTATATGTGTGTAAAATACTTAAAAAAATAAGCATTGATTACCCTTCATTATTATATGTATGTAAAGTTTTCTTATAAACCATATTATATATAATTTTAAGTGGTTCATCGAGAAACAATTATACTTATGCATATCTAAAATTGAATCATATACATCTCTACTGAATTTTTACAACTATGTCTCATTTTTTTACCCTTCATCTTTTCTAGGATACATACGTGTAAAATATCTTATAAGTATCATAATGTATCTATGAAGTATCCTATAAGTATCACATAAAATATTTTTTAAAAATTAAAATAATTAATTCCGATACTTCGTGGGTACGTATCCGCGAGTATCTGTATCCGATAGGTATCCGATATAGATACGTCTCCGTTTTGAAGGATATGTGCTTCATAGCTCTCAAGACACTTTAGCATCATCATATCAATGAATGAATCAGAGACCCTGTGTTATTATGGGTGTAGTATAGTATCATAGCATGCATTACTACCTAAGCCACTCACGAGATTTCAAATTAGTTGTAAGAGATTAGGTATATCGTTATCTTTCTTTAACTTTAATATATTATGCTAGGCATTATGACTTATTATGAATCTAAAGACCTCAACAAAATTCTCTCTTTTTTCTTACTTTCTATCTTATCTTTTGAACTTTATTTTAAGTGTATGTACTATGGAATTAAATTCAAGACTAGAATCATTAATGAACTCTTGTTCAAGACTCTTAAAATCAAAGTTTATTGGATTGACAAGTGCAAGTTCCTAAAGAAAAAACGGAAGTGTTTCTCTTGTTTTCTAAAATAAAAAATAAAAATCAAACGAGCTAAAAAAGGAATTGACTGTTAAAAAAAACTAATGAAAAAAAAATCGATCAAACTCTGTTAAAAATTCTCTACAACTTCACCCGAATTTACCGAATTCACTACTGGTTCATCTTATTAATTGTCTTATTCTGAGTTTAATAAAATTCCAGTTTACAATTGATACATTGACCCGTGCAATCGTGAGTTAACTCCTAACTCTTAACAACTTTGGTTTTATTTCTATTCCCTCCTCCATTCCACAGTAAATATGGCATTTGTAATAAAAAAAATCTTAAAGTGTATGCTATTTTTAGTTTTTAATGTAACATTTTAAATAAAAAAATTCAACTCTACACTTTAATTAATTCAATGTGTGTCACTTCTAAATCATAATATTATTTCAACATTTATGATAATTGTGAATAACGAATTCTTAATGAAGATAATTTGGTTAAATGAATTATTTTTTGATTTGTTTTTTAAAGAACTTTGGTGGCAACCGGAGGAAGTAACTGGGTTAATCTTACTGACGTGTTTAATCTTGAAGGTTCAAGATCATCATTGTTAATCAGTTGAAACCTATATATTTGTGTGACACTAAGATTTTGAGCAACAATATCTCATCTTATGTTTGCGGAAGATTTGTAACTGTTTGGTCAAGCCACAAAGAAGCAAATGAGGTGTATGATGGATTTTATTAATTAGTTTTGTCTCTTATCGGGACAAAAAATAAGCAATGAGAAAACAATATAATTTAGAGTTTCGTTATTTGAACAACTATTTCTGTAATAACTTAAGTGATAACCATAAATTTACAAAGAAAATTAAATATTTATTGACACGAAAATCAAAGCAATAGAGAGAGAAAGTCAAGATATAATGTAAGTATAAAAAGAAAGTTGTCAAAAAGTGGTTGTACAAATATCTTTCCTCTATAATTTATTGAAAATTGTTCTTCCCACAAACTAGAGATGGCAAAATGGGTTGGACCCGTCGGGTTGGCCCATTTAACCCGCCATTTTTAGTGGGGTGGGTTGAGATTTTGAACCTACCACAAGTAGGGTGCCCGCTCCGTCTAACCTGCTAAAAAGCTGGTCGGTGACGGGGCGGGGCAGGTTGGTCCGTTGGGTTGATATGTTAAGAAGAAACTATCTTTTTCACTTCTTTTTATTTATAAGTCACAATCAATTTTCCAATTTTCACCTCCATACATTGGGGGAAAAATTCAATTAATTTTATCACTTTTGTTTTATGATTTTAGCCTCATATTTTTAACAGTTAGTTAATTGATAACTCATGGAGTTTTTATTTTGAATGTCTTATTAATTTGTTATAGAATTTTAGAAGATGTAATTTATATGTTTGAATAATTATTTTCATATTTTTAGTGTAGTCATTAATTATATATTTAGATTTCTTTAAATTTATATATTTTTACATTCTTTATGTGAAGATTTTAATTAATTTTTTTTTTTAAAAAAAAAAACATTGACGGGTCAACCTGCCGGTCCGCCATAAAACGGAGCGGGTGAGATTTTTAACCCTATTTCTCTAGTTGGCCCACCCCGCTCCTTTTTAGACGGGTTATTGACGGGGCGGGACGGGACGGGGCGGGTTGACCCTTTTTGTCATCCCTACCACAAACAAAAATGCTCATTTTCGAAGAAATTGACCAAAATACCCATGTGTGACTTAAGTCACACTCGGTATATATCCACGTGACTTAAGTCACGCTGCGTGCATTACTGTTTTGGGACAAAACTCAACAGTTTCAAGTTCATAACACATTTTCTTTCCCTCTTCACCTCCAAAAAACCCAAAATTGCGAATTTTTGGTGAAAAATCTTGAGCTGAAAGCATTGCAAATCGTCATGAAGCAAGTTTCTACTCAAAGATTAGGTAATATATCATCTAACCTCTCTTGATTTTGCCGGTTTTTTAGGTAGGTTTAGCAGTCTGGAACACGACTTGGGCATGAGTTAACTCACACTGGAGCTCTGCGTGAGTTAACTCACGCAGGTGTTAGCTCAACGTGACTTAAGTCACGCAGGTGCCCAGTATTTCAAATTTTGTGCCAATTTTATTTTTCTTAGCTTGTTGCGCAAGTTATTTATATTTTTTTCCTTGTTATTTTTCTATTCAATAGACATAGTGATGGTTGATAATGTGGTCGATGATGGCGTTGAGCCGAAACCAGTCATAATTGAAACTTTCGGCTAAGCTTCCGTTGATGTCAAACCAACCGTTGATGTGAAGGTTAAAGTCAAAATTCCATTTCAAGCTCACATTGAAGAAAAACCTAAACTGGTACCTACCGGTGTTGCCAAGCCTCACGGTTATGAAGTAAACATCGCCTCATTTTTTTTAACAAAAGAAAGATGGCGAGAGCGAGATGAGTTGCTTGGTTGGGTTCGTCGACAAGCGGCAAGGGCTGGATTTACTATATCTATAGATAAATCTAGTCTAAAGAATCCAATAGTGACTTTGCAATGTGAAATGAGTGGTATATACAAACCACCGAAGACGAAGAAGAAGTTGAAGCTTGAAGGCACGGACTCAAGCAAATGTGATTGTCCGTTTAGATTGTGTGGTTACTTTGAGAAGAAATCAAGTGATTGGTCGTTAGCCATGCTTTGTGGAATTCACAACCATGAGTTGGAGCCAAAATTAGGTGGTCACCTTCTTGCGGGAAGACTAAAAGAGGAGGAGAAAAAGAGAGTTATCGACATGATAAAGAGCTTGGTGTTGCCTAGGAATATTTTAACGGATTTAAAGGCAAAAAACCAAGAAAGTGTGACGACTATCAAACTAGTGTACAATGCACGAACTAGATGGCGAAAGGGGATAAAAGGTGACAAGACGGAGATGCAATTCTTGATTTCCATGTTGGAAGAGCATAAATATGTCTATTTCACAAGAGCAAATAGTGAGGAAATCACTCTTGAAGACATATTTTTAGCTCATCCGAGTCAATTAAGACGCTTAACACTTTTCCGACCATTTTGGTCATGGATTCCACTTACAAAACCACCTTGTATAGAATGCCATTATTTGAGATTGTTGGTGTCACCTCTACCAACATGACATATTCGGTTGGTTTTGCCTTTCATGCATTCGAAAAAGAGGACAACTTTACTTGGGCACTTGAGATGTTGGTTAGTCTTTTATCCTCAAAACTCAACATGCCTAAGGTGGTTGTATCAGACCGGGACAATGCTTTGATGAATGTCGTTGCCAAAGTTCTCCCCGAAACTGCCACTTTTTTTGTTATTTTCATATTGGGAAGAATGTAAGGGCTAAGTGCATAACGGATTGTAGAGTCAAAACGAAGCCGAATGATGTCAAAGTTGATGGCAAAGAAGTGAAGGAAGTGAAAGAGGCGAATGCAAGTGAAATTGTTGACAAAATCATGGATGTTTGGAAAGATTTGGTTGAATCTTCTACAGATGATGCATATGCAAACCATTTCCAAATTTCCCTGACTATGTTCAAACCACAATATTGAACACCGTTAAGGAAAAATTTGTGAGGGCATGGATAGATAAAGTCTTACATCTAGGTTGCAGAACCACCAACATTGTTGAATCGGCTCATGGAAAATTGAAAAAATATTTGTAGAGTAGTGTGGGAGATTTGGCATCATGTTGGGATGAAATAAACAAGATTTTGGTTATCTAATTGTCGAAGATACAAGCAAGTTTTGGGAGGAGCCGTATTGTCTTAAAATATATATACAAAGGAGACTTTTTGTACTCCGAGTTGGAGGGTTATGTATCTAGACCTGCATTGTGTTTTATCGTTGAGGAAGCAAATTGTTCCAAGACATTCGGCTTTGCCAAAAAAAATTGCGGTTGTGTTCAAAAGACATCGTACGAGTTGTCTTGTGCATGTATTTTTCCCATGAAGAGAAAAGAAAAATTGCCTATTCGATTGGATGATGTAGAGCCTCGTTGGCAAAGGTTAAGTGTATGCGGAGAAGAGGTCGATGATGATTTTTCTGTGATGGAGGAGTGGAATGACATTCAAGACTGTCTCAAAATAGCCCCTTACAAGATGAAACTCCACATCAAAGAGGTGATGCGTCAACTTGCATTTTCGGAAGACACAATGTTGTCTCCACCTCCAAGAAAGGTGGTAACCAAGGGAGCACCTAAAAGGGCGAGGTCTACACCGAAAGAGTCATCCTCGGGTCGAATCCGCTCTACATGGGAGCGTGTTGATTCTCAAAATCCCGATAGCCAATCTTCACATGCCAAGACAACATTTCCAAAGAGGAAAAATGCATGTATAGGTAATTCATCGTGCTCACAAGCTTCAACCTCTACTATACACCCATATTTACCATACATATCACAATTCCAAAAGATCATGAAACCTTACATCGAAAATATTGTAAATGTTAAAGGAGATGGTAATTGTGGATTCTGGGTCATAGCTAGACACATGGGTATGGATGAGGAAAATCATGTATTGGTTCGTAGTGCACTTATTCAAGAATTGAAAACTAACAAGAGTGACTATTTGCCGATATTTGGTTCGGAGAAGCGTTTTCATTATATCTTGAATGGTTTACACCCTCCAACAAATAGTGGTGGAATTGCATACGAAGATAAATGGTTGACATTACCGGATATGGATCACATTGTTGCAACTTGCTACAATAGAGTCGTTGTTTAATTAGTTTCGGCGGAAAGAGGTATATGTGAGACATATTTCTCAATCTGAGGTGTTCCACCACTTAACCCACATTCCCACATCTTGTGTCTTGGCTTAATTCCCGGCCACTTTCTTCATGTTTATATGAAAGACGGTTGTCTATTACCACCGCCTTGTACGAAGTGGAAGGTTCACAAGATTGGTGTGGCGGAGCAATGGGAGTTTGCATTTATGGATAGACAAGCTTTGTTCAAAGACCTCATGTCTAAGGAGCCGAAGCCGCCGAAAAAATCAACAAATTAACTCAATCCAATATATTGCGACACTCCCACTACGGAAAAACCAAAAGGAGAATTTGAAGTAATTGAAGAAGATGAAGATTATGCACTATCACTAGCTAGTTAGATAGGCTACGACACTTTTTAGTCGGTGTTCGTCCTTTTTTTGTCGATATCGCACCGGCATATTTTTTTGTGGTCGATTATGTAACGTCAATTTTTGTGGCCAATATGTAACTAAGATTATATAAATATATGACTTTTTTTTTTTGTGATGGACAAAACAGCAACAATTTTATTCGTTATTATTATTGCTCGCATTTTATAAAATTATATGTCTCTAATTATTTAACTATTTATCTTAGGCCAAATACCTCCTGCGGTCCTTTAAGTTATATATTTATAACATATTAGTCCTTTAAGTTTTTTTTGTTACCAATTGGTCCTTTAAGTTATTTTTTGTTACAAATTAGTTCTTTAAGTCATAAAATATTTACACTGTCATCCATCTTTCCATCAAACTTCGTTAAAAAGTGCTTATAGACCATTAACATTAAGATGGTAGGTCTAAAAGTACTTATGACATCAAACATGATTACTTATACATATTTTCTTCTTCTTGTTTTTGAATTTCAAGCTTAATTTTACATATAAATCTTTGATCAACAATATTATAAATCAAGTAATCGGTCAATTTTGTTTTGAATCAAGACTGAATAACATACCTATGAGCTCTAGTTTTGAGAGCAATGAATTTGGACAAACCAACTTAACATTAAACATCCACATAAACAATTTTAGATTGAGTTTGATGAAATTAGGATAATGGTGCAAATATTTTATGACTTAAAGGACCAATTTGTAACAAAAAAAACTTAAAGGACTAACTTGTTATAATCATGTAACTTAAAGGACCGCAAATGGTATTTGGCCTTTATTTTATCTTTCATTTGGTTTTATTCTTATACTTGTTGCTCCATAAAATTTTGTGTAGTGAAAGATGTCTAAAGATGCACAAGTCCAAGTTGAAGCTCATGTCCCATACTCCCAAGTGAAGAAGACGGTTAGGGTCTTTTTAACCCCCACCGACAAGTTGGATGATTTGAAGGCACAACTTGACACATACTTTGTCCATCTAGGTGAAAATCAAAGAATATCAAATGTATTTGTACAGGTGCCATGCGTGGACTTGGGGGAGGATAAGGAGGAAGACTTTTGGAAGACGGTTTATTATCCAGATATTATCTGTGATGATTTCAATGTAGATTACATGTTTAGGTTAATGGTTCAAAACAACATTTTACATCTTTGTGTCCGATACATTTAATTGTAATATTTATTAACGCGTAATAGTGTAATGTGTTCGAATTTGTGTCTGTAATGTTGTATTTTAATGAATTTGTGGATTGTGTATTTATGGACGAATTTGTGTAATTTGGATTGCTTATGTGTGATTATGTGTGATTAACGATGAATTTGTGTAATTTGAATCGATTATGTGTGATTAAGTGATTATGTGTGATTAACGACGAATTCGTGTAATTTGGATCGATTATGTGATTGTGTGATTAACGACGAATTTGTGTAATTTGGATCAATTATGTGTGATTATGTGGTTATGTGTGATTATGTTGTTGAAATAGTGTAATGTGGATCAATTATGAGTGTGGATTGGTTTAAGGTCATTAATGACTTGGTTGACAGCATTCAATGTTGTTTTCTGCTACACCAGAAGCCAGCGTAACTTAACTCATGCTCGGTAATTTGGCCGGTGGCCGAGCGTGACTTAAGTCACACACGCGGACGTAGGGATGGAAAAATGGGTTGGACTTGTCGGGTTGGCCCGTTTAACCGCCATTTTTAGCGGGGTATGTTGAGATTTTGAACCCGCCACAGGTAGGGTGCCCGCTCCGCCTAACCCGCTAAAAAGCGGGGCAGTGACGGGGCGGGTTTGCCCGTTGGGTTGATATGTTAATAAAAAACTATCTTTTTCACTTATTTTTATTTATAAGTCACAATCAATTTTCCAATTTTCACCTCCATATATATTGGGGGAAAAAATTCAATTAATTTTATCACTTTTGTTTTATGATTTTAGCTTCATATTTTTAACAGTTAGTTAATTGATAACTCATGGAGTTTTTATTTTGAATGTCTTATTGATTTATTATAGAATTTTAGAAGATGTAATTTATATGTTTGAATAATTTTTTTCATATTTTTAGTGTAGTCATTAGTTATATATTTAGATTTCTTTAAATTGTGAAATTCTGGCAATTCCTGAGTCTGAACCGTAAAACAGAGCTGAACAGAGTACGTATAACAGAGGTTCAGAAGCAGCAAAATAAAAGACAGAAAGTAAAGAACACAGATGATTTGTTAACCCAGTTCGGTGGCAAACACACCTACGTTTGGAGGCTACCAAGCCAGGAAGGAAATCCACTAAAATAGTATCAATTCGAACTACTGTGTAAACAATCCCTATTTCTCACAGCCTTCTCACTTAATCACTACCCGTGGAATTTCTACCTAGGAACTCCTAGATATAAGACCTCTCTTACTTCCTACTCAAGAAATCGCTGCCCCAATGATTGTAAACTCTAAACAAACAAGGATGAAGACACTCTTCAAAACACAATCTGTCACTTTTGCTTAAAAGTTTTAAGTGATTACAACTCAATAAAAACTAAACCAACTCTAACAGATGAGTGGTGTATAGAACAAAGCACAAAACTCACAGACTCAAAACCTAAGTATGACTTTCTCTATAATAACTTCTGTTTTGATGTCGTTTCTTCAATCAGCAGCGTCCTCTATTTATAGCTTCAACAGCAACCATAATACTGAACCAAATAATCTTCAAAAGATGTTGTTCCAAAATTCTTTAGAAGCAATTATTTTTCAGAAATATATTTTCCAAAGATTGCTTTGAAAATATATTCTTTAATAAAAGAAACAAATCTTCAACAAATATCTTCACGTGAAATAATCTTCCTTCTAGAAATAAATCCAACAAGGAGAATTCTTCAATTAAATCTTCAATAGATCACATGAGAAAATAAACAGAACGCAGAAAACCAGCTTCTGAAGGTACTTCTGAAGTCTGCATCTGAAGTTCTGCGTCTGAACAATTTCAGCTTCTGAAGGTTGCTTCTGAAGGTCAGCTTCTGAAGTACTGTTCAGCGTCTGAACATCAGCTTCTGAAGGTTCAGCGTCTGAAGTACTGTTCCAGCTTCTGAAGACCCAGCTTCTGAACCAGCTTCTGACCCAGCTTCTGAAGACATACATATTGAGATTTTCAGCTTCTGACCCAGCTTTTGAAGACGCACAACTGCTTGTATATTTGATTTTAGCAAAACATGAAGCCAACAACCAAATATCCAACAATCTCCCCCTTTGGCAAATTTTTGGCTAAAATCAATTACTGAATAGAGAGACAACAAAGTACAAGCTTCTTCACACAACAAAGTACTCAACCATGAAGAACAACACATAAACGTAGCAACAAGCAGAGTCAGCAGCAGCAGCGGATAATACACTACGTTACACAAACAACACTCCCCCTGAAGCACAGCCATGACTCCCCCTGAAACAGATCACAACAACTTCTGAACTGTAAACTGGCTTTTTCTGAATAGTAGTGCTTCTGAGTCTTCTGAAATACTTCTGAAACTTCTGAAATAAACACTTATTTATCTCCCCCTTTTTAGCCAAATAATTTTGACAAAGTACAGTCTTCACACAGGAAACACAAACTGACTTAGCATTAGAGAATGTTTTGACAGCAGACTCTGCATCAGACATAGCTTCTTTATAAGAACCAGCAGCATCTTCATCTCCCTAACTTCCTGCTTGCTCACCCTCAGCATTCTGTAATTGCTATAACTCCTCATACAGACAAACTCCCAGTTTACTCCTCAAATTTTCAAATTGCTTGGCATCCAAGGCTTTTGTAAATATATCAGCAAGCTGTTCTTCTGTGTCCACATGTTTAAGCTGCACAACCTTCTCCTCCACAAGGTTTCTTATGAAATGATGACGTCTATCAATATGCTTAGTCCTGCTATGTTGTATTGGATTTTTTGAAATATTGATAGCACTTAGATTGTCACAATACAAAGTCATAACATCCTGTTCAATATTATATTCCTTCAACATTTGCTTCATCCACACCAATTGGGAACAACTGCTACCAGCTGCTATATACTCAGCTTCAGCTGTAGATAGAGACACACAATTCTGTTTCTTGCTGAACCAAGAAATCAGATTGTTTCCCAGAAAAAAACATCCACCAGAAGTACTTTTTCTATCATCTGCACTTCCTGCCCAATCAGCATCATAATACCCAACTAACATAGAACTTCCACTGTGTGAATACATAATACCATAGTTACTGGTACTATTGACATACTTCAAAATCCTCTTCACTTGAGTCAAATGACTCATTTTTGGCTCAGCCTGGTATCTAGCACAGACTCCAACAACAAAGGTTATGTCTGGTCTACTTGCAGTTAGATATAACAGACTTCCAATCATGCTCCTATACAGACTTTGATCAACAACAACACCTTGTTCATCTTTAGTCAACTTCATATAAGTGGCTGCAGGTGTTCTTTTATGGCTTGCATTTTCCATCCCAAACTTCTTGACTATATTCTTTGCATATTTGCTCTGTGATATGAATATTGTGTCTTCCATCTGCTTGATTTGAAGACCAAGAAAATAGGTTAGTTCACCCACAAGACTCATCTCAAACTCAGACTGCATCTGCTGAACAAAGAGTTGAACCATCTGGTTTGACATTCCACCAAAGACAATGTCATCAACATATATTTGTGCTATCATCAGACTTCCATCTTCTTCTTTCACAAACAGTGTTTTGTCAGTCCCTCCTTTTCTGTAACCTTGAGTAACAAGAAACTGTGTAAGTCTCTCATACCATGCTCTAGGTGCTTGTTTTAAACCATACAGGGCTTTCTTCAACTTGTAAACATGGTTAGGAAAATTAGGATCCACAGATTCCTTTGGCTTTTCAACATAAACCTCCTTCTGCAAGTACCCATTCAGGAAAGCACTCTTCACATCCATCTGAAACAGTTTGAATTTAAGAATACATGCTACACCCAAAAGTAGTCTTATGGATTCTAATCTGGCCACAGGTGCAAAGGTTTCATCAAAATCAAGTCCCTCCACCTGAGTGTACCCTTGAGCAACTAGCATTGCCTTGTTTCTGGTCACAGTTCCATGTTCATCTAATTTATTCTTGTAAATCCATTTAGTTCCAATGATATTCATGCCTACTGGTCTTGGAACAAGGTCGCACACTTCACTTCTTTTGAATTGATTCAGTTCCTCTTGCATTGCATCAATCCAGAATTCATCAATAAGTGCTTCTTTAATATTCTTGGGTTCAAATTTGGACACAAGGCACGAATCAGTAGTCACTTCATCTGATCGTCTGAATTATGATTCTTGGGTTCCCAATTATTTGTTCTTTGGGATGATCCTTCTGAATTATGATTGAAGGTCCTTTACTTGTTGATGCATGATCTGGATTATTTTCTCTTTCTCACTACTAAAAAAAGGTCATTTTCAAACAGAATTTCGGACGGTTTTGGGACGGAATTTACGGACATTTCCCACGGAGTTCGGACGAAAATATGTTTTCGGACGAGTCGCGGTGATTTTCGGAGATCAAGCTATTGATTAGCGTTGACTCACTAATTTTAATTCACGACTGAACTTTTAATTTTTTAGATGAAAAGTGGAAAAAAGTTCTAAATTACCACATTTTTAAATATTTAGGGTTCGGGGGTTAGTTACGTTTAGGGAAGGTGTTAGCACCCTAAACGTTCGTAGTACTCTACGAGAACCTCTTGATTTTATTTATTTATTTTGGCTATAACTTGCTTATTTATTTTTTTTTTAAAGAAAAAAGAATGAATTAGAAAAGTGAGAAAGGAAAATAAAATGTTTTTTGTGTTTTTTATGATTTGGAAGGACAGGGTCCTCTGCCTACGTACCCGTGAGGGATCAAAACCTCGTAGTTCGGGGTAGAAATAACGTTTGATTTGTTTTGGTGTTTTTTAATGGTTTTAAAAAAGGTTTTAAAAATAAAATAAAAGCCAAGTGGCAAAATGAGATTGGTTTGTGTTTTTTATTTTGAAAATGATTAAAGTGTAATTAAAGTGGATTAATGATTTTTTAAAGAAAATAAAAGAGAAAAAAAACGGACACTTGATTGAAAATCAAGGTTTATTAAGAAAATATTTTTTGATTTTGATTATTTGAATGTTTTTGTTTTTTTTGTTTATGGACTAAGACTAAAAATATAAGCGCGAGGAAATTCCGTGGTGACGTTGGATCACCACGAAACCCCTTTGAAAATTAAACTAAACCTAATATTTTTTGTATTTTTTTTATAAGGCGAAATAAAATAAAAATAAATAAAAGACATAAAGCAAAAATAAATAGTGTGGGTGTCAGTGCATATTCTCATTAATATTTATTTACATTGTACCTAAATACATTCTAATAAAATGGAATGGTAAATAAAGATAAAATATGCTAAATATAAACGAAGAAATAAAAATGCATGGAATACAAGGAAAATAATAAAATGCATGAAATAAAAGGAAAATAATAAAAAAAAAATGCATGAAGTACTATGAGATAAATGCAACGAGCTAAGATGCATGAAAATAAATAAAAATATTAACAAGATAAAATGCAAGAAAAGATAAAAAGAATAAAAAGAAATGAAAAGGGACAGGGGGGTGCTGAAGCAGAAAAAGGGGTGCAAAAAGCAAATCAGTAGAGAAAGGGAAGAGCAGACATACTGGGCCGCAGGGATTTGGGTATTGGGCCTGGCTGGGTTATTGTTTGGGTCAGATATATATGTTTTTTCTAATCTTTCCTCTCATTTTCTTCTTTTTCTCTCTTTCATACTTCTTTCTTCTCTCATTTCTCTCTCAATTCTCTCTGAAACTTTGCCAAGCCCAGAACAGTTTTCCGGCTTTGTTTGCTTATGATTCAGGCTGGTTCGTTTGGAGAAGGTGGGAGGCGTGAATGAGTATTTTGTGAGTGAGGGAGGTGTGTTGTGGGTTTGAAGGAGGAGGGCCGTACGGTTGCGTTTTGAGGGTGGTTGGGTGAGAGGGAGGCCGTACGTGTGCGTTGGTGTGGGTGATTGCGGCTGTTTTATGTTGGGTTGTGGTGCTGTTTTGGTAAGGTGGCCGTACGGCTATAGGTTGTTTGTTGGGATGGGGTATGGCCGTATGCTTTTGTGTGTTATGGTTTGGATTTGTGTGGCTTTGAGTGAGGAGGAGGTGATGGAGGTATGTGAGTTTGGTGTTGGGGAGGGAGGAAGGCTGAGTGTGTATGGAAGTGGCTGGATTGTTGTTTGAGCCGTGGATGTGTGATGCTATTGGGAAAAAGGGGCTGCGTGAGAGGGTGAGAGTGGAGTGTGTGAGGTTGGGTATTGTGTTGGGTTGTTGTTTGGGTTGCTGCACTGTGTACTAAGTTGTGGTGGTGATGGTGGTATGGTAGTTGGTTTGAGGGGGGTTGTGTGTTGTGGCGATTTTGAGTAATATTTTGTGGTTGTGAATGGTGAATTGGGAGGGGTGGAGGCCGTATGGGAGAATGGTGATTTTGAGTAGTGTTCCTGATTCTGTATTGTTCCCCCCCCTTTGCTGATGAATTGACTGACTCTATATACACTGATTTGCCATCACTGTCCATAATGGTCAGTGAATGGTAACTTAAATGACGAATTAAAACATAATAAATCAGTAACAAAAGTCTCCTTTACAAATGAAAGAAAAGTCAGCTGTAGAATTAAAAAGGGAACTAAAAAGGAAATAAAAGCACTAAATAAAATAATAATAAAAACATTTAAAACAAAAATAAAAATAATAATAAAAACAAAAAGACGGACCCGGACGAAATTAAAAAAATGAGGTATTTTAAAATACCTCCCTGTCGAAATTTCGTCTGAGACGACGAAAAATTCCGAACTAAAAGGACGAGTAAAAAAAGAATTTTAGGTCAAAAATTGGGGTATGACAGATGCCCCTATTTAAGTCTCTTCGTCCGGAGATCTGAAGAGAAAATCTTGGATTCGACGGGTCGAAGGGACTTAAATACAGAGTACGCCAATTTTGGACCTAAAAGAAAAAAATGTGAGATGCTCGTGATGCAAATGCAAATGCAAGACGGCGAAGCTGACCCGACTGGGGGTAAAACAAGACCAAAGGATACCCGAGTTTGTTAAAGCAAGGGATCCGACTCCACTGGGGGATAACATAGTTTCACTGGGGAAGGAATTGTCTACTATCAACAAAGATGACAGCTTAAAGAAGACAGATGATATGTATTACCTACTATCGTGTACTGATAGCTTAAAAGAGGTAATATAAAAAGAGACACCGTCTACTATCGTTGTATGGATAGCTTAAAACAGACAGATGACAGGTATTACCTACTATCGTGTATTGATAGCTTAAAAGAGGTAACATAAAAGGAGACACCGTCTACTATCGTTGTATGGATAGCTTAAAGGAGGTGACATGGATTACCTACTATCGTGTATTGATAGCTTAAAAGAGGTAACATAAAAGGAGACACCGTCTACTATCGTTGTATGGATAGCTTAAAGGAGGTGACATGGATTACCTACTATCGTGTATTGATAGCTTAAAAGAGGTAACATAAAAGGAGACACCGTCTACTATCGTTGTATGGATAGCTTAAAGGAGGTGACATGGATTACCTACTATCGTGTATTGATAGCTTAAAAGAGGTAATATAAAAGGAGACACCGTCTACTATCATTGTATGGATAGCTTAAAGGAGGTGACAAAATATTTTACCTACTACCATTGTGAGGGTAGCTTAAAGGAGGTAAGAGATAAATGTCAGCTGCTCGGGATGTAGCCGAACTTGCCACTGACGACAGGATAGATGATAAAATGCCAGCTGCTCGGGATGTAGCCGAACTTGCCACTGACGACATGATAGATGATAAAATGCCAGCTGCTCGGGATGTAGCCGAACTTGCCACTGACGACATGATAGATGATAAAATGCCAGCTGCTCGGGATGTAGCCGAACTTGCCACTGACGACATGATAGATGATAAAATGCCAGCTGCTCGGGATGTAGCCGAACTTGCCACTGACGACATGATAGATGATAAAATGCCAGCTGCTCGGGATGTAGCCGAACTTGCCACTGACGACATGATAGATGATAAAATGCCAGCTGCTCGGGATGTAGCCGAACTTGCCACTGACGACGTGATGAAAAGGTAAATGTCAGCTGCTCGGGATGTAGCCGAACTTGCCACTGACGACAGGATGAAAAGGTAAATGTCAGCTGCTCGGGATGTAGCCGAACTTGCCACTGACGACATGATAGTAAAAGGTACGCACAAGCTGTTCATTAAAGAACTGCCACTTGGCAAAAAGAGGGTGACATCTTTGGACCAGACACACTGGGGATGACACTTGGGGACAAAGAGAGTTAGAAATTGTTCATGATTGTTTGATGTGAAAAGCAAGACTCAGGGTGGTTAATGCAACCATGTATTGAATGATGTTACGTGCATGTTGTGTATGCATGAATGTGTATATGCATGAATGTATGAATGTATGTAAGACAATACGACTTGCATGACTGTATGGAGGATTGACTTGTATGATGGTATGACTGACGAACTTGATGAGACAAGACTGGACAGGTGAGATGGAAAGTGGACCGACGACGCAGTACCAACACTCAGCAATCTTCATTGGGGATGATGCCATTGGGGGCATATCAAGACATTGACGGGGTAAAGCCCGATGTATGCAACAAATGGTGGGGAGTAAACACTTCCTGGGGGAGACGTGTTAATCCAAAGACTTGGCAGAAGAACTGGTGTTTCTATGGTCATGCTTTTTGTTTTTTTCTTTTTTGAATCCCTAACTTTTGCCTGGACCGCCCTTTCGGGTTTTCAGTCCACCGAGAATATATTCTTTTGTATGCCCCTAATTTTTGCCTGGACCGCCCTTTCAGGTTTTCGATCCACCGGGACGCTCACTTTTGCCTAAGCCGCCCTTTCGGGTTTTCGACTTACCGAGCTATTTCTTTTTCTTCTTTCTTTTTCCTCAAGCAAATGACCATGTTTAACCTGCTGAGTTTGTTCGTTCTCAGGATAACCGTTGACGCATACTTCACTTATTCATGTGTTCAGAGAGAATGTGTTTGTTGTTTATGCTTTCCAAAAATAAAAAAAAAGATTTATGAATTTTTTTGAAAAATATTTTGCTTCAAGTACTACCATCAAAAATAGAAGAAATTTTATAAACAGATCAAATGGGAATTCCAAATAAAAAGCACAGGCTCAAATTTATTCAACAGAGTGGTGACCCGCCAATGGCGTGGCTCCACGGATCTCACAAAGTTTGGAAAATGGTAAATATAAGGGGAAGGTACATTGAACACAATAACCGTTATTCTCCCTAACAACTTTGAATTCCACCGTTTAGATGCTTCAGATTTAGAGCCTCTCTGACAACTACTGTGCCCCAAGTGAGTGATGGCCAACCCGATGCAGTTACTTTGTCTTTTGATCCTTGACTTTTGCATAGACCGCCCTTTCGGGTTTTCGATCTATCAGGATGATTATTTTCTGTTTCATGTCTCTAATTTTTGCCTGGACCGCCCTTTCGGGTTTTCAGTCCACCGAGACGCTCATTTTTGCCTAAGCCGCCCTTACGGGTTTTCGACTTACCGAGCTGTTCTTTTATTCTTTAGACAAAGTATTTCTTGACCGCATCGGCGTTCATAGGACGGGGAAGCTCGTCACCATCTATAGTCGTACGAGTCATTGCACCACCGGAGAGAGCTCTCTTGACGACATATGGACCTTCATAATTAGGCGTCCATTTGCCCCTGGAATCGGGTTGAAAAGATAGGATCTTTTTGAGCACAAAACCTCCTTCTTGGAACACACGGGAACTGCCCGTGACACAAAGCATTCATGCGTTTCTCTGATCATATTTGTTTTGACATCATTCAGCCTCTGATAACTTAGGTTCCATTAATACTCTCATTGATGGAATCTCAATCTCCACAGGGAGTACTGCTTCCATGCCATACACTAAAGAGAAGGGGGTTGCCCCTTGTTGAGGTACGTACTGAAGTGCGATGTCCATGTAAAGCATACGGTAACATCCCATGCAGGTCCTTGTAAGTGGTTACCATCTTCTGCACCATCTTTTTGACGTATTTTCTTTCTTTTTGTTCTTTTTTGCTTTTGTTTTTTTGCTTTTGTTTTTTTTTTTTTTGCAGCCTCGATGGCACCACTCATCTGGGATTTGAACAGGAATACTGTAATGGCAGTTCTTCGGAAACCCAAGTTAATCATTTCGAGTGCTTCTTCATGAGGCTGAATGATGTTCTTTTATATTCTAGTAACAGAGAGATCTTTTCGGGAATCTGTTCATCCTCCTCCTCTTCAGCTTCGTGAACAGGGAACTCAAAGTCGGGAGAGAGCATAGGGTTACAGTGTTCAACGGGCTTATTGATGTTCGGTCTACATATGATTGATGATTGATTTTAAAAAATGAGTGAAAAATGCAGACCTTTTGAAATTGATTTAAAATAAAATAAAATATTTTTTGGGTTTTTTGTGTTTCCATTTTCCAAGAAAAAGCAGTAAAAAAAATAAAAATAAAAAGTCGCGAAAGAAACGACAATTTTTCATTGATAGTGGTAACTTGAAGACAAAAGTAGAGCCCTACATGATTTCACTTTCGTATCGGGCGAAACGAAAGGATTTTTGAAAAGATAAGACAACGAAAACACATTACTTGGACCCATGAGTAACTGAGAGAATGTCAACAGCGACCCAATTGCGGCAAATCCTTCCTTGTGTTTGCATGACCACACCCATTTTCTCTCTTTTGTCTGCACGAGTGTTGTAGGTGCGAGTGGGTTTGTAATGAATGCGCCGGGCCACTTTCTTTGACTGCGGCAGATTGACCTTTTTGTGATGAAACAAAGGATAAGACTCGATTTGGAAACTATGAATGTAGTATGATGCATGATTATGCTTATGCAAAAAGAAGAAAGATTTGTTATCGAAGGACTTGTCGAAGTAATTGTAAACATCATAGTTTGAACATTTCATTTGAGCATCAAGGCATTACAAAATAGTTCTTTTTTAGAAACCAAGCCAAGGGACCAATTCAAAAGTCCTTTAGTGGAAGCTAGATTTTTAAAAGAAATCTAAAGACTCCTAGCTTCCTTAAATTCAACAAATCAGGGCTCTCGAAGGTGTACTTCCTAGTGCTCCTCTATGATGTTTGAAAAAACTTGTTTAAGTCCTTCGATAATTGGATGAAAAAAAATGTTTATGAATGAATGCATGTATGCATGATTATGCTAAAGAACGGAGAAAACATGGTGAGGTTTAAGTCCATAATGTTGGAGTCAAGGGTACACACGCCATTTGGTAAGGACTATGGTTTCATATGTACCTGTATCACGGGTTCTACCAAGTTCCCAAAGTCATTGACCACTTCCGAATATTGTCGGATTGCGGGACTACTCCCGGTCCAACGACGTTCGTAGGAAAGTCTCGTTTGAGTGTAGTATCGCGTATCAACCAATTCAAGACTACTCTTGATTAGCCACCGCACTACGTCCTAAAAGGCCAAGATGGGTTAAAGGTAACTCTAAAGGTCCTCAACTTCATAGGTCGCTTAAAAATAACAATGTCAAACACGACTACTCATGTCGACATGGTATTACCTTTAAGAGACCTCCATTGAGTGGGGTTATATCACATGTACCAAAACCCAAGACTACTCCTGGTATGGCACTTTGATTATACCACCATCCTATCTTATGTTTCCCTCAAGTCCGGGTGTAGAACTTATCTCACCACTCACGTAAAAGGGAAAAAACACATATGCACATATTTACACTTTTTTGTTTATTTAAGCAAGTTATAGCACAAAATAATTAAATAAATTCAAGTTAGGCTCAACCCTCTTAGGGAATCCCCAGTGAAGTCGCCATTTCAGTCGCGGTGATTTTCGGAGATCAAGCTATTGATTAGCGTTGACTCACTAATTTTAATTCACGACTGAACTTTTAATTTTTTAGATGAAAAGTGGAAAAAAGTTCTAAATTACCACATTTTTAAATATTTAGGGTTCGGGGGTTAGTTACGTTTAGGGAAGGTGTTAGCACCCTAAACGTTCGTAGTACTCTACGAGAACCTCTTGATTTTATTTATTTATTTTGGCTATAACTTGCTTATTTATTTTTTTTTAAAGAAAAAAGAATGAATTAGAAAAGTGAGAAAGGAAAATAAAATGTTTTTTGTGTTTTTTATGATTTGGAAGGACAGGGTCCTCTGCCTACGTACCCGTGAGGGATCAAAACCTCGTAGTTCGGGGTAGAAATAACGTTTGATTTGTTTTGGTGTTTTTTAATGGTTTTAAAAAAGGTTTTAAAAATAAAATAAAAGCCAAGTGGCAAAATGAGATTGGTTTGTGTTTTTTATTTTGAAAATGATTAAAGTGTAATTAAAGTGGATTAATGATTTTTTAAAGAAAATAAAAGAGAAAAAAAACGGACACTTGATTGAAAATCAAGGTTTATTAAGAAAATATTTTTTGATTTTGATTATTTGAATGTTTTTGTTTTTTTTGTTTATGGACTAAGACTAAAAATATAAGCGCGAGGAAATTCCGTGGTGACGTTGGATCACCACGAAACCCCTTTGAAAATTAAACTAAACCTAATATTTTTTGTATTTTTTTTATAAGGCGAAATAAAATAAAAATAAATAAAAGACATAAAGCAAAAATAAATAGTGTGGGTGTCAGTGCATATTCTCATTAATATTTATTTACATTGTACCTAAATACATTCTAATAAAATGGAATGGTAAATAAAGATAAAATATGCTAAATATAAACGAAGAAATAAAAATGCATGGAATACAAGGAAAATAATAAAATGCATGAAATAAAAGGAAAATAATAAAAAAAAAATGCATGAAGTACTATGAGATAAATGCAACGAGCTAAGATGCATGAAAATAAATAAAAATATTAACAAGATAAAATGCAAGAAAAGATAAAAAGAATAAAAAGAAATGAAAAGGGACAGGGGGGTGCTGAAGCAGAAAAAGGGGTGCAAAAAGCAAATCAGTAGAGAAAGGGAAGAGCAGACATACTGGGCCGCAGGGATTTGGGTATTGGGCCTGGCTGGGTTATTGTTTGGGTCAGATATATATGTTTTTTCTAATCTTTCCTCTCATTTTCTTCTTTTTCTCTCTTTCATACTTCTTTCTTCTCTCATTTCTCTCTCAATTCTCTCTGAAACTTTGCCAAGCCCAGAACAGTTTTCCGGCTTTGTTTGCTTATGATTCAGGCTGGTTCGTTTGGAGAAGGTGGGAGGCGTGAATGAGTATTTTGTGAGTGAGGGAGGTGTGTTGTGGGTTTGAAGGAGGAGGGCCGTACGGTTGCGTTTTGAGGGTGGTTGGGTGAGAGGGAGGCCGTACGTGTGCGTTGGTGTGGGTGATTGCGGCTGTTTTATGTTGGGTTGTGGTGCTGTTTTGGTAAGGTGGCCGTACGGCTATAGGTTGTTTGTTGGGATGGGGTATGGCCGTATGCTTTTGTGTGTTATGGTTTGGATTTGTGTGGCTTTGAGTGAGGAGGAGGTGATGGAGGTATGTGAGTTTGGTGTTGGGGAGGGAGGAAGGCTGAGTGTGTATGGAAGTGGCTGGATTGTTGTTTGAGCCGTGGATGTGTGATGCTATTGGGAAAAAGGGGCTGCGTGAGAGGGTGAGAGTGGAGTGTGTGAGGTTGGGTATTGTGTTGGGTTGTTGTTTGGGTTGCTGCACTGTGTACTAAGTTGTGGTGGTGATGGTGGTATGGTAGTTGGTTTGAGGGGGGTTGTGTGTTGTGGCGATTTTGAGTAATATTTTGTGGTTGTGAATGGTGAATTGGGAGGGGTGGAGGCCGTATGGGAGAATGGTGATTTTGAGTAGTGTTCCTGATTCTGTATTGTTCCCCCCCCCTTTGCTGATGAATTGACTGACTCTATATACACTGATTTGCCATCACTGTCCATAATGGTCAGTGAATGGTAACTTAAATGACGAATTAAAACATAATAAATCAGTAACAAAAGTCTCCTTTACAAATGAAAGAAAAGTCAGCTGTTGAATTAAAAAGGGAACTAAAAAGGAAATAAAAGCACTAAATAAAATAATAATAAAAACATTTAAAACAAAAATAAAAATAATAATAAAAACAAAAAGACGGACCCGGACGAAATTAAAAAAATGAGGTATTTTAAAATACCTCCCTGTCGAAATTTCGTCTGAGACGACGAAAAATTCCGAACTAAAAGGACGAGTAAAAAAAGAATTTTAGGTCAAAAATTGGGGTATGACAGGACGGAATTCGGACAGACAAGGCGTAGTCCGAAATAACCGCGTCGCAAATAATAGTTCCGTCCCAAATATATTTCAGATGGATTTCCCACGGCTTTCACACAAAGTCTGAAATTTAAGTTTGTGGGTTATTGGACTAATCTTCGGACGAATTTCAGACGGAATTAATTTTAGTTTCCTACGGTTTTCAGACTGAATTAAGTTAAAATTTCCTACGCAATTCGGACGGACCAGCAATCAAACACATAATTCCCAAAAAAAAAAAGACAAACCAGCAGCAACAACCACCACAAAACAGCTGGACAACATAAAATCAGCTAGGCCAAACTCATCAATCAAATCCAAAATTATCAGCATTGTTTCCATTAGAGGTTTCACCAACATCATTAGGTTCATCTTGCATAGGTATCTCACAAGCAAAGTTTGGAGGCAATGGCATATTCAACTTTTCAAATAAAGCTGCAAGCATGCTTTCGTTTGACTCAATTCTTTTTTGTTGCTGCTCCAGTTTTTGTTTTTGCTCTAGGTTTATACGTTCTTGCTCAATTACCTTTTCTTTCCATTTTAAGAGCTCTTGTTCTATGTTTATATCCTTAAAGGCATTTGAGCATGAACCAATAGTATACTTTGAAGCATTTGTTCCTATGGAACCTAAACCATATAATTTTCCTTTTTTACCTTTGGGAGCTACTTCCTTCCAAATAGTCAAGTCATCTGGCATATTATGATGGGTTTCAGAAGACAATCCTTCTTCCTCTTGATTTTGAGACATAGATATTTCCAAAAGCTCCGCTTTTCTCTTCTTAAAATCTCCCTATAATTTTGAATTTTGTTAGTCATTTAAATTACAACCAATTATAAATCTGTAATGTTAGTAAAATCATAGATAAATTAAAACCTATCCTTTCTCAACTCTATTATCATAACTTAACTTATAGATAAATTAAATATGTAATGTTAAATAACTACTTACATAGGCTTTCTCAGCTCTATTATCAACCCATGTCTTATCCTTTCTAATATGGCAATGAGCAAATACCTCCTCCATAGCAGGCTTGACTCCTGTTTCATTCTCCTACATTTTTTTGGATAACTTCAATGAAAAAATTTCCAATATGTTGTTCACAAATTAATGGGGTCAAGTAAAGAAATATCAAGTGTCTTACCATCCTACGTTCATGCTCACCCATAGATATAGAACCACCGGTATGAATGGAGCTACCTTGAGTTGAAGCACAATTTGCAATGTTTGCCATTGATAAATTCTTAAACGTTTTATCGGATGCCCAATAATGTATTAATTGATTCCATAATGGCTCAGGGATATACTTTGGCTTGTATTCAGCATTTTCTGCATAGTTTTCCCTCTCTTGAGACATCATACCTCTGAATCTACCTTCTCCCTTGATTTCAAAAATTTGGCGAATCCTAGCATCATATTTAGGTTCCCATTTACAATACTTCTACAAAATTGCACCCAATTAACATGTTAGCAATTCAAAATTTTCAGGAGTCTTTAATTGTTCAGTAAATCATAACTAACTTTGTGCACTATTTGTATTGTTCTGCACTAATATTCATCATAACTGCCAAAAACTTACGTCAGCAAAGGCATTTTGTATCCATTAAAACAAATTCGTTTAACGAAATTTATGTTAAGAACCGGTTGAACTGTATCTAAAGCATTGTAGCTAAGTGTTCTTCTTATTGAAATATATTACTCATTAACTATCAATTACCAATTAACTGTCTATTACCTTAAATTCAGTAAACCATAACATTTTATGGTCAAGAGCTGCATGTCCCCATGTAGGACAGAACCAATCAAATTTGCTCTTAATGGATTTCGTCAAGAAACGAATAGCAGTTGATGGATTGAACCTGTTAATTCAAATTGTTAATATACATGCATTGATTATTCTCTACAAAAAAATAAGTTACTTTCTCAAAAGTATAATATTTAACTTACTCATTTCCATGCGGCTCTATTTCCAAAAGGCATTCTTGATCAATTCCTTCATCTTCATTGGGTTCAATGGCAGATGATTGAGTGTGTGGCAAAGTTTGTTCAGAATTTTGAGGTATGGTTGCTGATGCGGTCGGAGTTGGATTTTGAGGTATGGTAGCTGATGGGGTCGGAGTTGGAGTTGGGGTTTGAGTTGGTGATGGTGATGGTGATGGTATAGTGTTTATGTGTGGTGATGGCGTAGGTTGTGCATGTGATAATGATTGATTTAGAGATACCTGTGGAGATGGCATAGTGGGTGTAACTTGTACAACATTTCTCCCTCTACCAGTTGAGTGTCGGCCTCGAGAGGATAAAGTCCTTCCACCTCTGTTAGTACCTCTTCCAGACATCTAAAAAAATAATTTGATTAACTACCTAAATAACTACATCAAAATAAAAACTAGTAAAACATCAAGGCTGAACATAGTAAAACATCAAGGCTGAACATAGTAATAAAATAATTAGAAATATTAAAATACACAAATCCATTCCTTATTATCACTTTGATCCCTAAACCCTTCATCCTTGTTTCGCTCACCAACCACCGTTCATTATCTCTTCTTTTTCTTCTTCTTCTTCTTCTTCTTCTTCTTCTTCTTCTTCTTCTTCTTCTTCTTCTTCTTCTTCTTCTTCTTCTTCTTCTTCTTCTTCTTCTTCTTCCTCCTCCTCCTCCTCATCATCATCGTCATTGTCATCGTCCATGGCATCATCAATTATCAACTCGTGGTCATCAACCTCATCAAATCTTCCCTCAACATCTAGTAAAGTAACAGGTAAATCTATGTCAACTGAGATGCCAGCAATATTTTGATCCAGAAAATCCTCTTGATATGCAGAGTCATCAACTTGTTGGTCCTCAATCACACCTCTTGCTTTTTGTTTTGATTACAAACCACCAATCTGCATTACTCCTAGAGCATATTAGATGTGGAGCAAAATAAACTTGAATTGCCTTATCTGCAACAATAAATGGATCATACTTCCTGTGCGCTCTCGTTAAAAACGCGTAATCTTCCGAGACGTGTACGAACGCTCGAAAGGCTGTGTGAAGTCGCCACCAAAGTTTTTGTTTAAAGGGAACGTTGATAAACCCTTAAGTTTTTATTTTGAAGGGAAACAATAATAAAACCCTTGACGATGAGGAAAGGATGGTCATCGCAACCATTATCAGGTTCGGGAGTCGATTACGCAAGGGGAAGGTATTAGCACCCCTCACGTCCGTTGTACTCAACGGGAACCTCCTAGTTAGCTAAAGCTTAAAATGTTTTTAAATGTTTTGCGTGCATGCTTGAATATATGAAGGGAAAAATAAAATATGATGAAAGGGGAAGAAGTTTGTTTTTATTATTGTGCTTGACAAGATGACGATCTTGCTCCTACGTATCCCCTGGTGCGATGGGGAATTCAAAGCTACGTAGTTCTTTGGTAGAAAAACGTATATGTTGGTTATTTTTAATGAACGATGTTTTAACCGAATTCTTACGATCAAACGTAGTTTGTATGCTCGCGCATGGGAGGCTTAAGCGTGTAGCTTGTATGCTCGCGCATGGGAGGCTTAAGCGTTTGTTTGAAATTGCGTTAGAATTGATAAAAACATGTCCGTTGGGGAGAAAGGTTCGATTGATCCGACGGGATCAAGAAAGGGTACAATGGACTCAACCGAGTCGATCATTGACCAAAGTGACTCAAATGAGTCGAGAAAAGGTTCGATTGATCCAACGGGATCAAGAAAGGGTACAATGGACTCAACCGAGTCGAACATTGACCAAAGTGACTCAAACGAGTCGAGAAAAGGTTCGATTGATCCAACGGGATCAAGAAAAGGTGCAATGGACTCAACCAAGTCGAACATTGACCAAAGTGACTCAAACGAGTCGAGAAATTGAATCAAATGATCACGGGGGACCAAAAGGTTCAAATTGACCACAAAGGGCCAAGAATTGGTTTGGTGTGGTCGGATGCGTTGAAAATGGAATGACGATTGTCCGAACGACGAGACATACGTCACGCATTCGTTCAATCGGGGCAATGGAGAGACATACGTCAAACCATTCCTTTTTCATTCAAGTTTTGTTCGAATTTTTAGAAATCCCAAAGTTTATCAAAACACTTGGTTTGACACTCAAAATGTAAAGGTTTTAAATGTTCAAATTAGTTGTTGCAACCATATGAACAAGTTTGCCTTGTTTATGCATGAAAATGAGCAAGTTTTGCACCAATTTGTGAAAAACGCACAAGTTCGGCTCAAGTTTGAAAAAGGTTTCGAAAAGTGAACAAGTTCGGCTTAAGTTCGCGTTTGATTGAAAATCATGAACAAGGTTCTTGTTCAAGTTTAGTTTTGAAAATGATGAACTTTGCTTATTGCTCAAGTTTGATTTTGAAAATTTATGAACGTAACTTGTTTTGCAAGTTATCCAAAAAAGTGTTGCTCGAACTTGTGAATCTTCCAATATCAAGCAAAATTCTTGTTATGGTTTGAATAAAATGAGTTTCAATCCTCTTAGGTTCTGAGTTCTTGGGCTAGAACCTCAAAAATTGGCTGTTTGGGAGCCTAAACTCAGATTCTGAGTTCTGTCATGGTCGCACTGCGACCAGAGCTTCGCACTGCGAACAATGCGAAATTTTGAGTTCAGAAGCTGCTTCTGAACTACTGTTTAGAAGCAACTTCTGAACAATCTCAGAACCTTTCGAGGAGTGAAAAGCTTTGAAAATCAGCAATGAAAGGAGTGCAACAACTTGGTTTAAATGTTTTACAAACCTTGGGATTTCTTTTGAAATTCAAAAGGGGTTTTTTAGAGCAAAATGGATTTAAACAAAACAAGATGCAAATAACAATTCTAAATGAAAGATAAGGATTTAGAACACTTACAGAACTCCTAGCAAAGCTTTTGTTGCAAGGAAATGGAAAGAGCCTTGAATGGTTGAAGTTTTTGCAAAACTTGGAATGTTGATGAGTAAGAGCAATGGATTTGTGTAATTGCTTTGTGTCATACCCCATTTTTTGACTCATATTTTTCTTTGTTTTATCTTGTATTATTTCATCATTTATTACTTTTTATTATTTCTTTTTTTGTTATTGGATTTTATTTACATTTTATCACCATAAGCATTACCACCTTTATTAACATTATCATTATCCTTATTAATACCATTACTTTTGTATTTTATTATTATTATCTTTTTTTATCAATGTTTTATTATTATTATTATCATTATTTTTTATTAATTACTAATATTATTAACTTTTTCATTTTATTATTATCTTTATTATTATTGCCATTATTATTTTTCCATTATCACTTTCATTATTACCCTTACCATTATCATTATTCATTTTTATTATTTTATTTTGTTTTATTTTAAGGAAAAACAAAAAAATACAAAAAAAGGGGAGTTCGCACTGCGAAGAGACCTTCGCACTGCGAACTCTGCGAATTTTTCTGCAGAATTTTATTTCTTTGATTTATTTTGCTTTTGTTTTCATTTTAGTTATTGTTATTATTATCTATTATTGTTATTATCACTGTAATCATCAATTGTGGCTGATTGAATGCACAAAGCAAAGATCAAAGGTGTGACATTAAAGGTAAAGGTAAGAAGGATTTTCTTCCAACCTAGCATGTGCTCAAGCAATTGGGCTGCCCTTGGTCAGTCCTCACCCTTCCCAATTGACCTGTCTCTCACCATGAGCTTGCCAGCCAGCTGCTTGTCCCCTTTTCTTCCTCCTTTCTCCACCAAAACCAGTCAAACTTGGATGGTTTCACTTGCAAAAAAGCTGTTTGGTGTTCCCTGTTTTCAGCTGGATTTCTCCTCCCACACACCAGCCCACATGCTCTTTTTGCTTCCCCCAATCTCTCTGTACATGGCAGTACACGTTTTCCTTGCTTGACCTTCCAAGATTGCAAGGATTGATCCCAAGAATCACACAATTTGCAGCTGCCCTGTTTTTCAGTTTTTTCTCATCATTGCATTTAAAGATCAGCTGCATTTGTGGCTGAAATCAGTTAAGGTCTTGACCCTTGGCACAAGGCAAATCAACTTCTATCCTTTAGCATTAAATGCAAAGCAATTTAGCCTGGATTTAGCCCACAAATCAGCTAGGTTCTAGGGATTTTCTCATCATTGCATTGGATTTCATTTTGGCTTATAAAAGGAATGCCTTGCACACAGTCATATACACACAATACACACGAAATTTACACTTGAAAATACACTACATTACAGCATTGTGAGAGTAGAAAAACAGTTCATACTCAAAGCAAAACCAATTAGAGTTATTTGTCCATAACCTCTAATCAATCAAGCAAGCCACTTCCTATCTTTTGCACAAGCATTGCTAGGAGTTCTGTAAGTATTCCAAAGTCCTTATCTCTCATTTTGATTTGCTGTTTGCATCTTTTGTTTGGTTAAATTTCATTTTTGTACAAAAACCCCCTTTTGAAACTCAAAAGGAATCTCAAAGTGACCAAGTGCTAAAACTGAGTTGTTATACTCCTTTTCTCCCAAATTTGCAAAGCTTTTTAACCCCCTTTAGGTTCTGAAGTTTGCTCAGGAGCAGTTTCTGAACTTCTGTTCAAAAACAGCTTCTGAGTTCAATTTTTCGCATACTTCGCAGAGCAAAGTAATGTTCGCAGTGCGACCACATCAGAACCTGACTTCGCAGAGCCAAGTTCTGGTTGCTCTGCGAAGTATGTGAAACTCAGAACATGAATCAGGCTTCCAAAGGCCAAATTTTTGAGGTTCCAGCCATTGATTCAGAACCAAAGAGGTTTAAAACTCATTTTTGTTCAAACCATATCAAGAATTTTGCATGACTTTGGAAATTTTACAAGTTCGTGCATTTAATTTTGAGTAACTTGCATAACAAGTTATGTTCTTAAATTTTCAAAAACAAGCTTGAGCAATAAGCTAAGTTCATTTCCTTCAAAGCTAAACTTGAACAACAACGTTGTTCATGATTTTCAATCTGTAATTCTGGCCAGGCAATACCTAAGAGAAACTAACAGGTTCTGAACCAACAGGTTCTGAACAGAACTTAGCACAACAGTTTGCAAAACAGAGCACAAACAAAAACACACACAGGCAGCAAATTAAAGTGCAGGAAAGTAAAAAGGCACAGAAGTTTGTTAACCCAGTTCGGAGTAAACACCTCCTACTCTGGGGGATACCAATCCAGGAAGGAAATCCACTATTGGATTTAATCCTTAAGACTCAGACACTGACTCCCAGTTCTTATCCCAAGCAATTAACCTCCACCTAGTAAGACTTCTACCCAACTCTGAGTAATAGAATCCACTATCTTCCTATTCAAGTAACTAAACCCAGTTACTGAAACCCTTAATCAAAAATACTCTATTTTTCAGAAAACTTCAAAAACACAAAGACTTCATTCGTACCTAAAGGCTTAGAATGAATTACAACTCAATCAAACACCTAAACCAACTCTAACAGAGTGGTGCACAATAAAGCTAAAAGCTTAAAATACTAAGACTCAATTCTCTGATCTTAAACTCTATCAATTCGTGTGTCTTGAATAGCAGCAACCCTCCTCCTTATATAGCCTTCAGTCTTGCAGCATAAAAAATAAAACTAATCTTCTGATTTGATTTGTTACTGAAATAAGATTGGTCCAATAATGTAACAAATAAAACTGTACTGAATCTTTTAAAGATTATAACAGGAAAATATGAATTTCATATCTTTGAACCAAATCTTCAATAAAATCTTCTTCAAATAAATCAGCATTCTAGAAGCCATATGCGTGGATAAATCCTCAATAAATCTTGCAAAGATTCGCATAGAAAAACCTTGAAAACAACCAGCTTCTGATGAAGTCAACATAAGTCAACGCTGGCATCAGAATCTGAATCAGCTTCTGAAGTGCTACAGTGCTTCTGATGAACATTCAGCTTCTGATGTAATTTTCAGCTTCTGAACAGCTTCAAATGAGAAAACTTCCAACTGAAGAAATGTTCTAATCATGGAGATGCTTCTATTCAACACTTTGGTTTTGCCAAAATATGCAGCCAACACCAAAAGACTCAACAATCTCCCCCTTTGGCAAATTTTTGGCTAAAACCATCCAAGTTCTTCAATCTCCCTTATAATCAACTCAGTAATGAAGAACTCCACAATAATACATCATAGCAATTTGTTTAGGCAGCGGATTCAGCTATGTTAAACACACACCAGCTTCAGTTCTACAAAACATAACAGCTACTGAAGCACACATATGCTACTGATCAACTCCTGATCATCACAAACATGGTATGAGAGCTACTAATCAACTCCCCCTGAAGCTTCACAACCATATAAACAAACACTCCAGCTTTACAACACTCCCCCTGCAACTCAGCTCCTCATACAAACTCCCCCTTACTACTGAACTGCAGTGATAAATGGTATCAGAGCATATCAGAAGCACACTTCAGGATCTGAGCACAATTGTTCTTCAGGACCACTACACTTCAGGACCACATCATCACTCAGGACTTTAAAAACCACATTCTCCCCCTGAGACACATATTCCCCCTTGATCATATATCTTCTAATTTTTGGTATCAGAGCCAACACATTGCATAGGATTTTCTCCCCCTTTTTAGCCACAAAATTCTGACAAATCTCAGACTTCAAATAGGGAAGGAAAACTGCACAAACATCTTCAGCTACTGTCCCAGTTTGAACTTCAGACTTAGTATCAGAGACAGCATCACACTTAGCACTAACAAAGCTGGCAGGTACTCTATCTTCCTCACATCCAGTTTGCTTTAATTGCTAGAATTCTTCATATAAGCACACACCTAACTTGCTCCTTAAGTTTTCAAACTGCTTAGCATCCAAGGCCTTTGTGAAAATGTCAGCAACTTGTTCTTCAGTAGCTACATGTTCCAGCTGAATGACTTTATCCTCCACAAGGTTTCTGATAAAATGATGTCTGATGTCTATGTGTTTGGTTCTGCTGTGCTGAATAGGATTCTTAGAGATGTTGATGGCACTCAAATTGTCACAAAACATGTCATAGTTCCTTGTTCAATGTTGTACTCCTCCAGCATCTGCTTCATCCACACCAATTGTGAGCAACTACTTCCAGCAACAATATACTCAGCCTCAGCAGTTGACAATGACACACAGTTTTGTTTCTTGCTGAACCATGAAATCAAGTTATTTCCTAAGAAGAAACAACCTCCTGAAGTGCTCTTTCTGTCATCAACACTTTCAGCCCAGTCAGCATCACAAAATCCCATCAATTCAGAACTTGAACTGTGTGAATACATGATTCCATAGTCACTTGTGCTATTCACATATTTCATAATTCTCTTCACTTGTGTCAGATGACTCATCTTAGGATCAGCTTGATATCTTGCACAAACTCCAACAACATAAGTGATATCAGGTCTGCTTGCAGTTAAATACAATAAGCTCCCTATCATGCTCCTATATTGACTTTGATCTACTGATATTCCATGTTCATCCTTAGTCAACTTCAGGTGAGTAGCAGCTGGTGTCTTCTTATGAGCAGCAGATTCCATTCCAAACTTCTTCACAATGTTCTTGGCATATTTACTCTGAGAAATGAAGATTATATCTTCCATTTGCTTGACTTGCAACCCAAGAAAGTAAGTAAGCTCTCCAACTAAACTCATTTCAAACTCTGATTGCATTTGCTGAACAAACAGTTTGACCATCTTCTGAGACATTCCTCCAAACACTATATCATCCACATAAATCTGAGCAATCATCAGACTCCCATTTTCATCTTTCACAAACAAAGTTTTATCAGAACCTCCTTTTCTGTAACCTTGAGCCACAAGAAATTGAGTAAGCCTGTCATACCATGCTCTTGGTGCTTGCTTCAATCCATATAAAGCCTTCTTTAACTTGTACACATGATCTGGAAACTTAGGATCCACAAAACCCTTAGGTTGTTCAACATATACTTCTTCTTGCAGATATCCATTCAGAAATGCACTCTTCACATCCATCTGAAATAGCTTGAACTTGAGAATGCAGGAAACACCCAACAGCAGTCTTATGGACTCTAGTCTGGCCACAGGTGCAAAGGTCTCATCAAAATCCAATCCCTCAACTTGAGTATAACCCTGAGCAACCAACCTTGCCTTGTTTCTGACTACAGTACCATTCTCATCTATTTTATTCTTGAATATCCACTTAGTCCCAATCACATTCAGCCCTTCTGGTCTTGGAACAAGATCCCACACTTCACTCCTTTTGAATTGATTCAACTCATCTTGCATTGCTTCAATCCAAAATTCATCAGTTAGGGCTTCTTTCACATTTTTAGGCTCAACCTTTGACACAAAGCATGAATCAGTAGCAGCAGCATCTGATCTCCTGGTTCTGACACCTTGATCTAAGCTTCCAATGATTAAGTCTCTAGGATGATCCTTCTGAACTCTAATTGATGGCCCTTTATTGGTAGGATCATGATCTAGATGCACTTCTGCTTCTTCAGACTCTGGATGATTTTCTGCTTCTGAAGTTTGTTCTTCTGATGCTTCAGACTCTGGAACAACTTCAGACACACCTCTATCTTTCTCAGCAGACAGGTCATCAATTACCACATTAATGGACTCCATCACAACCTTGGTTCTGGAATTAAACACCCTATAAGCTCTGCTGTTTACTGAATAACCCAGGAATATGCCTTCATCAGACTTAGGATCCAGCTTTCTCCTATTTTCTCTATCAGCCAAAATATAGCATCTGCTCCCAAACACATGGAAATATTTGACTGTAGGCTTCCTCCCTTTCCACAGTTCATACAATGTAGATGTTGTTCCCTTCTTCAGAGTGACTCTATTATGGATATAACATGCAGTGTTCATAGCTTCAGCCCAAAACATATATGGCAGCTTCTTAGCATGCAGCATAACCCTTGCACATTCTGCTAAAGTCCTGTTCTTCCTCTCTACTACACCATTTTGCTGAGGTGTGATAGGGGCAGAAAAATCATGTTTTATACCTTCAGAAGCACAGAATTCTGAGAAACTCTTGTTTTCAAATTCTTTGCCATGGTCACTTCTGATTCTGATAATACCACAGTCTTTTTCTCTTTGTATTTGAATGCACAGCTCTTTAAATACTTCAAAAGTATCAGACTTCTCTCTAACAAAGTTAATCCATGTGAATCTGGAGTAGTCATCTACCATTACAAAAGCATACCTCTTGCCTCCAATGCTCTCAACTTGCATAGGCCCCATCAAATCCATATGAACAAGTTCTAGTACTTTAGTAGTTACCTGATGAACTAATCTGGGATGAGACTTTCTTGTTTGTTTCCCAATTTGACAATCACCACAAACATTGTCCTCATTGATCTTCAGATTAGGTACACCTCTGATAGCTTCAGTACTTAGGATTTTCTTCATGCCTTTCAGATGCAGATGACCCAATTTCTGGTGCCAGAGCTTGACTTCCTCTTCTGAGCTCATACGACAAGAAGTCAGACTTCTTTCTTCTTCAGAAACCCATAAGTAACAATTGTCTTTGGATCTGCAGCCTCTCATCTGAATCTTATCTTCCTGATCAGTAACAATACACTCTAGTTTGTTGAAATTAACCTTTAAATCTTGATCACAAAGTTGGCTAATACTGATCAGATTAGAGGTTAATCCTTCCACCAGTAGCACATCATTAAGTCTGGGCAAGCCTTCTCTGTTCAAATCACCAATACCCAGAATCTGACCTTTTACACCATCTCCAAATGTCACATAACTTCTGGAGTATGATCTGATATTGTTCAGTAGCTTCTTCACACCAGTCATGTGCCTTGAACAACCACTGTCAAAGTACCAGTCTTCTTTTGAAGTGGCTCTCAATGAAGTGTGAGCTATAAGGCCTACATTCTGAACCTTAGGTTTCCACACCTTCTGAACACTGTGTCTGGTTGCAGTTGCTTGAACTCTTTTATATTGAAAGTGTTCAGGGTAACCATACAATTTAAATCAGAATGGTTTGATATGCCCTTTCTTTCCACAATGATGACAGATCCATGGATGATTTCTCCTTCTTCTGTTTCTGAAAAATTTCTGGGACAGCTTCTGAGGTAGCATCTGAACTTGCTTCTGACCTTGCATCTGAGGTCTCTTCTGAGCTTGCATCAGGGCTTGTTTCTGAGGTCTCTTCTTAGATGTTCCAATCATAGAATCATCAGTCTTAGTGGCAGGAACAAAATTCATCTGTTTAGGAATCTGAGTCTGATCAACAAAGCCTAAACCAGTTTTTCCTTGTTGCTGATTCCCCAAAATGTCCTCCAACTTATCAGTAGCCGAGTTCAACATCCTCACTTGCTTCTTCATTTGATCAAGTTGGGAGTTCAGTTGGTTCACTTCTTCTTTTAAATCTGAATTATGTACTAACAGTTCACCTTTTTCAGCCTCCAGTTGCAGAATAGTCTCCTTCTGATCCAAAACTTGTTTGCAAACCTCAGCACTTCTGGTATACAGCTTCTTGTAGTTATCAGCTAGTTCATCATATGAGGTTTTAGCAGCTTCTGACACAGATGAGGCTTCAGACTCTGAGTCAGACTCTGAAAAGGTCTCAGACTCTAAAACAGCTTCCTTCTTCAAGATAGCTCCTGACCTTACTACCAGACCAGTATCACACATACCAGATTCACTAACATCATCTTCTTCAGAACCATCATCAGACCATGCAACGGCTAGGCTTTTCTTCTGCTTCTTAAGAAAAGTAGGACACTCAGACTTGATATGTCCATAACCTTCACACTCATAGCACTGCACTCCTTTGGCTTGGTTACTTTTCTCCTCAGACTTGGTCTTCTTCTCATCAGTTTGTTGCTTTTTGTTATTGAATCTGAAATTCTGGCCTTTGGCTTTGGCTTTTCTGTTAACATTCTTCAGAATCTTGTTGAATTGTTTTCCCAGCAAAACTAGAGCTTCTGATAAGTCATCCTCATCAGACTCTTGTTGATCATCAGCTTCAGCATTCACAGTAAAAGCTATACCTTTCCCTTTCTTATCAGGCTGTTTGCAGAATGCAGTCTCAAAATTTAACAAAGACCCAATCAGCTCCTCAACCTTCATAGCAGAAATATCATGAGCCTCCTCAATTGCAGTGACTTTCATGTCAAATCTTCTGGGCAGGGACCTGAGGATTTTTCTGACTAACTTCTCATCAGTCATCTTTTCTCCAAGTGAGTCAAAAGAATTTGCCATGTCCAGCACATTCATGTAAAAATCCTGAATAGATTCATCTTCCTTCATCTTCAGGTTCTCAAATTTGGTGGTCAGCAGCTGCAATCTAGACATCTTCACCTTAGAAGTTCCTTCATGAGTGGTTTTCAAAATTTCCCAAGCATCCTTAGCCACAGTACATTGTTTGATAAGTCTGAACATGTTCTGGTCCACACCATTAAAGATTGCATTCAAAGCTTTTGAATTTCCCAGAGACAAGTCATCTTCAGCTCTGGTCCACTCCTCTTCAGGCTTCAAAACTCCAGTTTTGTTACCATCTTTGTCCAAAACCTCAGGATGTTCCCAGCCTTTTATCACAGCTTTCCAAGTCCTGCTGTCAATAGACTTCAGAAAAGCACACATCCTTGACTTCCAATACTCATAGTTTGTACCATCTAGTAGGGGTGGTCTATTGACATAGCCTCATTCTCTATCCATGCTTGCCAGAAATAAACTCCTCTGGATCTCACCCAAATTACAGGCAGGGTGCCTGCTCTGATGCCAATTGTAATTCTGGTCAGGCAATACCTAAGAGAAACTAACAGGTTCTGAACCAACAGGTTCTGAACAGAACTTAGCACAACAGTTTGCAAAACAGAGCACAAACAAAAACACACACAGGCAGCAAATTAAAGTGCAAGAAAGTAAAAAGGCACAGAAGTTTGTTAACCCAGTTCGGAGTAAACACCTCCTACTCTGGGGGATACCAATCCAGGAAGGAAATCCACTATTGGATTTAATCCTTAAGACTCAGACACTGACTCCCAGTTCTTATCCCAAGCAATTAACCTCCACCTAGTAAGACTTCTACCCAACTCTGAGTAATAGAATCCACTATCTTCCTATTCAAGTAACTAAACCCAGTTACTGAAACCCTTAATCAAAAATACTATGTTTTTCAGAAAACTTCAAAAACACAAAGACTTCATTCGTACCTAAAGGCTTAGAATGAATTACAACTCAATCAAACACCTAAACCAACTCTAACAGAGTGGTGCACAATAAAGTTAAAAGCTTAAAATACTAAGACTCAATTCTCTGATCTTAAACTCTATCAATTCGTGTGTCTTGAATAGCAGCAGCCCTCCTCCTAATATAGCCTTCAGTCTTGCAGCATAAAAAATAAAACTAATCTTCTGATTTGATTTGTTACCAAAATAAGATTGGTCCAATAATGTAACAAATAAAACTGTACTGAATCTTTTAAAGATTATAACAGGAAAATATGAATTTCATATCTTTGAACCAAATCTTCAATAAAATCTTCTTCAAATAAATCAGCATTCTAGAAGCCATATGCGTGGATAAATCCTCAATAAATCTTGCAAAGATTCGCATAGAAAAACCTTGAAAACAACCAGCTTCTGATGAAGTCAACATAAGTCAACGCTGGCATCAGAACCTGAATCAGCTTCTGAAGTGCTACAGTGCTTCTGATGAACATTCAGCTTCTGATGTAATTTTCAGCTTCTGAACAGCTTCAAATGAGAAAACTTCCAACTGAAGAAATGTTCTAATCATGGAGATGCTTCTATTCAACACTTTGGTTTTGACAAAATATGCAGCCAACACCAAAAGACTCAACACAATCAAAACACGAACTTGAGCCGAGCTTGCTCACCTTTTTTAAACCAAACTCAAATTGAGCCGAACTTGTGTATTTTCCAAGCTCATGCATATTCTTGAGTTTTAATAACTTAAACAACAAGTGATGTTCATGATTTTCAATAAACTCGAACAACAAATTTGTTCGTGATTTTTTACAACTTCCCTTTAAGTTTCTAACCAAATGTTTTGTCCCTTTGAGATTATCTTTGAGTTTCAACAAAACAAAACTTGAATGAAAAAGGAATGGCTTGACGTATGTCTCCCCAAACCTCGATTGCACGAATGCGTGACGTATGTCTCGTCGTTCGGGTAATCGTCATTCCGCTTTCGACGCGTCTAGCACGCTTAATCTTTCTTTGGTCCCCCGTGACCATTTTGAACTTTTCTTGGCCCTCGTGGTCAATCCGAACTTTTCGCGCCTTTGCGCGTTTCCTTTTTTAAACCTTTTACGCCTTGTGCGAGTTTATCGCCTTAATGTGCGTTCGTCCTTTTTTATCTTCAACTTTTACGCCTTGTGCGAGTTTATCGCCTTAATGTGCGCCCGTCTTTCGCTTTCAACCTTTTACGCCTTGCGCGAGTTTATCGCCTTAATGTGCGTCCGTCTTTTCATCTTTAAAACTTTTACGCCTTGTGCGAGTTTATCGCCTTAATGTGCGTCCGTCTTTTTTTTTATCTTCAACTTTTACGCCTTGTGCAAGTTTATCGCCTTAATGTGCGTCCGTCTTTTTATTACTCAACCTTTTACGCCTTGTGCGAGTTTATCACCTTAATGTTCGTTCGTCTTTTTATCTTTCAACCTTTTGCGCCTTGTGCGAGTTTATCGCCTTAATGTGCGTTCGTCTCTTTTATCATTTAAACGTTTTACGCCTCTGTGCGTTATTAAATCTTTTTTTATTAAAACGAACCAACATACAAATTTTTTTCTACCAAAGAACTACGTACGCTTTGAATTCTCCGACTACCGGGAGATACGTAGGAGCAGGATTCACATCTTGTCAAGCCCGTTAATAAAAAACTTCTTTTTTCCCTTTTTATCATATTTTCTTTTTCCCCTTTTTATATTCAAACACTCAAGCAAAACTTCGAAAACATTTTAAGCCTAAGCCGACTAAGAGGTTCCCGTTGAGTACAACGGATGTGAGGGGTGCTAATACCTTCCCCTCGCATAATCGACTCTCGAACCTAAAATCTCTTTTTTTAAGGTAATTTCGTACTTTTTTCCTTTTCTCCCCGAAAAATTAAAAGTTCAGTCGTGATTTAAAATTAGTGATTCAACGCTTCCCAATAGCTTGATATCCGAAATTCGACGTGACACTTTGTGTTTGAACTGGTTTTGCTATGTGTTTGGTGTTGTTTCAAGTGCTTTCACTTGTGTGCAATTGCTGGTTTTTTTCTGGTGTTGTAAATGTTTAGAACCTTATGCATAACATTCTATTTATAGGACAAAACCAAATCTAATGTCATCATGAGAAAATCCTAAAATCCAGCTGATTTGTGGCCTAAGACCAGGCCTAATTGCTTTGCATTTAATGCAAAAGTGAAGAGGTGACCTTGCCTTGCTGCAATGGTCAAGACTTAGCCAAATCCAGCCATTAATGCAATGGGTTTTGGATAGAAATGATGATGAAAACAGGGCTGGTTTGCAATTGGTTGTCCCTTGGGATTGGTCCTTGCAATCTTGAGGGTTAAGCAATAAAAACGTGCACTGTGATGTGCAGAGGTTGGGGGAAACAAAAGGGAACATGTGGGCTGGTGTGAGGAGGAAGAGCTGCTAAAAACAGTGCAGCACTCATGGCTTTTGGGCAAGCAAAACCAGCTGGGTTTGACTGGTTTTGGGGGAGAAAGCAGGAAGAAAATCCAACAAGCTGGTGGCTGGCAAGCTTAGGGTCAGTAGCAGGTCCACTGGGAGGGACAAGAGCTGCCCAAGGGCAAGCCAACTTGCTTGGCACATGCTAGGTTGGAAGAAAAAGCTTCTTACCTTGGCTTTAATGGCAAATGCTCCAATTCTTGCTTTGCTGAGCTCAAATAGCCATAATTGATGATAAAAACAATAATAAAAACGATATGTAATAATAATAATTACAAAAATGAAATAAATCAAAGAGATTAAAAAATCTGCAAAAAATTCGCAGACTTCGCAGAGCAAAGTCCTCATTTCTGAAATGTTGACTTTTTTGTTGACTTTTTGTTGACTTTGACTTTTCTCTTTTTATTTTTTTTTTTTTTTTTGAAATTTGTTTTGAAAAGGCTTGGGACAAAATTAGGGTACAACAGCTGCCCCTACTTAATTGTGTCTTTGCATAGAGGATGTGAGTGCCAAGGGCATCTCATAAACTCTTTGCGAAGAGCGATTAAGTAAAAGAAGGATCCGAATTTTGTCCTTCGCGGTACGAAAAGATGGTAGTAAATAATGAAAGTAAAACATGCAAATGCAATGCGTAAAAGTAAATGCAGGGTCACCTGGTTTGGCTACTGATGCATAAACTGAGAATAACATAGATCGTCACCTAAACAGGTGATTGGATCTGAAAAGATCGTCACCTAGTCAGGTGGTTGGATCTGAAAGGGTAAAAGATTGTCACCTAAACAGGTGATTGCAATCTGACAAGATCGTCACCTAATCAGGTGATTGGATCCGAAAGGTAAAAAGATTGTCACCTAATCAGGTGATTTCAATCTGACATGATCGTCACCTAATCAGGTGATTGGATCGGAAAGGATAAAAAGATTGTCAGCTAACCAGGCGATTTCAATCTGACAAGATCGTCACCTAAACAGGTGATTGGATCGGAAAGGATAAAAAGATTGTCACCTAATCAGGCGATTTCAATCTGACATGATCGTCACCTAATTAGGTGATTGGATCGGAAAGGATAAAAAGATTGTCACCTAATCAGGCGATTTCAATCTGACATGATCGTCACCTAATCAGGTGATTGGATCTGAAAAGATAAAAAGATTGTCACCTAATCAGGTGATTTCAATCTGACAAGATCGTCACCTAAACAGGTGATTGGTTCGGAAAGGATAAAAAGATTGTCACCTAATCAGGCGATTTCAATCTGACATGATCGTCACCTAATTAGGTGATTTCAATCTGACATGATCGTCACCTAATCAGGTGATTGGATCTGAAAAGATAAAAAGATTGTCACCTAATCAGGCGATTTCAATCTGACATGATCGTCACCTAATCAGGTGATTGGATCGGAAAGGATAAAAAGATTGTCGCCTAAATAGGTGCTTAGATCTGACAAGTCGTCGCCTGAATAGGTGCTTAGACTTCTCTGGGGAAATAGAACATACCGCTGTGGGGATAATGTAATCGTCTCTAGGCAGGGCTAGTACTTAGATTGTTGACAAGGGAAACATGATTGTATGATGCATGATATGCTTCATGTTGTCTTATGCAATATGTTATGCAATATGGTATGATATGAGGTAGACTCAATCTGAATTTTGTTTGGGAAAACTCAGCTGGGGCATCTTAATGGTCGTGAGCAGGTCTATTTGGGAATGTGATAAATTGGGAAGAAAACCACTGGGATTATTCTAGGAGAACTTGCTGGGGAAGCTCTGGAATGGGTTCACTGGGGAACACTAGAGATGATTGATGGATGTTGGTGAATATGTGATACTCACTGGAGAATCCTGGTTGAGAATGCATGACATGAATATGAGATGCATGTATATGAATGATTTGGATATGCATGCATGAATGAGTTTGGATATGCATGCATGAATGAATGATTTGGATATGCATGCATGAATGAGTTTGATATGATGCATGTATTATGAATGATATGTGGGATGACAGACATCATGTTGGATGCTGGGGATTATGATTGGATGCCGAGCAAAATCGGGCTTTGGATGGAATTGTATTTGGATGTGAGTAGATGCCAAGCATGGTTGGGCTTTTACTGGGGATTTATGTTTGTGAGTGCCAATGATGATTGGGCTTTTGGGGTTGAGACTCCCTAGGGAATGCCAATAAAAAATTGGGCTTTATTGGATTGCTGGGGATATAAGGATCATTTTGGAAGCATGATCGATATCCAACCTTGGTGGATGGAAGAGATGTTTGGGGTGTTCTTTGACTGGGGAATTCTGTTCCTCCAACCCTTGGGATCTTTGCGCTTCACATGCCGTGAGCTACGCACTTGCTTTTGTTGAAGAGCATAGGTCTTAAGACGACTGACCAAATTGTTTCAGGCTTTGAATCTTTTGGTGCAATATTGTGGATCACCGCAATTCTTTCGACAATTACGAAAATTCAAATAAAACACATTTGTTTTTTGTAAGTTTTTGTGTTATTATTTCCCATGTTTCAATGCATTTTATGATGAACAAAAAACAAAATTTTATGCGCTAATGAGAACACAAAATAATAAAAAGGAATTTTATTCAATGCAGATTTGATTTTTTGAATGGGTAAAAATACATGAAGTGAGAAGTGATTACTCCTCTGGATAAAAAGATAGAGAAAGACAAGAAAAAAAGCAAAAACAAAAAAGAAATTTGTTTGAGGGTTGTTTTGGTACAACACATGCTATTTTCCTTATGACTTCGAAATTCTTTGAAAGGTGATGACGAGACCGATTCCTCCCCTCTTGAATCTTGTCCAGATCTTGAATGTTGCAGTCCTTTGCCTTTCTTATTTTTGTAAACCCCTAACTTCATGTATTGACCGCTCTTTCGAGTTTTCAGTCCACCGGGGTGAATTTCCTTTTTTGATGTCCTTAATTTTTGCCTAGACTGCCTTTTCAGGTTTTCGATCTACCAGGACGCTCTCTATTGCCTAAACCGCCCTTTCAGGTTTTCGATTTAGCGAGCTTTTCTCTCTCTTTCTTTTCCTTTTTTTTAGGCATAATACTTCTTGACTGCGTCGGAGTTTATTGAAGGCTTAATTCCAGTTTTGCCCCCTATCTTTTTCCAATTGTTCGATTTTGCACCCCATCCTTTTTTTTGAGCGATTTTGCACCCTATCATTTACCCCCTTTCTGATTTCATAGCCCCTCATGTGTTTCAGGCTGATGTGGACAATAATTAGCGACGTGGCACGCGATGACTGGGATAAAACGAGTACACATCAGCAAAAGCCACCCAAAATGACCATTTTGCCCTTAATGGCTTCAGATCCATGTGAAAAGACAAAAATACCCCTATCTTCTTCTTCCTCTTCTTCTTCACGCATGGGTGATGCTCGCAGACCCTCCCCAGTCCCAATCCCCTCTCTCGAAAACTCCAACCGCTCTGAACTCCTCCACGCTCAGAAGAACCCCTAGGCAGTGAAGCTTTACACATATAAACAACAGAAGCAGTTCATCAAACATTTCATTCACTGATTTCAGGTATTATCTAGCATTTAGCAATTGCAATCAAGTAATCAACACGTAGAATTTAAGATCGGAAATTGAAAATGAAATTACCGAGTGTAACTGACGCGAACTCCAACCTAAAGCACCAGAAGAAACGCGATCTGAAACCCTAGCGACAAATTCGTGGCAAACGGAGGGATCGGAGGAAGCAGAGAGGTTGAGGATAAGATGAACGAGTTGTTCTGCGATAGGTTCATCGTCGAAAGAGGAAAGAGCGGCAACGAGAGGTGAAACAAGGAAGTGAGGGTGAAAAGTGACGATGGAGTGAAGGAATTGAGGAATGGAGAGAGAACGAGAGAGCTGAGAGAGAGCGTAAGAGACATGGGTAGTTGGAGAGGAAGGATTGGAGATGAGGTTGGAGAAACACACGAGGCAGATCGTGCCGCCTTGGTTTGTTTGAAAGTTTAGAGATGAACGGTGGCCTTGAGAACAGCACCCATGCGTGAAGAAGAAAAGGAAGAAAAAGATAGGGGTATTTTTGTCTTTTCACATGGATCTGAAGCCATTAAGGGCAAAATGGTCATTTTGGGTGGCTTTTGCTGATGTGTACTCGTTTTATCCCAGTCATCGTGTGCCACGTCGCTAATTATTGTCCACATCAGCCTGAAACACATGAGGGGCTATGAAATCAGAAAGGGGGTAAATGATAGGGTGCAAAATCGCTCAAAAAAAAGGATGGGGTGCAAAATCGCACAATTGGAAAAAGATAGGGGGCAAAACTGGAATTAAGCCTTTATTGAAAGTGGGAACTCTTCTCCGTCCATAGTGGTGATGATTAAAGCTCCGCCAGAGAAGGCTTTCTTTACCACTTACGGTCCATCATAGCTGGGAGTCCACTTCCCTCGGGGATCTTTGTGGATAGGTAATATCTTCTTGATCACTAGGTCTCCTTCTTTGAATTCTCGAGGACGAACCTTTTTGTCGAATGCCCTCTTGAGTCTCCTTTGATAGAGTTGTCCATGACATAACGCTGTTAGACGCTTTTCCTCTATGAGGTTTAGTTGATCGAACCTTGTTTGGACCCATTCAGCTTCTTCAAGCTTGGTTTCCATCAAGACCCGTAACGAAGGGATTTCCACCTCAATGGGAAGCACGGCTTCCATACCGTATACTAAGGAGAAAGGGGTTGCCCCGGTTGAAGTGCGAATGGCTGTTCTGTAGCCATGTAGCGCAAAGGGAAGCATCTCATGCCAATCCTTATATGTTTTCACCATCTTTTGGATGATTTTCTTTATGTTCTTATTGGCTGCTTCTACCGCACCGTTCATCTTTGGCCGATAAGGTGAGGAATTATGGTGCTCGATCTTGAAGTCTTTACACAACTCCTTCATTGTCTTATTGTTCAGGTTTGCCCCATTATCCGTGATAATTTTGTGGGGAGTACCGTAACGGCAAATGATTTCCTTTTTGATGAATCGGGCTACCACTTGTTTGGTTACGTTTGCATACGAAGCTGCTTCGACCCACTTGGTGAAATAGTCAATGGCAACAAGGATGAAGCGATGTCCATTTGATGCTTTGGGCTCGATCATTCCAATCATGTCTATGCCCCACATAGAGAATGGCCAGGGTGAGGTCATGACATTCAGGGGAGTTGGTGGTACATGCACCTTGTCGGCATAAATTTGGCACTTGTGACAAGTCTTGGCATAGCGGGAACAGTCAGCTTCCATGGTTAGCCAGTAATAGCCCGCCCTTAGTATTTTCTTTGCCATTGCATGCCCATTGGCATGGGTTCCAAAAGATCCCTCGTGGATTTCTTTGATGAGCATGTCCGCTTCATGTTTGTCCACACATCTGAGCAAGACCAGGTCATAGTTTCTTTTGTAGAGGGTGTTTCCGCTGAGGAAGAACTGGGATGCCAATCTCCTGAGGGTTCTCTTGTCAGTTTGTGAGACATTTTCTGGATACTCTTGTTCTTCGAGGTATCGCTTGATGTCGTAGAACCAGGGTTTGTTGTCAAGTCCTTCTTCGACTAGTGCACATATAACCGGTTTGTCTCTACGATCCATCTTTATGATTGGCGCCTCATTGTGGAAATTTACTTGGTACATTGATGATAATGTAGCCAAGACATCTGCCACCTGATTTTCTTCTCGAGGTATGTGATGGAAGGTGATTTCATCAAAATGCTCAATCAATTCTACAACCCGAGCTCGGTAGGGAATCAAATTGGGATGTTTTGTTTCCCATTCTCCTTTGACTTGATAGATGACTAAGGCTGAGTCACCGTATACTTCAAGGTTTTTGATCCTTATATCAATTGCTGCTTCGAGGCCTAGGATGCATGCTTCATATTCCGCCATGTTATTGGTGCAGTCAAAGCATAACCTTGTTGTGAAGGGTTGGTATCCATTTCTTGGGGAGATTAAAATTGCCCTGATCCCGTGCCCCATGGCATTTGAGGCGCCGTCGAAAGCGAGCTTCCATCGAGCTCTCGGTTCTGGCCCTTCATCATCGCTTGTGACCTTTTCGTCATTCAAAGCTACAACGTCTTCATCAGGGAAGTCGAATTGTATGGGTTGATAATCCTCCAATGGTTGGTGAGCAAGGTGCTCGGATAAAACACTCCCTTTGATAGCTTTTTGAGTGACATATCGGATGTCGTACTCAGACAGCAGCATTTGCCAACGGGCTATCTCTCCTGTGAGGGCAGGCTTTTCAAAGATGTACTTGATGGGATCCATCTTGGATATCAACCACGTTGTATGGGTCAACATGTATTGCCTTAAGCGTCGAGCAGCCCATACTAAAGCGCAGCAAGTCTTTTCAAGCGAAGTATACCTTGATTCACAGTCGGTGAACTTCTTGCTTAGGTAGTAGTTTGCGTGCTCTTTCCTTCCCGTTTCATCTTGTTGTCCTAACACACAACCCATTGATCCTTCGAGTACGGTTTGGTATAAGATGAGGGGTTTACCCGGAACCGGAGGTATTAAAATTGGTGGTTCTTGCAGGTATTGTTTGATCATGTCAAACGCTTCTTGGCAATTCTCATTCCAATGGACGGCTTGGTTTTTCCTTAGCAGTTTGAAGATTGGTTCGCAGGTAGCTGTCATGTGTGAGATGAACCTAGCGATGTAGTTCAATCTTCCTAAGAAACCCCGGACCTCTTTCTCGGTATTCGGTGCTGGCATATCTTGGATGGCCTTTACCTTGTTAGGATCCACTTCAATACCCCTTTGGCTGACGATGAAACCCAATAACTTTCTGGATCTAACACCAAATGTGCACTTGTTAGGATTTAAGCGCATCTTGAACTTTCTCAGATGTTCGAAAAGTTTTTGCAGATGGACTAGATGATCCTCCTCCGTTTGGGATTTGGCAATCATGTCATCGACGTAGACGTCTATTTCCTTATGAATCATATCATGGAAAAGAGTTACCATTGCTCTTTGGTATGTTGCCCCGGCATTTGTTAATCCGAAAGGCATTACCTTATAGCAGAAAGTTCCCCATGGGGTGATGAATGTGGTTTTCTCCATGTCTTCTGGAGCCATTTTGATTTGGTTATATCCTGAGAAGCCGTCCATAAAGGAGAAGACTGAGAATTGGGCGGTGTTGTCCACCAATATGTCGATATGTGGTAGCGGGAAATCATCCTTTGGGCTTGCTTTATTCAAGTCCCGGTAATCCACACACATTCTAACTTTGCCATCCTTCTTTGGGACCGGCACAATGTTGGCAACCCATGTCGGATACTTGGTGACGGCTAAAAAGCTGGCATCGAACTGCTTTTTGACCTCCTCTCTAATCTTGAGAGCCATGTCGGGTCGGGTTCTCCTCAATTTCTGCTTTACTGGTGGGCATTCTGGCTTGAGTGGCAGTTTATGTACGACGATGTTAGGGTCTAAACCTGGCATGTCTTGATACGACCAAGCGAATACATCCACATACTCTTGTAGAAGCTTAACCAACTTTTCCTTCACATCCTCTTGCAGGGAGGCTCCTATTTTGACCTCTTTCTTATCCTCTTTGGTCCCCAAGTTGATCTTTTCAACTGATTCTTGGTGGGGTTGTATTACCCTATCCCCTTGATTTGCAAGTCCGGACAATTCTTCAGGCGGTTCATAATCGTCCTCTTCATTATCTTCCGTTTGATTAATCGGGAAATCGAAGTCATAAGGGATTAAGGCAGTGTTGTTTTTGGAGGGTGGATTTGTGGATCTGCATGAGTATGATTTAATTTTAGGCTTTTCGTAGCAATTTTTTTTTTAAAACAAATGCAATTAAAAGAAAAAAAAGAACTCAATTGGGCATAAAAAAGCAATTTTTATTCATGATTGAAAATAACTTAAAACATGGGGGCCCACACAACTAATCATTTGCCTTGGGCAGAGCTAAATGATTTTTTTTTTAAAAGCAAAAACAAACACGGTATATTACTTGAGCTTGGTAATGATTTCGGGAATTGCGATAGCCCTCCAATTGTTCAAAGCTTCATCCGAAGCACAACGGTACACCAAATCAGGCACGTCTTCATCCACATCTTCAAGTAGAGCCACTTGATCTTCGTTGATAAAACCCGTACTGACAAATGTTTCCAAAATGGGAAGGATCCCTTGCTTTGGAGGCTTTGAGGAGGTTTCGGCTGATGGATGATATCCCAACCCGAAGCGATTCTTCTTCTCAGGTATGTCCACTAATTTGCCCCATCCAGTGGGTCTGCTCTCTTCTAGAGCTTCTCTTATTGCCCTCCATGATGACATGGTTGTCCTAGCCTCTTTCTTGGGCTTTGAGCTCAAGGTCACGACATTTGCCACTTCCAAAGATTGGAAGGGAACATCCACAGCTTCTTCGTCCGTTTCTATGTAACGGAACGACGAAAGATGGCTTACCATCATATCCACTTGCCCGGAAACTACAATCATCTTGTTATCGACGATGAACTTAAGTTTCTGGTGTAGGGTAGAGGTGATTGCTCCGGCGATGTGAATCCATGGTCGTCCGAGAAGACAACTGTAAGTTGGATTAATATCCATGACTTGGAAGGTTATGGAGAAAACCTTAGGCCCAATTTAAACTGGCAGGTCAATTTCCCCTACGACGGCCCTTCTTGACCCTTCGAAAGCTTTTACTACCAAAGCACTTGGCTTCATTACTGTCCCTTCACAGGATAGCTTTAGAAGGGTAGTTTTGGGTATGACATTCAATGATGACCACGTGTCCACTAACACTCGAGAGAGGATGTGGTCCATGCATTTTACGGAGATATGTAAGGCGCGGTTATGAATATGCCCCTCGTCGGGTAGCTCGTCATCGTTGAAACCCAGATACCTACTCGAGGTAATATTTGCGACTATCCCGTCGAATTGGTCCACAGGGATGTCCTTGGTGACATGTGCCTCACTGAGGATCCGCAGTAATGCTTCTCGGTGTGCCTCCGAGCTTAATAGTAGGGATAACATGAAGATCTTGGAGGGAGTTTGACCCAACTGGTCAATGATCTTATACTCGCTCTTTTGGATTATTCTTAAGAACTCCTCGGCCTCCTTTTGTGGGGCTGCTTTTTGAGAAGGTCCCGCTTGGTTCTCATTTTCTTCCACGCTCCTTTCTTTGAGCGGCTCTCTTGGTAGTACGGCTGGTGTCTTCCCGAGTTCTTTCGGAGCGAAGACTCTACCACTTCTTGTCATTCCTCCAACACCGGTAATGTTAGTGATGCTGGATTCGATTCTTGCTAGTGGTTTTCCTTCCACATAGGCAACAGGTTGGTAGTTCCATGGTACCCTCTTCGTGCTTTCAAAGGAGAAGGGTGCCGGCACATGGAATGTTATGGGCTGTATAGGTATTGGTACCTCTCTCCTTTGGTATGGGATTTCGAGAGGTTTTGGGTCATGAGACTCCAAGGTAGCAACATCTGTGCTATCCTTTATATAGCCCATTTGGATCCAACCTTGGTCCATCAGCTCTTGAAGACAACTCTTCAATTTTCCGCACTTGTCCGGGTTGATTTTGCAGGCTTCGCAGTCGGCGTGCATCTCCTCAAACAAACCAAAACCGGTTAATCGCTCCCTTATGACTGACAGGGGAGTCTTTACATTGGCTACCTCCTTGATTGGGCCAAAGTCCTCTTGTTCTTCCACCGCGTTTACAGAGGGACCCGCATGCCCTGACAATGGATTATTTTTTACATTGGGATTTTCCTCCTTGATGGATAGCAGTTTCCGGTCAATGAGATTCTGGACATTGTATTTGAATGCTTTACAACCCTCAATGTTGTGCCCCGGGGATCCCGCGTGGTATTCGCATCTTGCGTTTGCATCATACCAAGGTGGATATTGTGGCACCAAAGCTGGTAGTGGTTTTATCTCAACCATTCCCTTTTGAATTAAATACGGCAAGATCTGACCGTATGACATGGGTACAGGATCAAACTGTACATTGTGATAGTTATTCCTCGGGCCCGTCTGGTTCTTTGGTGGGTACCCGCCTTGTTGTTGCTGTCGATTTTGTTGAGGCAACACTGCTGGTTGTCGAGGTGGAGTCGTGGGAATTACTTGAGGTGAGTAATGCCCTTGAGCTGCTGCTGCTGCCACATAAGGATAGTGGTAGCGAGGCATTTGATTTGATGGTGGGCAAGATGGTCCCACTAGAACAGCGTTCGTCTCCCCCTCTTTCTTTTTATGAAAGTTGCTGGGGGGTCTCCTAGCTCCACTTTGAGTTTCTAGAGGGCCTTGGATCTTTCCCCTTTTTACTCCGTCCACTATTCTTTCACCAATTATGACTAGATCGGAAAAGCCGGAAGATGTGCTTCCAATAATTTTGTCATAATATGGGCCTTGTAATGTGCCCATAAAGGTATCGACAAGCTCCCTTTCCAACAATGGTGGTTGTACGCGAGAAGCTAGTTCCCTCCACCTTTGAGCATACTCCTTGAAGGACTCGTTGCTTCTTTGCACGAGGTTCTGCAACTGCATCCTATTTGGAGCCATGTCCAAATTGTATTTGTATTGCTTTAAGAAAGCATCGGCTAAGTCCTTCCAAGTTTGGACGTGGGTACGCTCAAGTTGCATATACCAATCCAATGACGCTCCGCTCAAACTATCTTGAAACACATGCACCATGAGCTTCTCGTTCGTTGCGTAAGCCGCCATCTTCCTACAGAACATCCGTAGGTGGTTCCTAGGGCATTGGATTCCCTTGTATGTCTCGAAGTCCGGTACTTTGAATTTTGGAGGGATTACCACATCGGGCACCAAGCACATGTCCAAAGCATTGTAGGCACCATATGAGCTGGATCCTTCGACCGCTTTTAACCTTTCTTCCAAAACGTGATACATTTGGTTGGTATCGTTGTCTTGGTGGGTATTATCGAGAGCAGAATGTCTTGGCTGATTGTCTTCCACATTATGAGAAATATTCTCATGATGAGTAGTGGAATTCCCTTGAGGACGATGCTCTTCGTTCCTAACGGGGATTGTAAGCTGTGGTTGTGGAGGTGGTACAACGCCATCATTTTCAAGTGGTGGGGTATATCCTAGAGGTAAACCATAAGGAGGCCATTGCACATTGGCTGCATCCACCGTTGGACGAGGGTTGCTCTCTCGGGCCGATAGAGTTTGCATTAACTCTAACATTTGATCCATCTTCCCTTTTATCTCATCAACTTCTCCTCTTAAAGCCGCTTGATTTTGTTCCAAATTATCCATGATCCTTTGCTTGTTGGCTCGTGTTCCGTACGAGTGTTGGAGATCTGGCTCTTGGACCGATGGTTTTTTAGGTTTTCGGGCTATGGTTGACTCAAAAAACTGTTTTTAAGGGAAATGAAATGAGTGTTTTTTTAGAAAAATGCATGAAAATGCATGTAAATGCATGTATGCGATGCTTATGCAAAAATATGCCCATTTTTTTGTTTATGCAAAAAAAATTTCATGAATGCAAATGGATGGTATGCAAAGGTATGGTATATGAAGGTTCGAAACTTCCCCCCATCCTCACGTGTAGGCTCTAAAGATGAGATTTTCTAAAAAGGTCCCTAGATTCATGGATCTCACATGGAAGTAAGGTCGTCGATTGCGAACTTCGCATGACTTCAATACATTCCAAGTGAAAATCTCCTCTAGGCGGGGTTTGACATCCTACCTCACGGACATACGTCAACGCGGGCTTCCGCTCACAACCCCATCCTAACTTAATTTTTTTCTCAAGCTCGGGTAGAGAGCCTCACACGTCCGGCATTAACCCGAACAATGTGGAGTAACATCGCTCAAGTAACATCCCCGCAGTTGATATATGTGATATGAAAATAAAGCAATATAAAGCATTTATAAACATAAAGCAATAGAAAGATATAGACAAATGAAATAAAAGCATGCACGCAAAAAAGATAAAAACAATTAGCTTAAAAGCTAAATAGGATAGGCTTGACTCGCTAGTGAGGAGAGGTGTCCCCAGTGAAGTCGCCAGCTGTGCGCTCTCGTTAAAAACGCGCAATCTTCCGAGACGTGTACGAACGCTCGAAAGGCTGTGTGAAGTCGCCACCAAAGTTTTTGTTTAAAGGGAACGTTGATAAACCCTTAAGTTTTTATTTTGAAGGGAAACGATAATAAAACCCTTGACGATGAGGAAAGGATGGTCATCGCAACCATTATCGGGTTCGGGAGTCGATTATGCAAGGGGAAGGTATTGGCACCCCTCACGTCCGTTGTACTCAACGGGAACCTCCTAGTTAGCTAAAGCTTAAAATGTTTTTAAATGTTTTGCGTGCATGCTTGAATATATGAAGGGAAAAATAAAATATGATGAAAGGGGAAGAAGTTTGTTTTTATTATTGTGCTTGACAAGATGACGATCTTGCTCCTATGTATCCCCTGGTGCGATGGGGAATTCAAAGCTACGTAGTTCTTTGGTAGAAAAACGTATATGTTGGTTATTTTTAATGAACGATGTTTTAACCGAATTCTTACGATCAAACGTAGCTTGTATGCTCGCGCATGGGAGGCTTAAGCGTGTAGCTTGTATGCTCGCGCATGGGAGGCTTAAGCGTTTGTTTGAAATTGCGTTAGAATTGATAAAAACATGTCCGTTGGGGAGAAAGGTTCGATTGATCCGACGGGATCAAGAAAGGGTACAATGGACTCAACCGAGTCGATCATTGACCAAAGTGACTCAACTGAGTCGAGAAAAGGTTCGATTGATCCAACGGGATCAAGAAAGGGTACAATGGACTCAACCGAGTCGAACATTGACCAAAGTGACTCAAACGAGTCGAGAAAAGGTTCGATTGATCCAACGGGATCAAGAAAAGGTGCAATGGACTCAACCGAGTCGAACATTGACCAAAGTGACTCAAACGAGTCGAGAAATTGAATCAAATGATCACGGGGGACCAAAAGGTTCAAATTGACCACAAAGGGCCAAGAATTGGTTTGGTGTGGTCGGATGCGTTGAAAATGGAATGACGATTGTCCGAACGACGAGACATACGTCACGCATTCGTTCAATCGGGGCAATGGAGAGACATACGTCAAACCATCCCTTTTTCATTCAAGTTTTGTTCGAATTTTTAGAAATCCCAAAGTTTATCAAAACACTTGGTTTGACACTCAAAATGTAAAGGTTTTAAATGTTCAAATTAGTTGTTGCAACCATATGAACAAGTTTGCCTTGTTTATGCATGAAAATGAGCAAGTTTTGCACCAATTTGTGAAAAACGCACAAGTTCGGCTCAAGTTTGAAAAAGGTTTCGAAAAGTGAACAAGTTCGGCTTAAGTTCGCGTTTGATTGAAAATCATGAACAAGGTTCTTGTTCAAGTTTAGTTTTGAAAATGATGAACTTTGCTTATTGCTCAAGTTTGATTTTGAAAATTTATGAACGTAACTTGTTTTGCAAGTTATCCAAAAAAGTGTTGCTCGAACTTGTGAATCTTCCAATATCAAGCAAAATTCTTGTTATGGTTTGAATAAAATGAGTTTCAATCCTCTTAGGTTCTGAGTTCTTGGGCTAGAACCTCAAAAATTGGCTGTTTGGGAGCCTAAACTCAGATTCTGAGTTCTGTCATGGTCGCACTGCGACCAGAGCTTCGCACTGCGAACAATGCGAAATTTTGAGTTCAGAAGCTGCTTCTGAACTACTGTTTAGAAGCAACTTCTGAACAATCTCAGAACCTTTCGAGGAGTGAAAAGCTTTGAAAATCAGCAATGAAAGGAGTGCAACAACTTGGTTTAAATGTTTTACAAACCTTGGGATTTCTTTTGAAATTCAAAAGGGGTTTTTTAGAGCAAAATGGATTTAAACAAAACAAGATGCAAATAACAATTCTAAATGAAAGATAAGGATTTAGAACACTTACAGAACTCCTAGCAAAGCTTTTGTTGCAAGGAAATGGAAAGAGCCTTGAATGGTTGAAGTTTTTGCAAAACTTGGAATGTTGATGAGTAAGAGCAATGGATTTGTGTAATTGCTTTGTGTTTGAACTGGTTTTGCTATGTGTTTGGTGCTGTTTCAAGTGCTTTCACTTGTGTGCAATTGCTGGTTTTTTCCTGGTGTTGTAAATGTTTAGAACCTTACGCATAGCATTCTATTTATAGGCCAAAACCAAATCTAATGTCATCATGAGAAAATCCTAAAATCCAGCTGATTTGTGGGCTAAGATCAGGCCTAATTGCTTTGCATTTAATGCAAAAGTGAAGAGGTGACCTTGCCTTGCTGCAATGGTCAAGACTTAGCCAAATCCAGCCATTAATGCAATGGGTTTTGGATAGAAATGATGATGAAAACAGGGCTGGTTTGCAATTGGTTGTCCCTTGGGATTGGTCCTTGCAATCTTGAGGGTTAAGCAATAAAAACGTGCACTGTGATGTGCAGAGGTTGGGGGAAACAAAAGGGAACATGTGGGCTGGTATGAGGAGGAAGAAAAGCTGCTGAAAACAGGGCAGCACTCATGGCTTTTGGGCAAGCAAAACCAGCTGGGTTTGACTGATTTTGGGGGAGAAAACAGGAAGAAAATCCAACAAGCTGGTGGCTGGCAAGCTTAGGGTCAGTAGCAGGTCCACTGGGAGGGACAAGAGCTGCCCAAGGGCAAGCCAACTTGCTTGGCACATGCTAGGTTGGAAGAAAAAGCTTCTTACCTTGGCTTTAATGGCAAATGCTCCAATTCTTGCTTTGCTGAGCTCAAATAGCCATAATTGATGATAAAAACAATAATAAAAACGATATGTAATAATAATAATTACAAAAATGAAATAAATCAAAGAGATTAAAAAATCTGCAAAAAATTCGCAGACTTCGCAGAGCGAAGGGGACTTTGCTCTGCGAAGTCCTCATTTCTGAAATGTTGACTTTTTGTTGACTTTGACTTTTCTCATTTTTTTTGTTTTTTTTTTTTGAAATTTGTTTTGAAAAGGCTTGGGACAAAATTAGGGTACAACACTTCCCATAATGTCGATTATGTCGAATTTGAATGATTCCATATTGTTTATTAACCCTTGTTCCTCTATCAATGGTAGGATCAAACCACGCACATTTAAACAACACGACCTTTTTCAGTGGTTTTCCAGGATATTCAATTTGAACTATTTCTTCAAGTTGACCGTAAAAGTCATTTTCATATTCACCATAGCCCGTACCTTTAACACACACTCCACAATTCATAGTAGACTTTCCAATTGAATGTGCTTTCGTGTGAAACTTGAAGCCATTCACAAAGTAAATAGGCCATGTTTTTACAATTCTTAAAGGACCCCATGCTAAAGCATGTATATTGGGATCTAGCACATTATTTGAAGGATTGTCAACCTATTCAAAATCATCCAATAATAAGAGTGTTACTAAAAGTAGGCGTAAAAAATAATATGTAACCAACATGCTGAAAAGTTTTCAAAATATACTTACATAATCTTTTAACCATGCTGCAAAGTTTTCTTCAATGCATTTATCAGCATGTTCGTCGCTCATATTAGGATGCATTATGCGTAGTGTCTCAACAAAGATCCTATTGTTACATAATTTAACTCAATTATAATTATCACAATTAGGAAAAGAAGAAGTTTTTATTTTAGAAAGTACTTACTCAATATAGGGTTGAATCTCATCACAGTTGATTAATATATGATTCATGGCAGCATTAAATTCCTTATCCTCCAAAAAACGACTTTTGCATTCACCGGCAAATCTATCAGACAAATTAAAAATGGGAAATAAAGATTGTGCCAAATCATCATCACCCCTTGTTCTTCCAATGCTAGTATTGTTGGGTTGCACACTTGTCTCAAAATAATACGTGCAAAATTGAGAAATCTCCTCAATAAGGTATGACTCAATTATTGATCCTTCAACACGGGCCTTATTTTTAACCTTCTTCTTAAGGTGATGGAGAAATCTGCGATAAATAAAGATTTTTTTTGTAACACAAAATTTACAAAAAAAAAAAATGAACTATTGATGTAGACAATAAGATAAAAATTATGTCTATGGTGCATCAAAATAATACCTCTCAAAGGGATACATCCATCTATATTGCACTGGACCTCCAACTCTTGCTTCATATGGTAAGTGAATGGGTAAGTGTTCCATTGAGTCAAAAAAAACCCGGAGGAAAAATGCGTTCCAATTTACATATCACCATTGGAATATTTTTCTCAAGGCTAATAAGATCATCTACTCGTACTGTCGTTGAGCATAAATCTCTAAAGAACTGACTAAGTTCGGTTATAGCTTTCCATGTTTGTTCTAGTAATGAGGTAAAAGCAATTGGAAGTAAGCGTTCCATGAACACATGACAATCATGACTTTTCATTCCATGTAACTTTCCTTCCTTCATGTCAACACATCTAGCCAAGTTTGAAGCATATCGATCTGGCATCTTTAAACATTTTACCCATTCACAAATTGCTCTTTTTTGCTCCAGAGTAAATGTGTAGTTTGCCTTGGGCTTTATGGTCCTCCCATTACTCTGTTCAAGTAATTCTAAGTCTTTGCGTTTGCAATATAATTTCAAATCCATTCTTGCCTTTATATTATCTTTAGTTTTTCCTTTGATGTCCATAACAGTATTAAACACATTATTAAATACATTTTTCTCAATATGCATGACATCAAGATTGTGTCGAATCAAATTAGTGCTCCAATAAGGCAATTCCCAAAAAATGCTTCGTTTTTTCCAATTATATTCATCTCCATAACCTGGAATTCGAATTTCACCATTGTCAATTATCGTTGGCATTGTCCGAACTTTATTCCATACTTGTTCCCCGGTCAACCTAGGAGGTGGTTCTGATCTCTCAACCTTGTTCTTATAAAATCCATCCTTATTTTCTTCTAAATGAGTGCTCAGTTGGCAAGAACTTTCTATGACAATCAAACCATGATGACTTCCCACCATTCTTCAATCGGAATGCTTTTGTGTGTTTCATACAACAAGGACATGCCAATTTTCCAGCCGTCATCCATCCTGACAACATTCCATATGCGGGAAAATCATTAATTGTCCACATTAACGCAGCTCTCATTACAAAATTTTGTTTTTTGGAAACATCATAGGTTAAAGCACCCTCGTCCCACAATAACTTTAACTCGTCAATCAACGGCTGTAAATACACATCTATCTTACTTTTGGGATTATCAGGGCCGGGAACAATCATTGTCAAAAACAAATAAGGAGTAGACATACACATCCATGGAGGGAGGTTGTATGGAGTCACAATTACAGGCCAACATGAATATGGTGAACCAGATTGACCAAAAGGAGTAAATCCATCAGAACATAATCCAAGTCTTACGTTGCGTGATTCAGAAGCAAATTCTGGATACATTTGATCGAAATGCTTCCATGCTTCTGCATCAGAAGGATGTTCAAGGACGCCCTGAATTGGTTGGTGCTCATAATGCCATCTCATATGACGTGCAGAATTTGCTGACGCGTATAGTCTCTTTAACCTTGGTGTGATCGGTAGATAATGCATACTCTTTAAAGCTAACTCTTTACCCCCTTTACCTACCCTATACCTTGGAGCATGGCAGAATCGACACTCTTTGGCCATTTGGTCGTCTCTGTAGTACAACATACAACCATTGATGCAGCAATCTATTAGTTTACTTTCCATTCCTAGTTTAGATACCAACTTCTTTGCTCTGTAGAAACTAGGGACGAGAAAGTTATCCTTAGGCATAGTCTTCTTCATAGTTTTAAGTATCTCATCAAAACTTTGTTGCGATATATTCCCGTCAGATTTAATAGTCAACATTTCAACCGCCATAGATAATTCTGAGTGGGTATCACAACCCTCCCACAATGGTCGCTGTGCAGATTGTACCAAATCATAAAAAAGTTTGGCTTCCCTATTTGGAGGTTCCTCCGGTTGTGGCTCAAATTGGTCCAAATTTTCTGGCCTAATAGCATCAAAAATCATAGCCTCGTAAGAATTTCTTTGTGACTCGAAACTTGACGACTGGCTGCATGTGCTTTCTCTGTTCATGTTATTTGCATTTCTACTACTTGAGCTTAAAGAACTCTCCCCATGAGAATCCCAACACCAATAGTTTGGCTTAAAACCATGCTTATACAAATCGACCATAACCTCACCAGGAGTTAAGAAATCTATGTTTCTATGTTTATTGCAAGGACACCTAAGTTTACCCCCATTATTTGTAAATTCGGGTTGCCTAATTGCATGTTCTATAAAATTCTTAACACCACTAACAAATTCTGTTCTCATTCCTGCCCGATTGGGAAGAAGTCTTTTATACATCCATTTTCGATGTTCAGGAATTCCCATATTATGTTTCATGTGAATAAATTTAGCAATGCATATATAAATCTAGCAATTTCGTAACTTCTATAGTAAAGTGTCCATGATGTCCTAGATATTACAAGACTGTTCACAATGTGTTAACTTGTTCTGTCAAGTTCTTATTGAAACAAGAGTTGCATCCCAAGAGATAGAACAATGCCAAAATTAATCCATTATCCATTGTTTTTCTATTTTTCGAAATAAATGATAGTGACCTAGAGAACAAGTTCCATGCATATTGACATTCATAAATTAAAAAGACATGTACAGAATGATGAGATTTTTAGAAGAAGAATCAAACCATAAATTAAAAACAAAAACAATCAGAATAAAAATACACAACATAAGAGACAATAACAATCACATATGATGCAGTAAGCTTATATTTACATCATTTATACTACTTGCTTTTCAGTAGCAGCTCACTGAATCATACATGGGGGACATCTATCTTGCAGCCCACAAAAAAAATGTAGCAGATCATAACAACAACTCACTAAAAAACTTAACAGCAGCTCACTAAAAAAATGCAGCAGATCATAATGCTTTTTTTTTGCTTACTATTGAACATCGCAATATCTATATATCAGCACACTTCCTACAATCAACGCAATATCTATTTATCAACGCAGTTTCAGTAGTAATAATAAACCATCACAACATCAATAATAACATGTTTTAATAAGTTTTACACTAAAATTCTAACTAAAAAGATCGTAGAAATGGTGGATTGTGATTGATAGATGATGTAATAAGTTTTACACTAATAATACTTCAAAATTATTCTCTTATTTTATTCATATAATAATTCATCACTAGAGTGTTATTATGCATGTGTGATGTGAGTATATATACATTATGACTTTTCACGAAAAACAAGAAAAACCCAGAAAAACAAGAAAAACCCAGAAAAAAATAAAGACATTATCTCAAACCTAAGATCCAAACAAGTACAAAAACAACCCATCAAAAAAACAACCCTTTGTGATTTGGGGTTTTGCTAGAGAGCAACGATTTGGCTTTTAGAGGAAAGGGGATTAAGGATTGGAATGATTTGAGATAGTGTGAGATAGAACACTTGCGATTAGGGGTTTTGTTGAGTGAGTGGGTGAAGGATTTTTGATGAAACAATAGTGTATGAAGAAAAATATATGCAAATCAAAGCATACAATAAGAGAAAATCAACGAAAGGAAAAGAAACTTACAACGAGTGAATTGGAACGATTTGCTGTGTGAAGGAAAATCAACGATTTGCTCTACTGTGCGAGTAGAATTGAAACTTACAGTGAAGAATTGGAACGATTTGGGGTTTTGTTGAGTGAAAGGAAAGGAAACCAAAAAATGAGTGAGTGGGTGAAGGATTCCCTCATAGTTGTAGTTTTGTTGAATTGAAACGATTTGTGAGAAGTGGTTTGGGAGTGAGAAGTGATTTGGGAGTGATAAGGGTTTGGGATTTTTCACGTTTTTGTTTTTTATTTATTTTTCTGAAAATAAATATGAGAGAAGCATATGCTGATACGAGGGAAAAAAATTTACATAAGCGGGATGAAATTTTCCCAATTAGCCGTCCGAAATCCGTCTCAAAATTGCACACGGTTTTGGGACGGATTTGTTTTCTTAACGAAATTCTTGGGAAATTTGTGGGAAAAAATCTTGTTTAAATATGTTATAAAAATTTCACACGATTTTGGGACGGATTTGGGACGAAAATTTCGCTCCTTTAAATCTGTCCCAAATCTGTCTGAAAAATTAAGACGAAAACTTATCCGTCCGAAAATTCCGTCCGAAAACACTATTTTTTTAGTAGTGTCTTCAGACTCTACTTCCTTTTCCACAGCAGGTGTGTCTGACTGTTCTTCTGATGTTACAACATCTGGTTCCACATCAGCTACCTTTTCAGTAGGTAAATCATCTATTACAACATTGATAGATTCCATTACCACCTTGGTTCTGGAGTTAAAAACTCTGTATGCTCTGCTGTTTGTTGAGTAACCAAGAAAGATCCCTTCATCACTCTTTGGATCCAATTTCCTCCTGTTTTCTCTATCTGCCAGAATGTAGCACTTGCTTCCAAATACATGAAAGTACTTGACAGTAGGCTTTCTTCCTTTCCATAACTCATACAGAGTAGTTGTAGTGTCTGTCTTCAGAGTCACCCTATTGTGAACATAGCATGTTGTATTCATTGCTTCTGCCCAGAAATAATGAGATAAGTGTTTTGCATGCATCATAACTCTGGCTGATTCTTGCAAGGTTCTGTTCTTCCTTTCAACAACACCATTTTGCTGAGGTGTTATGGGAGCTGAAAATTCATGTTTGATTCCTTCAGAGGAACAAAACTCAGAGAACTTACTGTTTTCAAATTCCTTCCCATGATCACTTCTGATCCTGACAATGACACTATCCTTTTCTCTTTGTAACTGAGTGCATAGATCTTTAAACACATCAAAAGTGTCTGATTTTTCTCTAATGAAGCTTACCCAAGTGAATCTTGAAAAATCATCAACAACCACAAAAGCATACTTCTTTCCTCCAATGCTCTCAACTTGCATAGGTCCCATTAATTTCATATGTAACAGTTCAAGAACTTTTGTTGTTACCTGATGCTCCAACCTTGGATGAGACTTTCGTGTTTGTTTACCAATCTGACATTCACCACAAATGCTGTCTTCATTGATCTTAAGTTTGGGTAGAACTCTGATGGCTTCAACTGACATGACTTTCTTCATACCCCTCAGATTTAAGTGCCCAAGTTTCTGGTGCCAGAGTTTGACTTCTTCTTCTGAACTTGCAAGACATGTGGATAGGCTTGTTTCTTCTTGAGACATCCATAAGTAAAAATTGTCCTTTGATCTACTGCCCCTCATCAGCACTTCACCTTCTTTACCAGTTACCAGACATTCCTCCTTGTTAAAATTCACTTTCAACTCTTGATCACACAACTGGCTTATGCTGATCAGATTTGAAGTTAGTCCTTTTACTAATATCACATTGTCTAGCCTTGGTAATCCATCACTAATCAAGTCTCCAATTCCAAGAATTTCTCCTTTAGCTCCATCACCAAAAGTTACATAGCTACTGGAGTAAGGTTTTAAATTGCTTAAATACTTCTTGACACCAGTCATGTGTCTGGAGCATCCACTATCAAAATACCAATCTTCCCTAGAGGAGGCTCTCAAAGATGTATGAGCTATGAGGCCAACATTATTACCTTTGGGTTTCCATACCTTCTTGACATTGATTCTGTTTGCAACAGGTTCCACTTTTCTGTGTTGAATGTGCTTGGGATAACCATACAGCTTGAAACAGAATGGCTTTATGTGCCCCTTTTTACCACAGTGATGACATACCCATGGATGAGAAACCCTCCTGCTCTTAGCTCCCTGAGGTTTGTTCTTAGGTTTGCTCATTATTGGATCATAAGTTTCAACAGCAGGAATGAACCTTTTAGCTGGATTTTGCTGTTTGATGTTCAAAGTCCTATTAACAAATCCTATGCCATTTGATTTCCCTTGGTTCTGACACTCCAATATCTCCTCCAGCACATCAGTACCAGTGTTAACATTCTGACTTGCTTCTTCATATGATCAAGTTGAGAATTCAGTTGGCTTACCTCATCTTTGAGATCAGAAATCTGTGCTAAATGGTCACTTCTTTCATCTTGCAGCTGACTGATAGTCTTCTTCTGATCCACTAGTTGCTTACAAACTTCTACACTTCTGATGCATAGATCTTTGTAAGAGCTAGCCAGTTCTTCATAAGAGGATTTTTCAACACTGGCTTCAGACTCTGATGGAGCTTCAGACTCTGATAGTGTTTCAGACTCTGATAGTGCTTCAGACTCTGAAAGTGCTTCCGAGGCCTTAACTTTAACATCAGACTTGTATCTTCCAGTTAAGGCAACAACATGCTTAGCAAACTCACTCTCTACTTCTCCTTCTGAGTCATCTTCATCAGACCAGGAAACAACCAAGCTTTTCTTCTGTTTCTTGAGATATGTGCCACATTCTGTCCTAATATGACCATATCCTTCACACTCATAGCACTAAACTCCCTTTGATTGATTGCTCTTCTCATCAGTCTTTGTCTTCTTCAAATCATTTTGTTTCTTACTGATGTTGAATCTGTTGTTCTGACCATTTGATTTGGATCTCCTGTCAACAAGTTTCAGAATCTTGTTAAACTGTCTCCCTAGCAACACAAGTGCCTCTGATAAGCCTTCATCATACTCATTGATCCCTTGTTGATCCTCAGCATCAGTATTTACTGCAAAAGCAACTCCTTTCCCTTTCTTATCAGTACGGTTACTGAAGGCTGTCTCAAAATTCAGCAAGGACCCTATTAACTCCTCAACCTTCATACCGGAGATGTCATGTGCTTCCTCAATGGCAATCACCTTCATGTCAAATCTCTTAGGTAGAGACCTGAGTATTTTTCTCACAATTTTCTCATCAGACATTTTTTCTCCAAGAGAATCAAATGAGTTAGCCATGTCCAGGACGTTCATATAGAAGTCTTGAATGTTCTCATCCTCCAACATTTTGAGATTCTCAAACTTGGTGGTGAGAAGTTGAAGTTTGGACAACTTTACCTTTGAAGTGCCTTCATGAGTAGTCTTGAGAATCTCCCAGGCATCCTTGGCTATAGTGCACTGCTTGATCAGTCTGAACATGTTCTTGTCCACTCCATTGAATAAAGCATTCAAAGCTTTGGAGTTTCCAAGAGCCAATTCATCTTCATCCTTGGACTATTCTTCCTATGGTTTCAACACAGTAGTCTTCTTTCCATCTTTGTCCAGCACAACAGGATGTTCCCAACCCTTCAAAACAGTTTTCTAGGTCTTACTGTCTATAGATTTCAGAAAAGCACTCATACGAGATTTCCAATACTCATAGTTGGAACCATCCAACAGAGGTGGTCTGTTAACAAATCCTCCTTCCTTGTCCATTATGCCAGAAAAACCTTCCCTGGATCTCACCTTAAAACAGGCAGGGTGCCTGCTTTGATGCCAATTGAAATTCTGAAAATTCCTGAGGCTGAACCGTAAAACAGAGCTGAACAGAGTACATATAACAGAGGTTCAGAAGCAGCAAAATAAACGACAGAAAGTAAAGAACACAGATGGAGGCTACCAAGCCAGGAAGAAAATCCACTAAAATAGTATCAATTCGAACTAGTGTGTAAACAGCCCCTGTTTCTCACAGCCTTCTCACTTAATCACTACCCGTGGAATTTCTACCTAGGAACTCCTAGATATAAGACCCCTCTTACTTCCTACTCAAGCAATCGCTGCCCCAGTGATTGTAAACTCTAAACAAACAAGGATGAAGACACTCTTCAAAACACAATCTGTCACTTTTGCTTAAAAGCTTTAAGTGATTACAACTCAATAAAAACTAAACCAACTTTAACAGATGAGTGGTGTATAGAACAAAGCACAAAGCTCACAGACTCAAAACCTAAGTATGACTCTCTCTATAATAACTTCTGTTTTGATGTCGTTTCTTCAATCAGTAGCGTCCTCTATTTATAGCTTCAACAGCAACCATAATACTAAACCAAATAATCTTCAAAAGATGTTGTTTCAAAATTCTTTAGAAGCAAATAGAAGCAATTATTTTTCAGAAATATATTTTCCAAAGATTGCTTTGAAAATATATTCTTAAATAAAAGAAACAAATCTTCAACAAATATCTTCACGTGAAATAATCTTCCTTCTAGAAATAAATCCTACAAGGAGAGTTCTTCAATTAAATCTTCAATAGATCACATGAGAAAATAAACAGAACGCAGAAAACCAGCTTCTGAAGGTACTTCTGAAGTCTGCGTCTGAACAATTTCAGCTTCTGAAGGTTGCTTCTGAAGGTCAGCTTCTGAAGTACTGTTCAGCGTATGGACATCAGCTTCTGAAGGTTCAACGTCTGAAGTACTGTTCCAGCTTCTGAAGACCCAGCTTCTGAACCAGCTTCTGAAGACATACATATTGAGATTTCAGCTTCTGACCCAGCTTCTGAAGACGCAAAACTGCTTGTATATTTGATTTTAGCAAAACATGAAGCCAACAACCAAATATCCAACAAATTGGCTTTAAATTTATATATTTTTTTAAAAACATTGACGGGTCAACCCGCCAACCCGCCGGTCCGCCATAAAACGGGGCGGGTGAGGTTTTCAACCCTATTTCTCTAGTTGGCCCGCCCAGCTCCGCCCATTTTTAAACGGATTATTGACGAGGTGGGACGAGGCGGTTGGCCCTTTTTGCCATCCATAGGTGGACGGTGGTCAACGTGAGTTAACTCACGCAGGTTAACGCCCAGCGTGAGTTCACTCATGTAGGTTGGACGGCAGTTAGGACGATGGCCAATCAGGAAGGAGCTATTACTTTATTCGACCAATAAAATTCAAGCAAAAAATCTATAAATTGAAACATTTTCTTTCATTTTTTCTCATTCTCATTTCTTCTCATTGTCCCATCTCCCATCTCTTCTCTCAAATTTTGTTTTTTTAGTTTTGTTGTTATTGGCGTAAACGGCCTCAATGTCCTTCGTCGATTAATCATAATGATCTTATGCTGTTTTTTTATGACGGCGATTGAGATCATTATATTAATCGACGAGGGAATTTTTGACCCCTTATAGGATAATTATGATTAATCGACAAGAATCATGCCTGATTGTGTTTTCCCCCTAGCGGTAGAGGTGGTTATGGTGGGTTCGTCTACCCCCCTCCCCCCCCCCCCCCCCCCCAACCCCAAGAAGATTGGTCATTATGATTAATCGATTTTTTTTTAAAAATCCTTTAATTTATGTAATGAATTGCAATGTAATGTAATAATAAATCTTTGTTGAATGTAATGAATTACAATGTAATGTAATAATAAATCTATTGTGTAATAATATTTATGTTTTGTAATGTATAATATTTTTGTTTTGCAACTACCCAGCGTGACTTAAATCACGTTGGTATATACCGAGTGTGACTTAAGTCACGCAAGTATATACTAAACGTGACTTAAGTCATGCTGGGGGTATTTTTGTCAGTTTGTATGAGAGTGAGCAATTTTGATTGGGAGAAGAGCAATTTTCTAATTTATTTGTCAATTCTTTTGGTTGGGCTTGTGGTGTTGGCTTCAGACCAATGTTTTTTTCTTGAGTTAAATGTAAAGTCATCATTAATGTGTTTTTTTAGAAGCTAAAATGGAACAGTATATTGAACGAACGATTCTACCTAGCACAAGAAGTGAATAGAAAGAGCACAAAGAGCCAAGAGTGTGTTAGAACATTACAAAAAAATCCAAAAAGGAAAAAAATTATTACCAAGAAGGCTACCCCATATACAACACGGGGTTAACCCACCAATGGTTTAGATCGAATGTAAGCCTTGATTTTTTTTTTTCATCCACCAAAAAGAAAGAAACTTAATTCTATCAAGCATTTTTGGTAACGTTTTAGTTTTTGTCTAAAACACCAAGAGTTGTGTTCTTTCTAAATAATCTAAATTGAACCTAATTAAACAATATGTATGATATTCCTCAACCTTCTTGCAAAGCCACACAATGAACTCAAATGGAGAACAAAATCTGATAAGTGAAAGGGAATCATCGTAGAAACGCCCAATCCATTGCAAAACTAGAATCCAAATGGTGCCAAAATAATTGTACCACAAAAACAAATGATACATTGATTCTTGGTGGTTGCAACCAACAATACAAACATTTAAATTACGTTGGAGGATTTCGCGCAAACAAGATTATTTTGTGTAGCAATATGGTTCCTAAAAAGCCACCGCGCAAGAGTTGAAACCTTTGACGAAACTGTTTTATTCCAAATTATATCTTGAATGTCATCATGATTGGGAGCCGCCGCTGCCGTCAATCGTTGATACACCCCTCAAACATTATAAATTTTGTCAGGCGACAATTGCCACCTCCAATATTCTTCCACAACATCCTGCAAAACCACATTAGCCAAAAGAGTACAACAATCCCCCCCAAATCTTCTCATCCCAAGCAAATAAACGACGTCGCCACTTCCAACCATCACCCCCTAGCCCCCACCCTAGAGCTGCCATATCGCCCACATACACCTCCTTATTTTTTGCTAATTCAAATAATCTCATATACCTCACATATAGTGTTTCGTCCTCAATATACACATTGGACCAGAAAAATGTTCTGGTCCCATCACCAACGACCCACACAAGATTATCATCAAACCATTTGCCCATCGCCAAGCCATCCTTATGCCTAATCCCTTCCAATTGATTCCACCAAATTGAGCCTAATTTGTCCCCTTCGTTCACCCTACCTCTTTCGATTCTGTATCTAGCAAACAAAATCTTAAACCATAAGCTACCTTGATCGACAACTAACCTCCAGCACCCATTACCTTATAGCTCCAAATTAAGTTCTCTGATCTTACGCAACCCCAAACCTCCATTCTCCTTTTCTAGACAAACAATATCTCAATTGATCCAGGGTATTTTCCTAATTTCCCCACACACACCCAAAAAAAAATCATTTAAATAAAGATTCGATGGAAGAAATGATACATGTGGGAGCCTTGAAGAAAAAGACAAAATAGACTGGTAAAGAGGATATGACAGATTTCAACAACACCAAATGATCCCTTATAGATAAATGTCTACTTTTCCACGATGATAGTCTCTTTTTAATCCAATCAAGCAAGGGATACTGTGCACACCTCGTTTAAAAAACGCGCAATCCTCCGAGGACGTCCGCGAACGCTCGGAGGGCCTTTGTGAAGTCGCCACCAAAGTTTTTGTGTAAAGGGAACGTTGATAAACCCTTAAGTTTTTTTATTTGAAAGGGAAACGATAATAAAACCCTTGACGATGAGGAAAAGGATTGGTCATCGCAACCATTGTCGGGTTCGGGAGTCGGTTACGCAAGGGGAAGGTATTAGCACCCCTCACGTCCGTTGTACTCAACGGGAACCTTCTATTTGGCTAAAGCTTAAATTGTTTTTAAATGTTTTGCGCGCATGCTTATCTATGTCAAAAGAAAATATACTAAAAAGGGGGGGAAAAGAGATGAAAACAAACGAAAGAAAGAAAAGTTTTTATTATTGCGCTTGACAAGATGTCGATCTTGCTCCTACGTATCTCCCGGTAGTCGGAGAATTCAAAGCGTACGTAGTTCTTTAGTAAAGAACTTAAAGCTGGTTAAATGGACGATATTTTGACCGTATTCTTGCGATTAAACGTAGCTTGTATGCTCGCGTATGGGAGACTTAAGCGTATTAGCTTGTATGCTCGCGCATGGGAGGCTTAAGCGTTTGTTTACGAATCGCGCTTAGAATAGGTAAAACATGTCCGTTGGGTAAGAGGGTTCAATTTGGTCGCGTTGGGACCAAAAGAGGTACAATGGACTCAATTGAGTCGATCATTGACCGGGGTGACTCCAATGAGTCGGGGGATTGAATCTAATGGCCACGGGGGACCAAAAGGTTCGGATTGACCACAAGGGGCCAAGATTTGGTTTGGTATGGTCGGATACGTTGAAAATGGAATGACGATTGTCCGAACGACGAGACATACGTCACGCATTCGTACAATCGGGGCAATGGAGAGACATACGTCACACCATCCCTTTTTCATTCAAGTTTTTGGGTAAAATTTCTTAGAAATCCCAAAGTATATCAAAACATTTGGTTTGAAAACCCAAAATGGAAAGATTTTAGCAATTTTGCTAGAAAACGCACAAGTTCGGCTCGTTTTGCGAACGGTTTTTGAAAAGCGAACAAATTTGGCGTATGTTCACGCTTGGGTTTTGAAAATCATGAACAATATTTATTGTTCAAGTTTTAATTTGAAATGATGAACATAGCTTATTTGTTCAAGCTGTTTTGAAAGTTTGGGGACATAACTTGTTTTGCAAGTTACCCAAAAAAGTGTTACCCGAACTTGCGAATTTTCCAATATTATGCAAAATCCTTGACATGGTTTGGATAAAATGGGTTTTAAAACTCCTAGGTTCTGAGCTCTTGGGCTAGAACCTCAAAAATTGGCCATTTGGGCACCTAAACTCAGATTCTGAGTTCTGTCATGGTCGCTCTGCGACCATGACTTCGCACTGCGAACAATGCGAATTTTTGAGTTCAGAAGCTGTTTCTGAACTTTTGTTCAGAAACAACTTCTGAACACACTCAGTGCCTTTTAGGTGAGTGAAAAGATTTGAGTTTTTGCAATGAAAAGAGCTGGACAAACCAGTTTTGATGTCTTGAAAACCTTGGGATTTCTTTTGAAATTCAAAAGGGGTTTTTAGAACAAAAAGGTTTTGGACCAAAATTGCTATGCAAGCACAAATGAAAATGCAAAACAAAGGCTTAGAAACTTACAGAAATCCTTAGCAAAGCTCCAGCTGCAATGGATTTGAATTGGTTGAATGTTCTTGCAAAGGTTTTGTGTATTGGATGAACTTTGAACTTGGCAAGGCTTTGTGTTTGATTGGTTTTTTTCTGGTTGTTTGAGTAGTGTTTCTTTGTGTGTAATGCTCTTTGAATTGCTGTATTTTCTGCTCTTTCTTATGCTATGCAATGCTGCATTTCCCCTTGCCTTGCATCTCTATTTATAGGCCAAAATGCAATCTCAAGTAATGATGAAAATCCAATAGGACCTAGCTGATTTGTGGGCTAAATTCAGGCTATTTGGCTTTGCATTTAATGCTAATGGATAGAGGCAACTCTGCCTTGTGCCAAGGGTTAAGTCTTTGACTGATTTCAGCCACAAAATCAAAGGTTTTTGGATAGAAATGATGATGAACATGGCTGAATTGCAATTGGCCAAGCTTGGGGATCAATCCTTGCAATCTCAATGGTTGATCAATAAAAACGTGCACTGTGATGTGCAGAGATTGGGGGATGCAAAAGGCTATATGTGGCTGGTGTGGGGGGTGAAAAGTTGCTGCCAAAACAGGGTAGGCACTCATGACTTTTGCAAGTGAAAAATCCAGCTGGGTTTGACTGGTTTTGGGGAAGCAAGCAGGAAGAAAGACTTCAAGCAGGTGGCTGGCAACCTTGGGGTGGTTAACAGGTCACTTGGGAGGGACAAGAGCTGCCCAAGGGCAAGCCCACTTGCTTGTCACATGCTAGGTTGGAAGAAAAAGCTTCCAACCTTGGCATTAATGGCAAGTCTCTCATTTCTGGTTTTTCTTGGCCCAATTAGCCATGAATGCTGACTAAAATAATTATGCAAATGATATCAACAAAATCTGGAATTAAATCAAAGGAACCAAAAATCTGCAGAAAAATCGCAGACTTCGCAGTGCGAAGTCATCATTTTTGAAATGTTGACTTTTTTGTTGACTTTGGTTGACTTTGACTTTTTTTCCCCTCTTTGATTTTTTTGATTTTTTGTTTTTAAAAGGCTTAGGACAAAATTGGGGTACTACAGCTGCCCCTACTTAATTGTGTCTTTGCATAGAGTGTGTGAGTGCCGAGGGCATCTCATGAACTCTTTGCGAAGATCAATTAAGTGTTGAGTCTTTAAGTGTTGGCTGCATTGTTTGGCAAAACCAAAGTATGGAATAGAAGCTTTTCCTTATGATGAACTTTTCTTCAGTTGCAAGTTTTGTGTTTTGAAGCCATTCAGAAGCTGAAAATGTCATCAGAAGCTGAATGCACTGTAGCACTTCAGAAGCTGAATTCAGGTTCTGATGCCAGCGTTGACTTATGTTGACTTCATCAGAAGCTGGTTATTTTCAAGGTTTTTCTATGCGAATCTTTGCAAGATTTATTGAGGATTTATGCACGCATATGGCTTCTAGAATGTTGATTTATTTGGAGAAGATTTTACTGAAGATTTGGTTCAAAGATATGAAATTCATATTTTCCTGTTATAATCTTTAAAAGATTCAGTACAGTTTTATTTGTTACATTATTGGACCAATCTTATTTCAGTAACAAATCAAATCAGAAGATTGGTTTTATTTTGCAAGACTGAAGGCTATATAAGGAGGAGGGCTGCTGCTATTCAACATACGAATTAGAGAGAAAAATTCAGAGAATTGAGTCTTAGTGTTTGTAAGCTTTAAGCTTTGTTTGTGCACCACTCTATTGAGTTGGTTTAGTGTTTTTAGTTTAGTTGTAATCACTCTAAGCCTGTAGGTACGAGTGCAGTCAGATGTATTGAAGTTGTTCTTCAAAACAGAGTAGTTTTTGTTAAGGGGTTCAGTAACAGGTTTGTTACTTGAATAGGAAGTTAGTGGTCTCTAATACTCAACGTGTTGGGTAGAATTCAAGACTAGGAGGAAGTTAATTGCTTAGGCTGGGAACTGGGAGTCAGTGTCTTGAGTCATAAGGATTAATTCCTATAGTGGAATTCCTTCCTGGATTGGTATCCCCCAGAGTAGGAGGTGTTTACTCCGAACTGGGTTAACAAACCTCTGTGCCTTTTTACTTTCCTGCACTTTAATTTGCTGCTTGTGTGTGTTTGTGTTTGTGCTCTGTTTTAAGCAATTTAGTGTGCCCTGCATATTGTTCAGAACCTGTTGGTTCAGAACCTGGTTACTCTGTCACATTGCCTGGCCAGAATTACAATTGGCATCAGAGCAGGCACCCTGCCTGTATTTTGGGTGAGATCCAGAGGGATTAATTTCTGGTAAGCATGGATAGAGAAGGAGGCTATGTCAATAGACCACCCCTGCTAGATGGCACAAACTATGAGTATTGGAAGTCAAGGATGTGTGCTTTTCTAAAGTCTATTGACAGCAGGACTTGGAAAGCTGTGATCAAAGGCTGGGATCATCCTGTGTATACAGACAAAGATGGTAACAAGACTGAGGTTCTGAAGCCTGAGGAGGAATGGACCAAAGCTGAAGATGACTTGTCTCTGGGAAATTCAAAAGCTTTGAATGCTATCTTTAATGGTGTTGATCAGAATATGTTCAGACTTATCAAACAATGTACTGTGGCTAAGGATGCTTGGGAAATTCTGAAAACCACTCATGAAGGAACTTCTAAAGTGAAGATGTCCAGATTGCAGCTGCTGACCACCAAATTTGAGAACCTGAAGATGAAGGAGGATGAATCCATTCAGGATTTTTACATGAATGTGCTGGACATGGCAAATTCTTTTGATTCACTTGGGGAGAAGATGTCTGATGAGAAGTTGGTGAGAAAAATCCTCAGGTCCCTGCCCAGAAGATTTGACATGAAGGTCACTGCAATTGAGGAGGCTCATGATATTTCTGCCATGAAGCTTGAAGAACTGATTGGGTCATTGCTCAATTTTGAAACTGCCTTTTGTAAACAGACTGAGAAGAAAGGAAAAGGTGTAGCCTTTAGTGTGAACTCTGAAGCTGATGATCAACAAGAGTCTGAAGAAGACGACTTATCAGAAGCTCTGGTGTTGCTGGGAAAACAATTCAACAAGATTCTGAAGAATGTCAACAGAAAAGCCAAAGCCAAAGGTCAGAATTTCAGATTCAATAACAAAAAGCAACAAACTGATGAGAAGAAGACCAAGTCTGAGGAGAAAAGTAACCAAGCCAAAGGTGTGCAGTGCTATGAGTGTGAAGGGTATGGACACATCAAGTCTGAATGTCCCACTTTTCTCAAGAAGCAGAAAAAGAGCCTAGCTATTTCATGGTCTGATGATGGTTCTGAAGAAGATGATGATAGTGAATCTGGTATGTGTGATACTGGTCTGGTAGTGAGGTCAGGAGCTATCTTGAAGAAGGAACCTGCTTTAGAGTCTGAGACTTTTTCAGAGTCTGACTCAGAGTCTGAAGGTTCATCTGTGTCTGAAGCTGGTAAAACTTCATATGATGAACTAGCTGATAACTACAGGAAGCTGTATACCAGAAGTGCTGAGGTTTGCAAACAAGTGCTGGATCAGAAGGAGACTATTTTTCAACTAGAGGCTGAAAAAGGTGAACTGTTAGTGCAGAATTCAGATTTAAAAGAAGAAGTGAATCAACTGAACTCCCAACTTGATCAATTGAAGAAGCAAGTGAAGATGCTGAACTCTGCTACTGATAAGTTGGAGGACATTTTGGGGAATCAGCAACAAGGAAAAACTGGTTTAGGTTTTGTTGATCAGACTCAGATTCCTAAACAGATGAATTTTGTCCCTGCCACTCAAAGTGTTGATCCTATGATTGGAACATCTCAGAGGAGACCTCAGAAACAAGCTCAGATGCAAGGTCAAAAGCATGATCAGATGCTGCCCCAGAAGCAACAGTTCAGAAACAGAAGGAGGAGAAATCATCCATGGATCTGTCATCATTGTGGAAAGAAAGGGCATATCAAACCATTTTGCTTTAAACTTTATGGCTATCCTGAACATTTTCAGTATAGAAGAGTGCAACCAGCTGCCCCCAGACATAGTGTTCAGAAGGTGTGGAAGCCCAAAGTTCAGAATGTAGGCCTTATAGCTCACACTTCTTTGAGAGCAACTTCAAAAGAAGACTGGTATTTTGATAGTGGATGTTCAAGGCACATGACAGGTGTGAAGAAGCTGCTGAGCAATATCAGATCATACTCCAGAAGTTATGTGACATTTGGAGATGGTGTAAAAGGTCAGATTCTGGGTATTGGAGATTTGATCGGAGAAGGTTTGCCCAGACTTAATGATGTGCTACTGGTGGAAGGATTAACCTCTAATCTGATCAGTATTAGCCAACTTTGTGATCAAGAATTGAAGGTTAATTTTAACAAACTAGAGTGTATTGTTACTGATCAGGAAGATAAGATTCAGATGAGAGGCTGCAGATCCAAAGACAATTGTTACTTATGGGTTTCTGAAGAAGAAAGAAGTCTGACTTCTTGTCTTATGAGCTCAGAAGAGGAAGTCAAACTCTGGCACCAGAAACTGGGACATTTGCACTTGAAAGGCATGAAGAAAATCCTAAGTACTGAAGCTATCAGAGGTGTGCCTAATCTGAAGATCAATGAGGACAGTGTTTGTGGTGATTGTCAGATTGGTAAACAAACAAGAAAGTCTCATCCCAGATTAGTTCACCAGGTAACTACCAAAGTACTAGAACTTGTTCATATGGATTTAATGGGGCCTATGCAAGTAGAAAGTATTGGAGGAAAGAGGTATGCTTTTGTAATGGTAGATGACTACTCAAGATTCACATGGATCAACTTTGTTAGAGAGAAGTCTGATACTTTTGAAGTGTTTAAAGACTTATGCACTCAATTACAAAGAGAGAAGGACTGTGGGATTGTCAGAATCAGAAGTGATCATGGCAAAGAATTTGAGAACAAGAGTTTTTCAGAATTTTGTGCCTCTGAAGGTATAAAGCATGAGTTCTCTGCACCTATCACACCTCAGCAAAATGGTGTAGTTGAGAGGAAGAATAGGACATTAGCAGAATGTGCAAGGGTTATGCTGCATGCTAAGAAGTTGCCATATATGTTCTGGGCTGAAGCAATGAACACTGCTTGTTATATTCATAACAGAGTTACTTTGAAGAAGGGTACTACATCAACTCTGTATGAATTGTGGAAAGGGAGAAAGCCAACTGTGAAATATTTCCATGTTTTTGGGAGCAGATGCTACATTTTGGCTGACAGGGAAAACAGAAGAAAACTGGATCCTAAGTCTGATGAGGGTATATTCCTGGGTTATTCAGTAAACAGCAGAGCTTATAGGGTGTTTAATTCAAGAACTAAAGTTGTGATGGAGTCCATTAATGTGGTAATTGATGATCTAACTGCTGAGAAAGATAGAAGTGAGTCTGAAGTTGTTCCAGAGTCTGAACCATCAGAAGAACAAACTTCAGAAGCTGAAATTCATCCAGAGTCTGAAGAAGCAGATGTACATCCAGAACATAATTCTACCAATAAAGGGCCATCTATTAGAATTCAGAAGGATCATCCTAAGGAGCTTATCATTGGGAGTTTGGATCAAGGGGTCAGAACCAGGAGATCAGAACCAGCTGCTACTGATTCATGTTTTGTGTCTAAGTTTGAACCCAAAAATGTGAAAGAAGCCCTGACTGATGAATTTTGGATTGAAGCAATGCAAGATGAGTTGAATCAATTCAAAAGGAGTGAAGTGTGGGATCTGGTTCCAAGACCTGAAGGGTTGAATGTAATTGGTACTAAATGGATTTACAAGAATAAAACAGATGAGAATGGTACTGTAGTCAGAAACAAGGCTAGGTTGGTTGCTCAGGGTTATACTCAAGTGGAGGGATTGGACTTTGATGAGACCTTTGCACCTGTGGCCAGACTAGAGTCCATAAGATTACTGTTGGGTGTATCCTGCATTCTCAAGTTCAAATTATTCCAGATGGATGTGAAGAGTGCATTTCTGAATGGATATTTGCAAGAAGAGGTATATGTTGAACAACCTAAGGGTTTTGTGGATCCTAAGTTTCCAGAACATGTGTACAAGTTAAAGAAGGCTTTATATGGATTGAAGCAAGCACCAAGGGCATGGTATGACAGGCTGACTCAGTTTCTTGAGGCTCAAGGTTACAAAAAGGGAGGTTCTGATAAGACCTTGTTTGTTAAAGATGATAATGGGAGTCTGATGATTGCTCAGATTTATGTGGATGATATAGTGTTTGGAGGAATGTCTCAGAAGATGGTCAAACTGTTTGTACAGCAAATGCAGTCAGAATTTGAAATGAGCTTAGTTGGTGAACTGACTTATTTTCTTGGGTTACAAGTCAAACAAATGGAAGATACAATCTTCATTTCTCAAAGTAAGTATGCCAAGAACATAGTGAAGAAATTTGGATTGGAATCTGCTGCTCACAAGAGGACACCAGCTGCTACTCACCTGAAGTTAACTAAGGATGAACATGGAGTTTCAGTAGACCAAAGTCAGTACAGAAGCATGATTGGGAGCCTATTGTACTTAACTGCAAGCAGGCCTGATATCACATTTGCTGTAGGAGTTTGTGCAAGATATCAAGCTGATCCTAAGATGAGTCATCTGACACAAGTCAAAAGGATCCTGAAGTATGTGAATAGCACAAGTGACTATGGAATCATGTATTCACATAGTTCAAGTTCTGAACTGATGGGATATTGTGATGCTGACTGGGCTGGAAGTGCTGATGACAGGAAGAGCACCTCAGGAGGTTGTTTCTTTTTGGGAAATAACTTAATTTCTTGGTTCAGCAAGAAACAAAATTGTGTTTCATTGTCAACTGCTGAAGCTGAGTATATTGCTGCTGGAAGTAGTTGCTCACAATTGGTGTGGATGAAGCAGATGCTGGAGGAGTACAATATTGAACAAGGAACTATGACATTGTTTTGTGACAATTTGAGTGCCATCAACATCTCTAAGAATCCAATTCAGCACAGCAGAACCAAACACATAGACATCAGACATCATTTTATCAGAAACCTTGTGGAGGATAAAGTTATTCAGCTGGAACATGTAGCTACTGAAGAACAAGTTGCAGACATTTTTACAAAGGCCTTGGATGCTAAGCAGTTTGAAAACTTAAGGAGCAAGTTAGGTGTGTGTCTACATGAAGACTTATAGCAATTACTGCAAACTGGATGTGAGGAAGATAGAGTACCTGCCAGTTATGCTTATGCTGAGTGTGATCCTGAACCAGAGTCTGAGTCTAATATGTTTTCCAGGATCTGTGTTACCTGTTTTGATTTTATTCCCTATATGAAGACTATGTTTTGTCAGAATTTTGTGGCTAAAAAGGGGGAGAAAATCTCATGTAATATGTTGGCTCTGATACCAAAAGTCTTATGCAAAGTGTTGCTGCTCAGAAGTTCAAATTTCAGATGTTCAGTTTTCAGTGTGGTTCAAAAGTTATGTGTGAAGCTCAGTATTCAGAATCAATGCAACAAGAGCTGTCAAGATGTTATTGAGGAGGAGTATGTGTCTCAGGGGGAGTACAAGATTGTTATGATCCTGAGTGGTTGTGGTCCTGAAGAACAAATGTGTTCAGCTCCTGAAGTGTTGGCTCTGATATGCTCTGATACCATAAATTCAGAAGTAAGGGGGAGTTTGATGTATGCTGAGTGTATGCTGAGTTGCAGGGGGAGTGTGTGTGATGATCAGGAGTTGATCAGTAGCTCTGATACCTTGGAGTAGCTCTGATACCTTGTTTGTGATGATCAAGTGTTGATCAGTAGGTTATGTGTGCTTCAAGAGTCAGAACCTGAAGCTGTTGTTTAACATAGCTAAATCCGCTGCCTAAACTGATTGCTATGATGTATTATTGTGGAGTTCTTCATTGTTGAGCTGATTATAATGAAGATTGAAGGACTTGGATGGTTTTAGCCAAAAATTTGCCAAAGGGGGAGATTGTTGAGTCTTTAAGTGTTGGCTGCATTGTTTGGCAAAACCAAAGTATGGAATAGAAGCTTTTCCTTATGATGAACTTTTCTTCAGTTGCAAGTTTTGTGTTTTGAAGCCATTCAGAAGCTGAAAATGTCATCAGAAGCTGAATGCACTGTAGCACTTCAGAAGCTGAATTCAGGTTCTGATGCCAGCGTTGACTTATGTTGACTTCATCAGAAGCTGGTTATTTTCAAGGTTTTTCTATGCGAATCTTTGCAAGATTTATTGAGGATTTATGCACGCATATGGCTTCTAGAATGTTGATTTATTTGGAGAAGATTTTACTGAAGATTTGGTTCAAAGATATGAAATTCATATTTTCCTGTTATAATCTTTAAAAGATTCAGTACAGTTTTATTTGTTACATTATTGGACCAATCTTATTTCAGTAACAAATCAAATCAGAAGATTGGTTTTATTTTGCAAGACTGAAGGCTATATAAGGAGGAGGGCTGCTGCTATTCAACATACGAATTAGAGAGAAAAATTCAGAGAATTGAGTCTTAGTGTTTGTAAGCTTTAAGCTTTGTTTGTGCACCACTCTATTGAGTTGGTTTAGTGTTTTTAGTTTAGTTGTAATCACTCTAAGCCTGTAGGTACGAGTGCAGTCAGATGTATTGAAGTTGTTCTTCAAAACAGAGTAGTTTTTGTTAAGGGGTTCAGTAACAGGTTTGTTACTTGAATAGGAAGTTAGTGGTCTCTAATACTCAACGTGTTGGGTAGAATTCAAGACTAGGAGGAAGTTAATTGCTTAGGCTGGGAACTGGGAGTCAGTGTCTTGAGTCATAAGGATTAATTCCTATAGTGGAATTCCTTCCTGGATTGGTATCCCCCAGAGTAGGAGGTGTTTACTCCGAACTGGGTTAACAAACCTCTGTGCCTTTTTACTTTCCTGCACTTTAATTTGCTGCTTGTGTGTGTTTGTGTTTGTGCTCTGTTTTAAGCAATTTAGTGTGCCCTGCATATTGTTCAGAACCTGTTGGTTCAGAACCTGGTTACTCTGTCACATTGCCTGGCCAGAATTACATTAAGTAAAAGAAGGACCCGAATTTTGTCCTTCGCGGTACGAAAGCAAAGTAAAAGATCGTCACTTAAACATTTGAGACGTGTATGAACGCTCAAAGAGTTAGGCGATTAGATCTGAAGAGAAAAAGATTGTCACCTAATCAGGTGATTTCAATCTGCGAGACGTGTATGAACGCTCGAAAATAAAAGACTTACGAAACGTGTATGAACGTTCGCAAGGGAAAAGGCCTACGAGACGTGTATGAACGCTCGAAAGGTGAAAGAAAAACTTTTGCGAGACGTGTATGAACGCTCGAAAAGGAAAGGCCTACGAGACGTGTATGAACGCTCGAAAGGTAAAAGAAAAAACTTTACGAGGCGTGTATGAACGCTCGAAAAGGAAAAGCCTACGAGATGTGTATGAACGCTCGAAAGGTGAAAGAAAAACTTTTGCGAGACGTGTATGAACGCTCGAAAGGTGAAAGAAAAAACTTTTGCGAGACGTGTATGAACGCTCGAAAAGGAAAGGCCTATGAGACGTGTATGAACGCTCGAAAGGTGAAAGAAAAACTTTTGCGAGACGTGTATGAACGCTCGAAAAGGTAAAAAGATCGCCACCTAAACAGGTGATCCGATCGGACAAAGATAAAGGATCGTCACCTAAACAGGTGGCCTTAATCTAGAATGATTATCACCTAATTAGGTAATTTGATCGGAAAGGGTCGTCGCCCGAACAGTTGTTTAGACTTAACTGGGGAAACAGGGTCTACCACTGTTGGGATAGTGTAATCGTCTCTAGGCATGGCTAGTACTTAGATTGTTGAAAAAGGAAACATGATTGTATGATGCATGACATGCTTCATGTTGTTTTATGCAGTATGATATGCAATGCAATATGATATGAGATAGACTCAATCAAGGATTCCCGCTGAGGGAATTGGGGGACAGTTTGTGAAGGAGGTTCACTGGGGAACGCTTACTTAACTGTTTGATGGATGCTGGTGAATATGTGATACTCACTGGAAAATCCTCGCTCGTGGATGCATGACATGATTTATGAAATGCACATGTATGAATGATTTGGATATGCATGCATGAATGAAATTGTCATGATGCGTGTATTATGTTATGCATGATATGTGGGATGCATGATGAATGCTAGGAGTTAAGATTGGATGCCGAGCAAGGTCGGGTTTTTCCTGGGGATTTGTGTTGGTCTGCCAATGATGATTGGGCCTTTTTTTTGGGTTGAGACTCCCTGGGGAATGTCAATACGGTTTGGCTTCATGGGGATATAAGGATCATTTTGGAAGCATGATCGATATCCAGCCTTGGTTGATGTTTGGATGTTTCGACTGGGGAATTTTGTTCCTCTTGTACGACTGATAAACTTGATGAGACGAGATTAGACCGGCAAGGTAAAAAGTGGACCGGTATAAACATTCGGTAATCCTCGCGGGGATGACGTCTTAGGGGATACATTTGAATATGGACGGGGTAAGACCGCGATAATTGATAAAGGATAAATACCTCGTGGGGATTGTTAATCCGCTGGATAAATCGTGCTAAACCGCTGAGGAGCAGAACTGATGGTTCCGCTGGGGATGCTTGTGCTTTGGTTAGTCAGTCTTGCTTGAATCGTCCCTTCAGGCTCTCGATTCGACGAGGATATTCCTTTTTGATTCACCGATGACCAGAAATCCCTTTAGCAATTAACCGTGCTTGGCCTGCGAGGTTTATCTACTCTATGGATAGATATTGATGCACGCTTTTAAGTACTCACAATTTAGAGAAAGTGCAGTTGTTATTCAAAAAAACATAAAAGATTCCACGTAAGTTTTCTTGAAAAAAAATTTTTACACTATCATAAAAATGGAAATTTTGACAAAAGTAAAAGACTTCGCTTGGGAAGAATTTTGTTAATGGGGAGGTGACCTGCCCCAAAGATGTGGCTCCTTTAATCATATTTGGGATTACTGATGCCAATTGGGCCCTTTTGTTGGATGTTTGAGGAATTGTCAATGACAATTGGGCTTTTTGTGGATTGTAGGGAGAGTGCCAAGCATGGTTGGGCTTTGATTGGTGGTTGCCGAGCGAGGTCGGGCTTTGATTGGTGGTTGCCGAGCGAGGTCGGGCTTTGATTGGTGGTTGCCGAGCGAGGTCGGGCTTTGATTGGTGGATTCATATGAAATTTGCGCATGCAATTTTAATGCCCCCATTATTCCGAGATTGTACTGAAAAATTTGAAATAAATACCACATAAAAAATCATATCGTACAGTTCAAATTAATAACATGTCTATCAGTGAACCAACCTATCACTCATTTAAGTAAAAGAACAGATTGAATATATAAGTGACGGGTAATGAACACTCATCCGGCAAGTTTGCTAACATTCCGATCGAGTTATGTGTCCATCCAATTATTGTTTCTTAAAAACATGAAAGCAATGATCAAAAGGTCCTTAAGGGTTGTAATTTGGCTGGGTTACAAAGAAATGTCATATGTGGGGAAATTGAATTCAAATGGCCAAGCAAGGAGGAACATTCTTTCTAACTTATACCTTTCTTGTCCCAAATCACCATTTTTGGTGACTTACAAACGCTCTCTCTTTGATCTCGACAACTCTTGGATTTTATCGATCTTTTTTCTTTCTTTTCTCTTTTCTTTTTCTTGGTTTGCTTTTCTTTCTTTCTTTCTTTTCTTTGGTCGTCAAGATCAATTAAGAAATTCAACGTTGCTTGACTTTCACAACTTCCCTTTTCTCTCCAATTTGTTTCAATATGATGCCCTATTTGAATGTTCCTTCCTCTTTTGGCAAGGGACACTAATCATGATGGTTTAAAGATTCAAAAATTGAAAGGAAATTATCAGAATTCAGTGATGTTTTAACTATGAACTGAATATATTTTTTTTTACAAACTCCGGCAATCTCATTAAGCAGTTGAGCTTTATGAAAGTTGGCAGTTCATAGTTAAAAATTCTGATTTGTTAGGCTCGAAGGGGTTTAACAAATACTCACTTCTCACAGGGTGGGTTGTTTGTGGTCGATTGTTTTCTCTCGTTTTCAAACAAATGCCTTGATCATGTCAATACTTTTATGCAATTAAAAAAGAAAATTCAGATTTAACATAAAAAGATCGAGCTAAACAAAAATGTCGGTCTCCTGCATATGTATTATGATGACTTTGAGGATTCCTCACATCTGGCTGGTTCTAAATGGTTCATAGAACAAACATATTAATAACGCAAAATGTATGGTATAACTTGGTATGGAATACACATTCTCCTTTCAAGTTCAATCATGGAAAAATAGGAAACATGCATTTTAGCTTTGCGAAAATTAATCAAATTTATCATTACCATTCGTCTATGGTTAAAAAACTTTGGCTTAAACCGTTGCGGAAAGATTTGTCGAACTCACATTACCAATGATCTATAGCAAAAATTTCGACATTCACGCATATTAAAAATTAAATAGGCATGATGATGATGCAAAGGATAAGCAATAAAAGCAAACATACTCGAATAACAAAACAAGAGTGCAAATATAGCTACAAAGTATCAAACATAGAAAGCCTCTAAAGAGTGTACGAGAAAAATAGCGTAAACATAAACAACAAAACATGAGAGAGCATAAAAAAAAGAAAGAAAAAGGCCACTCAAGGAGTGAAAGTCTCATCATCCTCAGTCTCCTCATCCTCGTCCTCCTCGTCCTCATCCTCATCATCTCCTCCCTGGCCTCCGGCCGCTGCACCACTGCCTCCAGCCTCTGAATACTCTGGCCTATCCCCTGGCCAACGACCGTGAGCTGCGAACATCTAGGGCGTCGGTATCTGATCGTCGGGATCTGTCGGCCTACCCAGCTGCCTCTGAAGACGATACATGGAATCATGCATCATGGTCATGTATCGATGAGTGGAGGCATTCTGCTCCAATATGAAAGTGCAAGTGTGATGATCCCCTGATGCTGGTGGAGGCCTAGGTCGTGGCTGCTGTACCCTCGCCGCTCTCCTCCCTGTGCAGTGTCTGGAGATATACTCATCTGTGATTGGGTTCTTTATGGTCTCGGACACATGAGGAGGAATGGCTACTCGGGCTTCCCGGCAGAGTCCCATGATAAGACCCGGGAAAGCAAGCGGGCACATCTTCTTGGCCGGTGGCTTGATGCCACTCTCGACCACTATCTTAATCTCTTGGCAAATTGCCCTGGCCACATCTACTTGTTTACCGGTGAGGATATAGTAGATTAGGGGGGTCACGTCCAAGGTGGTGGAGGAGGTATGGCTCTTAGGTTTTATATTGTGGACTATAAGGTGGAAGATGACCTGAGCGTAGGTGGTGAGGTTGTTCTTGAGGGCTTTTGTGGGCTGCCCAGCCGCATTGAGCTCATAGCCCTTTCCGGATTGGAAGATGGTCTGGGCGTAGAGATCGTGGTTCCAATTACCACGGTTTTGGTGCTTATGGAAAGCACAAAGTTCATCATTTTCTAAATGGAAGGGGTTTTGGAGGTAAGTGTTGATGGCGTCGCGATCGAATCTAATGATCCGACCACGCACCATGGTTTGATATGTGAACTCTCCCTCCGGATCCACGGGAATGGCGTTTGCGTAAAATTCCCGGATTATGTCATAATTGAGCTTTAGCGGAGGGTTTACCAAAACTCCCCACCGGCGTTGGTTTATCAACCGGGCCAACTCTCGCCATGTGCCCTGCTCGCCTATGATGAACTGCCTCTCCGGCCAGAACTTCCTACCGAGAAGCTCCCCGTATCTCTCTTGGTTCCGGAGACTTAAGAAGCGAGAGGCGTCGAATCCCCCTTGGGGTCTAGATCCCGATGCCTCACCCCTCGAGCGTTTTCCTGGTGGTTTTGGTGCCATCTGCAAGGAAAATGACAAAGTCAGTATACAAGGTTCATGATTGTAGGTGATATGGGGTGGAATCAATGGAATTAGAAAAGAAGCAGTGAAAAACAAAGGTTCTGTTTCTGCTACAGTCGCACTGCGAAGTCATGTTCGCAGTGCGAAGGTGTTCGAACAATTCTAGGTTGCCCAGAAATGGTCGCAGTGCGAAGTTGAACTTTGCTCTGCGACCCTGACAGCAAAACCCCAGAAATCTGCACCTACACCTTTTGGTTTAAGCCTTTTTCTTTAAAATCCAACGCATGTAGATAAACGACCTTAGAATCACAGCTGGGTATCAAAAAGAAACACTTAACAACCTCCTTCTTTCAAATTTTTTGCAAATGGGTTTCAAAAGAACAACTTTGAAATTGAAAGAACAAGGTTGGTTTCAGCTACCTATACTGCGTGTTTACTAAATCTCAAACTAATATAGTAAACTAGGGACTAAATGCAGCTTGTTATGAACTTAAACTCTAAAATGGAAACTCCAAAATTAAAAACCCTAAAAACCCAAACAGTGGTAATGCGAATCAGAGAAGAACAGAGGAAAAGGGAAGGAAATCATACCTGGTAGTTGGTTCTGAATAGAAAAACACAAGATTAATGGAGGGAAGATTCGTAAATGGGTATGCTCACCCTTTTTTTTGATTTAGAGCTCTTTTTTTTTTTGAAGTTATGGCAAGAATATTGTGTTTTTTTTTTGTTTTAAGAGTTAAAGAAAAGAAGAAAACGGTTGGAATAAAAAGATAGTGGAAATGGGTGGTTGAGAGGGAGTAAATGAAGGGTCAGCCATGTTGAAAACTGAGCTGACAAAATTCGCGTACTTCGCACTGCGAAGTACTTTCGCTCTGTGAAGTACTTGAATTTTTGAAAATTTTGTTACCCCTCAACACATTGGCCATTCCTATCCTCAACTATGATTATGCATAAAAACAAGTAATAAACAAATAAATGCTGATTGCCCCTGATAACACAATGTAACAAACATGAGTGAATGTGAATGGGTGATATGTGGAGGTTCGGAATTTCCCCCATCCTCACATGTAGGCTCTAAAAGGTGAAATTTCCTAAGAAGAGGTCCTTAGAGTCATAGATCTCACATGGAATTAGGGTTGTCTATGGACATACGTTGACATGACTTCAATTAATTCCACGTGAAAATCTCCTCTAAGCGGGGTTGGGCATCCTACCTCACGGACATACGTCAACGCGGGCTTCCGCACACAACCTCCTTCTAACTTAGTTTTTTTCTCAAGCTCGGGTAGAGAGCCTCACACGTCCGGCATTAACCCGAACATTGTGGAGTAACATCACTCAAGTAACCCCCGCATTTGATATATATATGATATGAATATAAAGCAAAATAAAGCAAATATAAACATAAAGCATAAATATGAAGTAGATAAATAAAACAAAAGCATGGCGCGCAAATAAAATAAAAACAATTGGCTTAAAAGCCAAATAGGTTAGGCTTGACTTGCATGTGGGAAAATGTTCCCCAGTGAAGTCGCCAGCTGTGCGCACCTCGTTTAAAAACGCGCAATCCTCCGAGGACGTCCGCGAACGCTCGAAGGGCCTTTGTGAAGTCGCCACCAAAGTTTTTGTGTAAAGGGAACGTTGATAAACCCTTAAGTTTTTTTATTTGAAAGGGAAACGATAATAAAACCCTTGACGATGAGGAAAAGGATTGGTCATCGCAACCATTGTCGGGTTCGGGAGTCGGTTACGCAAGGGGAAGGTATTAGCACCCCTCACGTCCGTTGTACTCAACGGGAACCTTCTATTTGGCTAAAGCTTAAATTGTTTTTAAATGTTTTGCGCGCATGCTTATCTATGTCAAAAGAAAATATACTAAAAAGGGGGGAAAAGAGATGAAAACAAACGAAAGAAAGAAAAGTTTTTATTATTGCGCTTGACAAGATGTCGATCTTGCTCCTACGTATCTCCCGGTAGTCGGAGAATTCAAAGCGTACATAGTTCTTTAGGAAAGAACTTAAAGATGGTTAAATGGACGATATTTTGACCGTATTCTTGCGATTAAACGTAGCTTGTATGCTCGCGTATGGGAGACTTAAGCGTATTAGCTTGTATGCTCGCGCATGGGAGGCTTAAGCGTTTGTTTACGAATCGCGCTTAGAATAGGTAAAACATGTCCGTTGGGTAAGAGGGTTCAATTTGGTCGCGTTGGGACCAAAAGAGGTACAATGGACTCAATTGAGTCGATCATTGACCGGGGTGACTCCAATGAGTCGGGGGATTGAATCTAATGGCCACGGGGGACCAAAAGGTTCGGATTGACCACAAGGGGCCAAGATTTGGTTTGGTATGGTCGGATACGTTGAAAATGGAATGACGATTGTCCGAACGACGAGACATACGTCACGCATTCGTACAATCGGGGCAATGGAGAGACATACGTCACACCATCCCTTTTTCATTCAAGTTTTTGGGTAAAATTTCTTAGAAATCCCAAAGTATATCAAAACATTTGGTTTGAAAACCCAAAATGGAAATATTTTAGCAATTTTGCTAGAAAACGCACAAGTTCGGCTCGTTTTGCGAACGGTTTTTGAAAAGCGAACAAATTTGGCGTATGTTCACGCTTGGGTTTTGAAAATCATGAACAATATTTATTGTTCAAGTTTTAATTTGAAATGATGAACATAGCTTATTTGTTCAAGCTGTTTTGAAAGTTTGGGGACATAACTTGTTTTGCAAGTTACCCAAAAAAGTGTTACCCGAACTTGCGAATTTTCCAATATTATGCAAAATCCTTGACATGGTTTGGATGAAATGGGTTTTAAAACTCCTAGGTTCTGAGCTCTTGGGCTAGAACCTCAAAAATTGGTCATTTGGGCACCTAAACTCAGATTCTGAGTTCTGTCATGGTCGCTCTGCGACCATGACTTCGCACTGCGAACAATGCGAATTTTTGAGTTCAGAAGCTGTTTCTGAACTTTTGTTCAGAAACAACTTCTGAACACACTCAGGGCCTTTTAGGTGAGTGAAAAGATTTGAGTTTTTGCAATGAAAAGAGCTGGACAAACCAGTTTTGATGTCTTGAAAACCTTGGGATTTCTTTTGAAATTCAAAAGGGGTTTTTAGAACAAAAAGGTTTTGGACCAAAATTGCTATGCAAGCACAAATGAAAATGCAAAACAAAGGCTTAGAAACTTACAGAAATCCTTAGCAAAGCTCCAGCTGCAATGGATTTGAATTGGTTGAATGTTCTTGCAAAGGTTTTGTGTATTGGATGAACTTTGAACTTGGCAAGGCTTTGTGTTTGATTGGTTTTTTTCTGGTTGTTTGAGTAGTGTTTCTTTGTGTGTAATGCTCTTTGAATTGCTGTATTTTCTGCTCTTTCTTATGCTATGCAATGCTGCATTTCCCCTTGCCTTGCATCTCTATTTATAGGCCAAAATGCAATCTCAAGTAATGATGAAAATCCAATAGGACCTAGCTGATTTGTGGGCTAAATTCAGGCTATTTGGCTTTGCATTTAATGCTAATGGATAGAGGCAACTCTGCCTTGTGCCAAGGGTTAAGTCTTTGACTGATTTCAGCCACAAAATCAAAGGTTTTTGGATAGAAATGATGATGAACATGGCTGAATTGCAATTGGCCAAGCTTGGGGATCAATCCTTGCAATCTCAATGGTTGATCAATAAAAACGTGCACTGTGATGTGCAGAGATTGGGGGATGCAAAAGGCTATATGTGGCTGGTGTGAGGGGTGAAAAGTTGCTGCCAAAACAGGGTAGGCACTCATGACTTTTGCAAGTGAAAAATCCAGCTGGGTTTGACTGGTTTTGGGGAAGCAAGCAGGAAGAAAGACTTCAAGCAGGTGGCTGGCAACCTTGGGGTGGTTAACAGGTCACTTGGGAGGGACAAGAGCTGCCCAAGGGCAAGCCCACTTGCTTGTCACATGCTAGGTTGGAAGAAAAACCTTCCAACCTTGACATTAATGGCAAGTCTCTCATTTCTGGTTTTTCTTGGCCCAATTAGCCATGAATGCTGACTAAAATAATTATGCAAATGATATGCAACAAAATCTGGAATTAAATCAAAGGAACCAAAAATCTGCAGAAAAATCGCAGACTTCGCAGTGCGAAGTGACCTTCGCAGTGCGAAGTCATCATTTTTGAAATGTTGACTTTTTTGTTGACTTTGGTTGACTTTGACTTTTTTTCCCTCTTTGATTTTTTTGATTTTTTGTTTTTAAAAGGCTTAGGACAAAATTGGGGTACTACAGATACCAAAATTGTAAACGCCGCGAATCACCACAAATTGGTAGGCCTAAGTACACAAAGGGCAAGCTACTAGATCTACAATTTAAGATTGTTGCTGACTCAACCAACCGAGAATTTGATACATTCATCCCCACCATCATACTCTTATGAAAATTCACTTTTAGTTTCGATAGAAGTTCAAACAAAATAAGCATAGTTTTCATTGCTATTCATTTGTCCAACTTTTTCCCCCAACAAAAGTGTATCATCTGCAAAATGTAAATGGGATATGTTGACATCCTCATTGCCGCCACAGTCCTGGTGTGTTTTTTATTACCTTGAATAACTCTTTGATAGTTTCAGCCTGGCGTAGAAGAAGAAGTGTGAGATTTACAACACTTCAACCATAACTAAAAGTGATTGTTTTTTCTAAGCGATAAACATGATTAGTTGTTCAAAATAGTTTTGTTACCTAATGTAACACCCATATAGAGATTTCCTAGGATCTCATATGAGTATTAAAATTTCGTACTGGATACATTAAATACAATACATAAAGTTTACTTATAATTGATACAAAACACGAGTCATTAATACAATCTGAAACCCGATACAAAATATTCTTGGTAATATACATCATAATACATCATCTGTGTACAAACATCCATAAACAAAGAAATCAACACGATCAATCCAAAGCTTTCTCTTTACCTTTGCGTCGGGCTACCTGTGAACCTGCACCAGAAGGAAAGGGATGAGACATAATGTCTCAGTGAGCTCCGGCCCAACCTACTGTTGGCAACCTCGGGGAAACCTAGGGTCGCCATGCACTAACTTTGGAAATCTTGGGGATTCCTATGATCGCCGTCATTCTCTACATATATTTCGTGATCAAGGGAGAACTAGGATCGCTGAATGTCTTTTCCTTATGTTTAATTTCATACTTAGTGATCTGGGGACATCCTATGATCACCTTCATTCCACTGGTAACTACTTTGTCTTATCTCTTAGTATATAATATATATACATATTCATCTTTTCATATCATAAAGTTAGAAGTTAGCGTTGAACAAACAATACATTATCTTGGTTCATTTTATGGAGTGCATCCAGGTGGAGTAACCCCGGAATACCTCTCCTTGCTACCGGTGAAATTCCTATCATATCAGGCTAACACCGGACTCCTCTTACTTTTGTGTGGCGGCCCTCGCGGACGGTAACTTCACCGTTCCAGCTTAGTCTGGAACCCCCTGTATTCTAACTAACGAGACTACATGAGACACCTTTAATTTTCTTGACTTTGATGTGTAGCTGCCCTCACGGACGGTAACTTCACCATTCCAGTTTAGTCTGGAACCCCCTGTATTCTAACTAACGAGACTACAGGAGACACATCTAGTCCTTTTATTAACTTGTTCTTATTCTTCTTTATATATATACATAAATTTAACTTATAAACTTACGTGTGGACATCCCTTTCGGAGAAATCCCATCCGGCATAATCCGGAGTCTGCTGAACACGTATAAACTTTAGCATAATTCTTATCTTAAGTACTTGTAAGTACATCTAATACTTTCCTATAAGCTTTTGCATATCTGATGCATTCTTCAAGTAATCATTCTTGATACTTAGCCTATACTATAGGGTTCTAGGCTTATCGTTCTCATAAGCCACTTACTTGGTTGTTGGAAATCCAACCCTTAACTACTTGATAACTTATGGATTAAATACCCATCTCTCTCTATGATACCTATCCTTATCCCAGATTAATCCTTGAAGGTTCATGTGTATCATTACCCCAAAGCATATCAAAGATCAGTAGCATGTTTCAGTCGTTTGAAAATAAAGTGCCATTCTGGGCAACTTCGCTCTGCGACTCCCAGACTTCGCTCTGCGAAATCCTGCGTCTGAACCTTCAGACTCTGAACTTCAGAGTCTGAACCTTCAGAACCTGGTAATCTTGAGTCTGAAGCTTCGCAGAGCGTCTGAAAGCTTCGCTCTGCGAACTCAGCTTCTGATTACTTTGCAGGGCGAGGTCTAGGCGATGGCTAGGCAGTAGCAAAGCTTTGCTACTTCGCTTTGTGACCCTGGGCGTCGCTCTGCGACTGTAGCAGAATACAGAATTTCTGGAAAAACATGTTTTTGATTTTAAAACTTGATACCCACTGCCCAGTGATCTTTGAAAGCATGCCAGGGACTCATTGTTAAACTCTAAAACGTACTGTACTCAAGGATTAAACAGGATCAAGCATAGAATCAAAATAGGGAAAAACTAACCTTTTCCTAATAGCTTATAAATTCAGTTTATAGTTCTCACTCATGGTGGGTTCTAAAACCCTGTGGAGCTCACCTTAAACTTGATTGGTGCTTTGCTAAACTTTAACTTCAAACCCTAGCTTCAATCTTACACTTCACTTGATTCTTCCTCGTTTTTCTTAACTTCCTCTTGTTCTAAACTCCCAAAATTAAGCTTGCTAGCCAAGATTCCACAAGTTTTGATGAAGTTTAGATGGATGGTGATGAGGATGGGTGATGGCCGAAAATTCTTAGAGAGAGGGAGGAGAAAATCTGTTGTGGTAGAGAGAGAATGGAAGGAGAAAGTGAGGGGAAAATCTCTTATTTTACCCTATATAAAATCCTTCCTTCCATAATTACAAGTTTGCCATTGCTTCATATTAATCCTCTATTACTGATAACTGTTGCATCTAAGCGGGATATTACACCTAACCCCATAATTAAAAGTGGCATTGATTTCAAAGTCTATCTTTTTCACCATGTCATGATCAAATCTTTGGAGTTATTGTAAGGATTGGTTATATAATCAGTGTAAAGTATATCCTATACTAATAGTAAATGTAATCAAACAGACCAAAATAAAATGTAATCAACCTTTTTTACTCTCTTAAATTTAAATAATCATATTTCTTTCGATTTATTTTTCTCTTCACAGAACTCAATCATGTTTCACGCCATACAACATTGCATAAATATCTAGTATCACAAATTCAACAAGTGAAAATAACGATCTAAATGGAAGATCTAGGAATTAAATAATCAATATGCCAGTATGTCCTGAAAGTTGAAGCATAAATATGTTGCTGCAAAAACAAGGAACATCATAGGAATTGATAACTTGATGGAATTTCCACTGGAAGACCCATCATCTGTTGATGGCACGGTTCTGGCTCCAGCTGGTGAATTTGCCGCTGATATACACACAAGATGCCAATTAGCATAAATATATGGATTAATTAGAATAACATGCATGATCTTAGGTTAGTGATGTTAGAGTTATCTTCAGTTCTAAGTCAACATTAAACTTTTTATTTTTGATCAAAATGCCCACATTAGGTTTAGAGTTAGATACGCAGACTGATCCAGCCACTTAGTTCAACCCACTTAAGCTCACACGTTAGAATAGAAAAACTCAATTTATTTAAAAGCTAAAAATGTGCTATTAAATAATCTGATATTTAAAAAACCCAAAAAATATACCATTGTTGATAACTCTATCTATAACCAATAAATCTCTAGTAAAAAAATTGTAGTTCTTTTTGCTGTTGGTGACAATAAAAAAAATGTGTAGTTACACCAGGGATGGATCCAAAAAATTTATCGGTGGGGACATGATATATAATTTATATAAATAATTACACAACAAATATATAAAGCAGGTGATAAAACGACAACATCGATCATTTTCATTAAGTAAAATATTAATGATTAAAAAAAATTGCATTGAATAAAAAAAAGTAAAGACACCTTAACATTCTAAGAATTATAATTATTGCTATTAACATGGATGATGTGAGTTTGTTCGCAGATTCATTCTTTTTGTTTTTAGCGAATTTCCATTGTATGAATGTACTCTATCAATTTGAATGAATGAATATCATTTATTTTTATCATTTTTTTTAAAGAGTTGTAAGATTTTTATTTTTAATATTATCAAATATATCACTCTCTATCAACTAGAAGGAAGACAAATAGAAGGGGGTTAGTGTTAATTTCTTATTGTGGGTGTGGTGCATGTGTGAAATTCGTTTTTTAATTTTATTTGCTACCAATTGGAACCTTTTCCATTTACCTATTTCTCTCTCCTTTTTCAAAAAGAAACAACAATGGTTTCGGTAGAAATTTGAAAACATTTTAATCCCATGGGGCAAGGTGGTTGATTTTTCAAAGTATACACAGAACCAATATTTTAACAACATGGTATTAGTTTGTTTAGGCTTTTATTAGGGTCTTTGTGGGAACATACCACTATTTGAGGTGAGGCTATAACATCAAAATATCATATTATTGGTTAACAAGAGATAGAAGTTGTGGGCTCAGCTGCCCCCAATATCTATAGAGTAGATTTGTCCTTGAGTTACACGAGTGATAGATAGCCTCGCAAATCTATGGAGATAAAAGCATAACACCGGTCTATATGGTCCAACTCACGCAGACCAAAATGTAAATGAGCAACAAAAGTTGGACTTTAACATGAGGTGTGGGTTAAGCGGGTCGGTCCGACATATACCCAACTTATAGTGGGGTAAAAAAATAATCTATTACATCCAAAAAAAAAGATTTTTTTAAGCCTTTATGATGTACGCAATTTTTTGAACAAAATAATATACAATATGTATGACATTTTTTTTTAATTAATACAATATGTATGATGGTATTTGCTTTTTAAAATATGATGTATTTTGTATCACTGTGGGTGCTCAGTGCTAATTAAGTGATAAAAATTAGAAGAGCAAATTACTAAAATTAGTATAATTTATTATTATTCTTTTATCTCTTACAGCTTTCTACATTCATTTTTTGAAAAAAAATTGATTTATTTAAGCAAGAATTATTTTTATGGGAGCAAAATAAATTATTAGATATTTTTCAAGTATTATTTTTTCCTCTTGTAGAAAAAAAAGTATTATTTTTTCCTTTGTGGGGACAAGTGACCCCCGTCCCTGCAACTTAGACTTGAAAAGCTAATATTTACCTAATTTGTTTTTTTACGAAAAAAAAAGTTGTTTTTTTGAGATGTGCGAAAAAAAATTAATAAATTGGTTTTTTAAAATTAGATGTGTTAAAAGTAAGTTTAATATGAAACGATTTATATTTGAGTTTATTAATTAATTAATGTAAAATTGTGTTGAACAAAAGATTGACATTTACGTTCAAAAAAAAAAAAAGATTGAAACTTAAAATCAATGGTTAAGGCAAAAACTTAAAAATTAATTTTTCGTCTATCGAATTCGAAGAAAATTCAGCGTAGAAGAAATATTGGTGACTTACTTTTGCACTGAGATGTTGGTGGAGTTTGCACATTGCAAGCAGAAGGCAGGGCAAGAGCTTGAGTTTGGTTAACTTTGATTCCCAATGATGATCCTCCACCATCAAGAACTTGACAGAGGCATTGTGGTTGTGATTTCACAACACTTGCAAGCTGTGTGCAACACCCTGAAGTTGGTGTTGAAGACTTCCCCGTGATATAGTCGAGACATGGTGATAGGTTCACTAACACATTCGTGCAACTTGATTGTGCCATAGCTCCTGCACATAGCATGGCCAGTATAACCAAAACAAGAGCCTTACCTATTTTTACTTGAGCCATTGGAATTTTTTGGGTGAAATCTCTTGGAATCGATCCTACGAATTGGAAGGAAGACTTTGTGATTGATTTTATTAGCTTGGGTGGTTTGGAAGGATGGGATTTAATGGCTTTTTTAAGAAAATAAAACAAATAGTTAATGTAGAAAGAGAAAGAAGGTTATTATGTGGGTGAACTACTAAAATTTAAACGTGGAGGCTGGGACTGGGACCTTAGGTCTATAAAATTAAATTGCACAATAAAATATTCCAAACGAGTTGGTTATGTGGATGACCAACCTTAACTAGAGCTGTCAAAATGGGCCAGCCCGTATGGGCCGGCCCGAAAGCCCAAAAAAAATGTAGGGCTTGGGCTTAAAAATTGCAGCCCGAATTTTTCCAGGGCTTTTTAGCCCGGCCCGTAAAAGCCCGTAACCCGTTCGGGCTTACCCGTACGGGCTACGGGTAGCCCGGCAGCCCGCATAAACAAAAAAAATTAGCTTTGCTTATTGGATTTGCATGAGTCAACTTCAGAATCTTCTTAATTTCATACATTTTTTGCTTGAATTTCTGCATTATTGTTCTGTATAAAGTTTTCATTTTCTTCTTCAAACTCATTTCATTTATTGTAAAGGTGAGTTTTATTTTTTTAAATCAAAATGATCTAATGTTTTAAGTATATTTTTATCAAAAAGGTGAGTTTTTATTTTTATATTTTTGGATTCTGCCTATTTGCCACTACTACCAATAATCACGTTCTGTTATTTCCCAAAAAAAATTCCTATGCTAAGATTTTTTTATGTTACATGGTATAGCTATGTTAAAAAAAAATAATAATAGGTGCGTGCGGGCCGGCCCGAGAGCCCGGGAGCCCGTATAGGGCCGGGCTCGGGCTCTATTATTCTAGCCCGAATTTAAACAGGGCTTTTTAGCCCAGCCCTAAAAAGCCTGCAACCCGCTCGGGCCGGCCCGAAACGGGCCGGGTAGCCCGTTTTGACAGCTCCTTAACATGAGGTTGAGGGCACTATGTCCTCCAACTAGAATGAGATTTTGAAAAGTTGACCATTAATGAATAATGATAGTACTTGAGTGGGTCTCACATTGGAGAATAAAGAATTCACATTTTTTGAAAGAATTGATAATTCACATGGTTAACACCATTCTCATAAAACTCTATTATCAAGTACTTAAGCGGATCTACGTGTAAACATCATTCATTATAATTTTTTAATAATGATATTTAATAAACAATCTATGTATTCAACCTTTTACCTCTAAAAAAATTATTAAATGAATCTTGTTAATAATTAGAGACTCATATATCAATAACTATATAACATTACAAGTCTATTTAAAAGTAAAAGGAATGAGCCCGCAGAGAAACAGAGTACTTATGTCATACCCCATTTTTTGACTCATATTTTTCTTTGTCTTATATTATTTCATCATTTATTACTTTTTATTATTTCATTTTTGTTATTGGATTTTGTTTACATTTTATTTACATAAGCATTACCACCTTTATTAACATTGTCATTATCCTTATTAATACCATTACTTTTGTATTTTTATTATTATCCTTTTATCAATATTTTTTTTTTTTATTATTATTATTATTATTATTATTATTATTATTATTATTATTATTATCATCATCATCATTACCTTTATTTATTAATTACTAATATCATTAACTTTTTCATTTTTTATTATTATCTTTATTATTATTGCCATTATTTATTTTCATTATCATTTTCATTACTATTATTGCCATTATCCTTATCATTATTATTGTTATTATTATTATTTATTCATTTTTTACCTTTTATTTTATTTTAAATACAAAAAATCAAAAAAAGGGGAGTTCGCAGTGCACAGTGACCTTCGCACTGCGACCTCTGCGATTTTTCTGCAGAATTTTATTTCTTGATTTATTTGTTTTGTTTTCATTTACAGTTGTTATTATTAGTATTATTATCTTTGTTATTGCCATTTGTGGCTGAAATGATGCAGCAAAGCAAGAGTTAATGTGTGACATTAAAGGTAAAAGGAAAGAAGGATTTTCTTCCAACCTAACATGTGCTCAATCAAATTGGCTGCCCTTGGTCAGCTCTTGTCCCCCCCAATTGACCAATCATCCAACCTGAGCTTGCCAGCCAGCTACTTGATCCCTTTCCTTCCTTCTTTCTTCACCAAAACCAGTCAAACTCAAGTGGTTTTGCTTGCAAAAAAGCTGTTTGAGCTGCCCTGTTTTGAGCTGGATTTCTCCTCCCACACACCAGCCCACATGCTCATTTTGCTTCCCCCAATCTCCCTGTACATGGCAGTACACGTTTTCATTGCTTGGCCTTCCAAGATTGCAAGGATTGATCCCAAGAATCACACCTTTTCAAGCTGCCCTGTTTTTCAGTTTTTTCCTTCATTACCTTCTAGAATCAGCTGGATTTTGTGGCTGAAATCAGTCAAGGTCTTGACCCTTGGCACAAGGCAAGTAACTTCTATCCTTTAGCATTTAATGCAAAGCCATTTAGCTTGGAGTTAGCCCACAAATCAGCTAGGATCTAGAGCTTTGTCATCATTGCATTGGATTGCATTTTTGCCTATAAAAGGAATGGCAAGGCACAAGGATCATAGACACACATATAACACAGAAACATTACACTGAAACAACATTGATACAACACAATACACACGAAATTCACACCAAAATCCATCACATTGCAGCATCAAAACAGTTCATACCCAAGCAAAGCAAATTAGAGTTCATTGTCCATAACCTCTAACAAATCAAGCAAGCCACTTCCAACCTCTTGCACAAGCATTGCTAGGAGTTCTGTAAGTCTCCTATAATCTTTATCTTTCATTTTGATTTCTGCTTGCATCATTTATCTTGTTCAATTTTGTTTTGTGCACAAAAACCCCTTTTGAAACTCAAAAGGAATCACAAAGTGACCAAGCACTAAAACTGAGTTTTTACACTCCTTTTTTTTCCAATTTTGCAAAGCTTCTTAACCCCCTTTAGGTTCTGAAGATTGCTCAGGAGCAGTTTCTGAACTTCTGTTCAGAAACAGCTTCTGAGTTCAAAATTTCGCATACTTCGCAGAGCAAAGTATGTTCGCAGTGCGACCACATCAGAACCTGACTTCGCAGAGCCAAATTCTGGTTGCTCTGCGAAGTATGTGAAATTCAGAATGTGAATCAGGCTTCCAAATGCCAAATTTTTGGGGTTCCAGCCCTTGATTCAGAACCTAAAGAGGGTTAAAATCATTTTTGTTCAAACCATATCCATAATCATGCACAACTTTGGAAATTTTTACAAGTTCGTGCATTTAATTTTGAGTAACTTGTGAAACAAGTTATGTTCCTAAATTTTCAAAACCATGCTTGTGCAATAAGCTAAGTTCTTTATTTTCAAAACCAAACTTGAACAACCATGTTGTTCATGATTTTCAATCCAAACACGAACTTAAGCCGAGCTTGCTCACTTTTTCAAAACCAAGCTCGAATTGAGCCGAACTTGTGAACTTTCCAAATTTGTGCATGTTTTTATGATTTTTGTTCATCTTTCAAACTTGAACAAACACTTGTTCTTAAGTTTCAATAACTTAAGCAACAAGTAATGTTCATGATTTTTAATAAACTCGAGCAACAAATTTGTTCGTGTTTTCTTTTCTTTAAGTTTCCTAAACAAGTGCTTTGGTTCCCTTTGAGATTCCTTAGAGTTCCACCAAAAACCAAACTTGAATGAAACGGGAATGGCTTGACGTATGTCTCCCCAAACCTCGGTTGCACGAATGCGTGACGTATGTCTAGTCGCTCGGGCAATCGTCATTCCACCTTTGACACGTCTAGCACGCTCAACCTTCCTTTGGTCCTCGTGGCCATTTTTAACCTTTTCTTGGCCCTCGTGGTCAATCCGAACCTTTCACGCCTTTGCGCGTTTATTTTCAACCATTTACGCCTTGCGCGAGTTTATCGCCTCTGTGCGTCTGTCTTTTATTTTCAACCATTTACGCCTCCGTGCGTCTGTCTTTTATTTTCAAGCTTTTTTACGCCTCCGTGCGTTTGTCTTTATCTTTAAACTTTTTACGCCTCCGTGCGTCTGTCTTTTATCTTTAAACTTTTTACACCTCTGTGCGCCTGTCTTTTTATCTTAAAACATTTACGCCTTGCACGAGTTTATCGCCTTAGCGTTTGTCGTCTTTATCATTTAAACATTTTACGCCTCTGTGCGTCGTCAAATCTTTTTAATTAAAACGAACCAACATACAAATTTTTTCTACCAAAGAACTACGTACGCTTTGAATTCTCCGACTACCGGGAGATACGTAGGAGCAAGATCGACATCTTGTCAAGCCCATTAATAAAACTTTCTTTTTTTTCCTTTCGTTTGTTTTTATCTCTTTTTTCCCTTTATATTATATTTTCTTTTATATGTTCAAAACACGCAAGTAAAAACTTCTGAAACATTTTAAGCCTAAGCCGACTAAGAGGTTCCCGTTGAGTACAACGGATGTGAGGGGTGCTAATACCTTCCCCTCGCATAATCGACTTTCGAACCTAAAATCTTTTTTTTTTCAAGGTAATTTCGAACTTTTTTCCTTTTCTCCCCGAAAAATTAAAAGTTCAGTCGTGATTTAAAATTAGTGATTCAACGCTTCCCAATAGCTTGATATCCGAAATTCGACGCGACAACTTAAGAATGATACTCTTTGTACTTGTTGTAAGTATGATCGTTTCCACTCCCGCTGGTATGGTTCCAGTAAGGTCGGGGATGTTTTTCTATTTTGTGAAAGTGATCCTTTTTTTCTCAAAGCATTCCTTCCCTTTTATAGAAATGTTCTTGGAAGTTTAGGAAAGTTATCAGGAGTTAGAGATGTTTGGACGGTCGGAGCATAATGGGCAACTTGGCGTATAAGGGCGACCCATGTTAAATCAACTGACGGGTTGATGTAACTTGCCTAGGGTTGTATCCTTTGCTGAATATTGTTGTGTTCCCTTATTTAGGGTGGAGGCATAGAGTTATATATCATATGATGATCCACAACTCCCCAAACACGAGACTAAAACTTAGGCGAAGTGCTTTATAAACATAACATTAAAATGTACGTTTGATGATAGTTCACAAATATGTTAAGGGTGTGGAGCGATACTTCTTTTTATGGTCCACTCTTAGTTATAAGTGGTATTGTTGTATTCTCCATAATGGAATACCTATTAAATACTAAAGTTTATGAAGCTAAATTTCCTTCCGTGTGGATGGTCTAACTAAATGCTCCCAAGTTTAATCCATTAATTTTCACTTGTATAGCTGTCTTTCAAAATCAATGTGAATGGAAGAAATAGTTGGGATGGAAACAATGTGATGTCACATCGAATTCGATAGATCCTTATAAGGTGCATTTTTTTCGTTCAATTTAATGATGATTTTAAAGTTATTTTGAATAAATGGTTGTTATGGAATTCTTGTATTCAATAAGTTGTCTATGATTTTATTTCGTTGATTCACCGGACATTTATTGTAGTTTCCTTTTGTTTCTTTGGTTTAGCGCAAGGTTGAAATTTGGTGAAAAAGCAACATGATCCATTGTGGTGTTTTATTCCTATCAAAAGTTGTAAATGTTCAAATAGAATTAAACCAGTTGTAAACGATAGGCGAAATATATTTTTTTATCTTTTAAGTTTGACAAAAATATCGGGTTAATACTTTAAGTTTTTTAGTTTCAAATATGTTTTTTAAGTTGTTAATTTAATACACCATTATCCTTTTAAAGACCTATTTAAAACATAAAAACTTAAAAAACTTCAAATAGGTGCAATAAATTAACAACTTAAATGACCTATTTAAAACTTAAAAAATTTAAAGGACTAATTTAGTATTTTTGTCAAACTTAAAGGACCAAAAGAGATATTTAACCTAAATGATACTAGCTAAGACCCATAACTACAACTTTTACGAAGACACAAAAACTCAATTCAGACTATATTAGAATGGAAAACACACTTTTGTGCAACACTAGTGCAAGAAGCTATAACACCAAGCACTACATCTTTGTTGCGTTACCTTTTCATTATCACACTTATGTTTATGTTTTTTAAGGAAAATGCTAACAAATGTTTTTAAGGCATTGTTTAAACACTCAAAAGTAGTAACTTTTACATAGAAAATCGTGTAGCTATGACTTTTACATATGTTTGACTTGTAACTTTAAGACAACATTTCTTTTGTGGATTCCTTAAACAATTGTCTTAGGACATTTGTTAGCATAATTTATTTTAATAGAGCTGAATTTTTGTAGCACAAAATTTAAGTTGTGTGTGTCAAATAGGTTGGTCCGGCCCGGACCGGCCTGAGAGGTCCGAGTGAATAAATGGGACAGTTCGGCCCATCCCATTTATAATTGGGCTACAAATTCTAGAGCCCGGCCCGGTTTGTGTGGTCTATGGCCAGTCTAGCCCGACCTGCTTTAGTTTTTTTTTAATTTATTCACTCTTTTTTATATATTAGTTACTTACAATTATCTTTTGGCTAAAACATGATTGGATGGACATAGAATTGTAAATAATTTTTCAATTACCATTGAATATTAATTAAATTCTAGATTATTCCTTCAATTGAATCAAATTAATAATTTATAAACTTTAGAATTTTAAAACTTTGAGCTAAATTCATTCATTTTTATTAATAAATTTTAAATTAGTTGATAATTTTTTCAAAAAATATAGTGCTTTTAAACAAAAATCAAATGGAAATATAGATAATGAGTCGGTCCGAAGTCCGATGGGCAGTCCGGCCCGACCCATTTTTATATGACAAAAATGAGCTAGGGCAAAAAAAACCCGAGTGCATTTTGGGCTAGTTTTTTTAGGTCCGGCCCCAAATTATGGGCTAATGGGCCGTCCCATTAGCCCGACCCATTTTTTACATCTCTACATCAATCAATTTCACTACTTCATTAACCAAAAAAAGTATGTGGTTAACCGCTTTTTTAACATAAATCTCATCAACCAATTTTACTACTTCATTGACCATAAAATGCAAGATATCAACCACTTATTTTGCATAAATTTATATACTGTCGATTTTTTGAAACATTCAAAATAAATTGTTAATCTTTCAAAAAAATAATTTGTTAATGTCTTGCATTTTTGTAGTTATTGAATAAGTAAAATTAGCTAATGAGATTTATTTTAAAAAAATAGTTAACAATGTACATTAATTTGGTTAATGACACGACTCAATTTTATGCTATAAAAATCCTCCTCTATGTTAAATAAAAAGTGTTATTTTTTTTAAACTAATTGTTCATGGTATAAATACAGTAAACAATAGCATATGTCGTATTTGTGTCCCATTTTTATGTTCCAATAGCATTGATGTTTTTTAAACATTGACAAAGTTGAATAGAAGTACATCATTTCTCAAGATAATATAATTTTATATTAATATTTTTAACAAGTGTTTCTAAGTGGACTCTTGTGTCTAGCTTATATTTTCTCTATTTTTCACGTACTTGTGTCTAGCTTATTGACATCACTGTTAACATAATAATTGTTGAAGCTGATTATTCATTGGCTTATTTATGTCTAGCTTATTGACATCATTGTACGCCTTTGTCTTATAATGACTAATAATCACTTCTCATTTTTAGTGTTTCTTGAATGCATTGACAGAGCTTTCTTGTGACAAATGGAGACCATGCATGGCATCCACAAAGTTTGTACACACTCCCATGACCATAATTGAGACAGGACGATCATTTTATGTCCCAAAAAATAAGTTTAAAATTTGGGTAAAAAAAAAAATAGGGATCCATTAATCCAAAAAAAAACTTTAATTATAAAGGGAGGTGTCAATCGTTAGATGTTGATGCAAATGATATTTTTATTTTTGAAATTGAAAGTGTTGGAGATATCTTTGTCAAATGTGTTGAAGTCAGCATTTGAAATTCATGAGTTTGTTAAAGCCGTAGATTGTTATCCAAATGTTTTAATTATTTACCGAATTCTCTTAACCATGTTGATAAGTTTTATATCTACAGATAACTTTTTTGAAGTGAAAATTGTTGAAAAATTACATCAAATCGTCAATGTCACAAAAAAGGGTTGATTGGTCTAGTCATCTTATGTATTGAGAAATATACATAGAACAAATTAAATGGTCTAGACACAATTGATTAGTGACTTTGCATCTAAAAATGCTCGTAGAAATGGTTTCGCATGAACATTTGCTATTAAATAAAAAATTCAATGTTTTGTATGCAAATTCTTTTCACAATTTGGGAATTCAAATTTTTCATATATACTTATTACTCCCTCCGGTCCTTATTATAAGAAAAAAAACAAAAAAAACATCAAAACCAATACAATTATTAATTGTTATAACTTTTTAAATAATTTTACAAATATACCCCTATAGAAAGTTGTGAAACATTAAATACATACACTAATATTGAAAAGACAAACATTAAATGAGGGATAAAAAAGTCTTTTAAGCAATAACTACACTTTAAAAATTGTGACATTTTCTAATAAATAGGACCAAAAGTTTTTTTAAAAATTTTCTTATAATAAGGACCGGAGGGAGTAATTAACGCTTAAATTATAGGTTCATCTTAGGCCACCAAAATCTCAAAAACGGCTCCGACACTCCCTCCCTCAATTTACTTCATTTTCACAAAAGTATTATTTGGTTTCTAGCACACGTTTCATCAATGTAAATGTATTTTCACCAAAATATTATTTGGTTTATTTTCTCAAACACACATTTCATCAATGTAAATGTACTTCCAACAAAGTACCGTTTGATTTAGCTTCTCAAACATACACTTCATCATTGCAAATGTGCTTTCAACAAAGCACTATTTGGTTTAGATTATGAAAGATATTTCATCGATGTAGATGTACTTTACAATATTTATACCATTCACATGCCATTTACAATATTTATGGGTATTAAAATTATGTAATATTTTATTTTTGAAAACATAAATCCAAATCATAATTGTTCTTTGTAATTTTTCATATTTCAAAAAAATTGAATGTTTTTCTCATTTTCAATGTCATTAAAAATCTCTCTCTCTGTGTATTTTATATATATATATATATATATAAAATTAAATAAACAATCATTTATTCATTCATCTCTCTTGCGATTTCGCTTAGTTTTTGATAATATTCATAGTAGAGAAACTGTTTCAGCAATTGCAGTTGTCGCATCTAATATAAAGATACCTTTAAAAATAAATATGTCAACGAATACACAACATGTTTTCTCGTCTTCACTAATTTTATAGAAAGATGATTGCGTGTGTTTTTTTTTTTTTTACAAGACATATATATGTTACTATGATACATAATATTAGTGAAAATATCTATATTACTATGTGCATATGATATAACAGATCATTTTTTAATTAAAAAAATATAAATAATATTCAATTTTTTCCCCAAATGATAGTGAGGGTCAAGCCACATCACATGGACCATAACATGGGGTCGTCCTTGATTGTATTGGTTACCATGATATTGGCACGAGGTTTTCATATCTTTGTCAGAGAACTTGTGGGAACACAAGGTGGATTCGCCCTATCAACCGAATTTTTCGGTACACATGAGTCAGAAAACGAACCCTTGACCATACGTTCAAAATGCCACAGTGCTTTACCGCTTGGACCTATCCATTCTTGTTCGTAAAATAATACATAATAAAACAAAAATATATTTCTTCAAAGAGACATATATTTAAGAGTAAATTACACCCCTCCCTTCAAAGATGTTAATATTATACTCCCCTCCCCTCCCCTTTAAAGTTAAAAAATATACACTCTATTCCCTTAAAAACAACAATATATAATATTTTAATCCAATTTTTAAATTTTTCTGATAATTAGAATTAACTTCTATCATATAATACTTTTATCACTAAAATTTCCTTTTGCGAAATGACCATTCTACACCCAGTTTACACCATGCCGACAACTCTGCTAGCATTAGTCCTCTGTCCATATATAATTAAATTTAGAGAAATAATATTTGGACAAAATTTTTTTAACAACTTTTGTGACAACTTTCTCTCTCATACTCACATTATGTTTTTATTTTCTCCCTTTATTGTTTTGATTTTTGTGTCAATACTTTATTTTATTTGTAAATCAATGATTGTCTAATAAGTTGTCATGTTGTTCAAATAACACAACTCTTAAATTTAGTTGCAAGAGAATTCAAGAGCACAATCATATTATGTACCAGCTTTAAAAAAATTGCAGCAATTATTAAATCTTCCACGGGTAATTAATCAATCAATTACATATCATGTATTGTCCTATTAAGGAATTAGCCTGTTGTGTGTGTGAGTGTAAGATAGAAGGTGATGTTTGTCGTGATTTTATGATCCACGATGAGTACACAACACAAGAACCCAGCTCGCCACGCTTTGGTAATGGCATCGTCTTTGGTGAACAACAAAGAACCCTCTTTGTATTGGAATTGTGGTAACAACCTGATATGAGAAGCAACGAGTTCATACTTTGGTCAGGGTATTCAAATGTCTAGGTCAGTGAAGGGTAATATGGTAAGTCAAAAATCATTTAAGATTTATTATAATTAAATTAATTTTAAACTAATTGTGTTAAGTAAAATGGACTAAAGTGTAATATTAACATCTTTGTGGGAATGATAGTGTAATTTACTCTATAATAAAACAAAGACGGAGTATTTTTCTTGCTGGATTCAATAGTATTATTGAGAAGAAACTACACAATTCTACATTAATGTTTCACACGACGCCACACAACATTGCATAAATATCTAGTGACACAAGTTCAACAAGTGAAAATAACGTTATCTAAATGGAAGATCTAAGAATTAAATAATCAATCCAGAAAGTTGAAGCATAAAATATGTTGCTGCAAAAACAACGATCACCAAAGGAATTGATAACTTGATGGAATATCCCCCGGACGAGCCACCAGGTGTTGGTGGCACGGTTCTGGATCCAGCTGGTGAATTGGCCGCAGCTGCTATACACAGGAGATGCAAGTTAATTAGCAGAAAAATCCTCCCTTAGTCTCTTTATAAGTACCCACTGAATTTTTCTACATTTATTAAGAAAAGTATAATTTATTTATTATTATTACTAAATTACCGTTCATATAGACTTTTAATATTTGAAAACAAAGTTTAATTAGAGATATATTTAGAAAAAAAAAATAAGAAATACTTCTAAAAATTTGAAAGAGGATTAACATTTAGGGACAAATTTTATCTCTTAAACGGTTGTTAATTTTTTTCTTCTTCTGAAAGACACTTAAAGGGTGGTTATAATTAGGATGAACGGAATATGAATTAATTAGAAACTAATGCATGCACTTATGACTTATGTTAGGGATGTTGGTTATTTTCATATTCTTCTATGTCCATATTGGTTAGAACTTAGAATGAGAAGAGATGCATGCTTGATTTTCCGGTGACAAAAATCAAAAATAGAAATAATGACAATCATAATAATCAATTTTGTAAAAATTGAATTGAATATAAAATCATTTATATTTGTATGTATTAATAAAAAAATGATTGAACAGTCTTCGTGAGCTTAACTTAGTTGATAGGGAAAATGCGTAATTTATGCAGGGTCAGAGTTCGAATCCCAGACACTCCATCTATTCACTTTGAAAAAGATGAATTTTTAGCCACTAGACATACTTGACCAAAAAAAAAATTGATTGAACAATAAAATCGAAGCTAAAAATAAATTTTACTTTTCGACGCCAAGAATCAATGTTTAGAGTAAACATCAAATTCTAACTTCCAATTTGAATCAATTTTGAAGGCAAACAAATTTTAACGAAATCACGGTAACATAGCGATTTTGTTGAAGCTTTAAAGAGTAGTTTTTACTAAAATTTTGATGACATGTGGTGACTTGATATCCCAAATTCAAATATACATTAAACATGTCAAAATCAATCAATCAATTATATATATATATATATATATATATATATATATATATATATATATATATATATATATATATATATATATATATATATTGCAGAAAAGTCCGGTCTAAAGAGCTGAAATTAGAAGAAATATTGATGACATACTTTTGCATAGACTGACGGGTGGGGTCTTTACGTTGCAAGCAGCAGGCATGGCAAGAGCTTGGGTTTGGTTAATCCCCCATGATGATCCTCCATCATCAAGAACCAGACAAAGACATTGTGGTTGTGTTTTCACAACATTAGCAAGTTGTGTGCAGCACCCTATAGTTGGTGTTGATGAGTTCCCCCTAACGTAATCTAAGCATGGTGACATACCCACTAACGCATTCGTGCAGCTTGATTGTGCCGTAGCACCTGCACAGAGCAATGCTAATGTAACCAAAACAAGACCCACATTCAATTTTACCTGTGCCATTGGAAAACTTTTAGTGAAATTTTGCCTTGTGATTGATTTACAATAGCTATGGCTAGGATGGCTTTTATATGAAAATATTTTGTTTGGGAGTTTGGAGGGGAGGGGAAGAGAGAGTTTGGAGGGATGAGAAATATAGAGTAAAATGAAGAAATATTTCATATTTTTTGTTAGAGTATTTTTTTTTTAGATAATGATAAAATAATGTTTTTGATTAGTATATTTTTAATTTAAAGAATATTATAACAACATAGATTAGTTTGAAGAATTCATATAAATCTTCCAAAACTCTTCAAAACCCTTTTCCATTTCAATTTTTGAGTTCCTTCAAATGAGACATTTTTTGTATTGTTGTTTGAAACATTGGTGTGAAGTTGGAAGGAAATTGAAAGGTTTGAAGATTAAATATCAAGTAATAAAACTTGGAGCAGTGTGGTGTGAATTAAAAAAATAGAATGTGGGGTCTCACATAAAGTAAAACACACATTAGTAGTGTTTAAATTATGATATTTAATTTTTTAAATACCTAATAATGATAAAAGTAATAGTAATTATTATTTTTTATTCATGTATATCACTTCCCAAGATTTTAGCCTATGTTAGTTGTGATAAGATTGAAAATCCAACTGAGCTTCTTATTTTCCTTCATTCATATCCTATTAGTTTGTTTCTTTTTTATCTTATCCACAAAAGTTGTTGAACTAATTAGTGAGTAAGTTTCCTTTGACCTTATATATCCACGAGTAACTGCTCCCGCAATTTTAGCTAAACCAGTTACACGATCTCTATATAAATAGAGGACTTCACTCAATTCAAAAACACATAAAAAAGTTATATTGAGTTGTTGAGAACTCTTTCTCTCTTTCCCTCTTTCTGCTCGATGCACTTCCGAGCCATTTCTGCCCTTTCTTTTCTGTCTCTTCGGAATTAAGAGTGTTCATATAATGTCTCTTCTGGAAAAGAAGGTCTTAAGAGCATAGTTTCTTCAACAATTAATTTTTTCTCTTCGGAATAAAGAATATTTTTAAGATCATAGCCCCTTTTCAGGAATAATGTCCCTTCAAAATTAAAAATGATCTTAAGAACATAGTCTCTTCGATAATATATGTCCCTTTGGAATAAAAAGTATTTTTAAGATCATAGTCCATTTTCAGGAATAATATCCCTTCAGAATTAAGTATGATCTTAAAAGTATAGTCTCATTCAATATTTTCTTCCCTTGGAGAAGTTAGAGGTTAGAATGGTAGTAGCATCATATTTGAGTGGTCATAGTATCATAGTTGGAGAAGTTAAAAGTTAGAATGGTGGAAACACCATATTTGAGTGGTCTCAGTACCATAATAGAATGTTTCTACCATATTATAGTGGATTCACTATTAAATTTGAGTGGCTTTAATAGTCATATTTGAGGGTGTAATTCTTGAACGGTTTTGTAGCCGTGCTTGTTTTATCTTGAGTTGGCGTGGTTGATAGTCTGTCTTGCACAACTTTGGGCAATACCACGAAACATCTTAAAGAGAGCGACATGATCGTGACTCAACCTAGTAACAACTTCGGTAGATGAAAATTCTTTTTCAAAATAGATTTTGAAAATCCAAATATAACAGTTTGGAAAACAAAAAACTAACATTTTTAAGACGGATCAATTGCAATCACAACAATTATGAAGTAAAATGGACATCCAAAAACTTTCATTTTTCAATGTTCTGTATTTCTTCCACTATTCCACTTAATTCTTCCTTTTTTTTCAAAATCATCACTTCGTTTTTCTTCCAAACTCGCAAACAAAACTCTATTGGATGAACCGCTAAAATTTAATCTTGGAAGCTGTCATGAACCATAAATCTATAAATTTTTCTTAACAAATGCCCTAACTAGTGCACTCCTCGTGTTCTTTAGAACTTTCTTTGTTTTACTTTTTACGTACTTCATTGATTATTTTCGATTCAAATATTGATTGTTGATGCTGATTATTCAGTGGATTATTTATGTCTAGCCAAGTGACATCATTTTACGACTTTGTCCACAGTTGACTAATCACTTCTCATTTTCAATGTTTTTTTGCATGCAATGGCAGAGCTTCCTCGTGACAAATGGAGAACATGCATGACATAGACAACGTTCGTATATACTCCTCCGTTTTCCAGTGACTTATTTGTGTTAATTACTTGTTACAAAATGAATTGATCTCATTTTTTATTTTTAAGATAATATTAATTACTTGATTTTAAATTATATTATCTAATTAATATTACCTTCGTCATTCTCAAGTTAATATATATTTCGCTATATATTTTAAGTGTAATAATCATTTCTTACTCTCCGCATTTAAAATTGGTAGGGACAAACACATAATATATGCAGAGGCTGATGTTCGAACCTTGAACATTCAATTTTTCACAATTAAAATGTGTGAGCTCCACCAACTAGGCTATTTGAAAAAAACATTTCTCACTCTCTAAATTTTAAATATAATTAATATTTTTCTCGCTGGATTCAATAGTATTATTGAGAAGAAACTGCACAATTCTACATCAATGTTTCTCAGCAGACCACACAATACAACTCTGCACAACCAAATATCTTGCGGTCACAAAAATGAATATATTAGAAGAAACTAAATGGGAGATCTATATGAACGAAAAAAACAATATGCCAGCATCAGTATGTCATGTAAGTTGAAGCATATATATGTTGCTGCAAAAACAACGAACAGCATAGGAATTGATAACTTAATGGAATTTCCCCCGGACGAGCCACCACCTGTTGGTGGCACGGTTCTGGATCCAGCTGGTGAATTGGCTACTACTATACACACAAGAAGGGGTAAATTAATTAGCAGAAAAATATGAATGAAGTGCATGCACTTATGTTAGTGATGTTAGAGCTATTTTTCATTTTCTTCAATGTCTATATATATATATATATATATATATATATATATATATATATATACATATTGGCCATAGTTAGACCGAGAAGAGTTAATATTATTTGCCTAATATGTTTTTGTGCTTGTTTTACTTTCCGGGGACAAAAATTTATTTTTGATAATAATAATAATAATAATAATAATAATAATAATAATAATAATAATAATAATAATAGATTTTGTTAAACATCAAATTTTAACTTTAAATTAGAATCAATTTAGAAGGCAAAATTATTTCAATTCATTGAAGATTTTGTTGAATTAATCAATTTAAAATCAACCAATTTTGACAAAATCACAACAGCATAGTAATTTTGTTGAAGCTTTAAGGAGTAGTTTTTACCAAAAGTTTCAATGACTTGGTGTGAACTGACATCGCAAATTTAAATATAAATTAAACATGTCAAAATCAATTATAATATACTCCGTCCCAAAATATAAACAAAAATTGGTCAACAAAGTTGATGTATTTGGTACAAATTTTGAACCAAATACATTAACTTTTGTTGACCAATTTTTGCTTATATTTTGGGACAGTATAGACAAATTCAGTTTTGATGACATACTTTTGCATAGACTGACGGGTGGGGTCTGCACATTGCAAGCAGCAGGTAAGGCAAGAGCTAGGGTTTGGTTAATCCCCTGTGACGATCCTTCACCGCCAATAATCAGACAGAGGCATTGTGGTTGTGATTTCGCAACATTAGCAAGTTGTGTGCAGCACCCTGTAGTTGGTGTTGATGATTTCCCGGTGACGTAATCTAGGCACGGTGAGAGACTCACTATCGCATTCGTGCAACTTGATTGTGCCGTAGCACCTGCATAGAGCAAGGCTAATGTGACCAAAACAAGACCCATGTTCAATTTTACTTGTGCCATTGGAAATCTTTTAGTGAAAGTTTGCCTTGTGATTGATTTACTGTAGCTATAGCTAGGATTGCTTTTTATAGGGAAATAAAATAAAATAAATAGATAAATATGTAGAAAGAGAAGGAAGGTTTACGTGGGTGAAGTACAAAAAATTTAAACGTGGAAGCTGGCTAGAACCATAGGTCCTATGAAATTAAATTGCACATAAAAAGTTCCACTCGAGTTGATTATGTGGATGACTCAACCTTTAGCATGAAATTGAGGGAACTGTGTCTTCTAGCTAGAATGAGATTTTGAAAAATTTGCTTAAGACAAGAAGAACTACGTGTTCCTAAGCTTGATACGTTGTCTTTGGAAATTGGAAATCAATGCATGATAAATTTTTGGGATGGGAACAATATTGTGATGTCACACTTATTCACGGTTTTGAGTATATCCACAGATTTAAATTTACTGCAGCTGGATTTACTGACTCCAGTGAATACATTCGCCATTGCGCTAAACATGTGTCGTGTTGGCATTAGTGGGATGAATATGGACCATTCTGAAAGAAAAATATAATATGGAACACGAAATAATGTAATTTTATGCCTTTCAAAATAATTTACTGCGTGAAATAATTGTTCATGGTCATTTTTAAGACATTTAGTCACCGAGACTTCTTTATTATTCAAAATCTCTCAAATTTATTGGAACGTAACTCACGATCGTACAAAATTTATTGAGGGCTGCGATCCGATTATTGTTTTTTTGGATTAGAGTGCTACTCTCGATCGACTTATTTCATAGGTTAAATAATCTAAAAGTCCTATAGAGCAATCAACTAAACTTTTTTTTTTTGTTACAATCATATATATTGGTACGAAGTGGATTCTCCTCTTCTAACCTTATATATTTTTACACGCAAAAAGACAAGAATTGAACTCCTAACCATTCCTTCAAGGGGTTCAAGTCTATTACAACTTGTACCAATTCATTGTTGGTAGCAATCACCTAAACCTACCATGCATAACACTTAGTGTTGGCCTTTTTCTGTAAACTCATAAAATACAGTTTCGTCATCAGTTGAGTGCATTTAAAGAATATAATTTTATCTAAATAATGAAAGGAAAAACTAAAATTAAAATATTATCAAATATGAGCAAAAAGGATAATTGAAAAGTTGATATATGTGCACTAAATTTTTAACTGAATACTTTAACCTTTTAACTGCTGTACTCAGTGGCGGAGCCACTCATGTGTGAGGGGAAGCACATGAATCCCCTGAATATTAGAAATTTACACTAACTTTTTGGTTTTTGGCTATGTTGAACCCTCTGAAATTATAAGTTTGAACCTCTTCATCTACATTTTTTGTCAACTCACTTGGTTTTTGTCTCGATCTGTTTTTGTTAATCCAATAAAATAGCTGGCAATTTCTCTTTGCTCTTGTCGTTTGCTTGATTGACTCTTTATTTCAACTTTTTATTATTACTGTATAATGTATTGAGAATTACTATCAAGAGTTTGATTAATCGAATTTCAACTTAAGTCCAAAAAGGTGTGCCTGTGAACATCATGCATTGTCTTGGAGCATAACTTTCTATTCCTCAACCAATTGGCTAAGTTGGTTAATATATATAATATTTCTACGTAAATCTTATATACATTCACATCTTTTTAACTACTTTTTTGTGTTTTCATCTTAAACATATTTTTAACTACTATTATCAATTAACTTTCGTTGTTCTAATAAAAAAAATGTTCCATTTTATATAGATTTACCATACCAATAAAACATCTATGTTTCTAGTGTTTCGTTTGATTACTAACATGAAATATAGTTTTTTATCTCATTTACATTTCTCTCATTTTTTCTTTTTTCTTCTCGTTCTTTTCTTTCAAGTATTAAATCTCCAAAAAGTGTTGCGTAGAGTGTTTTTGAGGTGTTTTGTGCTACTGAACTAAAAAATGCATAAAAATGAAGATAAAGACATAAATAGAATTGTTAGGCTATTTGTACGGTTTTTTCAACATATATTATTAATTAAAGTTCAAAAATTTGAACCCCCTGATCTAGGGTCCTGGCAACGCCACTGACTGTACTTCTTTTGAAATCAAATATGAGCAAAAATGATAGTTGAAAAGTTGATTTACGTGGACTAAATTTTTAACCGAATACATTAATTTTTTAACTAACTTTTACTTATATTTCATTCTAGAGAGAGTACATAGGAGGACATTTTTGTCTGACTCATATATTTTCATAATATCATCGGCTTCATATATTTATCACTTTTAGGCATTGTTTGTTTCAAAGGAATCTGCCATGACGAAAAGTAGCATAAGGGAAAGTTTATTAAAAGGGGAATGTTAACTAGTGCCATCGGAACATTGGTTAAAGACTTTAAATAGTAATTTTTTTATAAAAGTTTGTGTAATAAAGTGCATTAGAAATTAAAAACTTTAATATTTTTAAAAAATAATTACTTAATTTAAAATGTTTAAGGAATACCTCAATATCACTCGTTATCAAGATCTTGTTAAAATATGTTAAAATATGTGTAATCAGTTCGTTTGGTTCTCCTGTATGATGAAAGGAAACATTGGTTGAGGTGGCCCCCCTAGCAGAATGTTTTCCATCAACAGTGCGAGGAAACAAGAGAATGGACTTGTTCTTTCAACATAAAAAAAATGATGGACTTGTTATCTTAGAAAAGGACCAAAGTGCCCTTGCTTTTAAAAAATTCATATACACGTTTTTCTTTACTCCAATTATTACATGCTTCTTACACCTCATTATATATTTTGTCAAATAGCTTGACGGTTGTGTTCACACATTTTAAATATGAAGAAGTAAAGAGTTTGAGGTTCAAACTCCAATCCGCGTATAATATTGTCTCTTCAGCTACCAACTGAGCTTACATAACTACTTCTCACACAACATTTATCATTGCATGGTATTTATGACATTTACAAAATATACATATTTCTTTCCTTTCACTTTCTGTTCACTTTTGTTCATCCAAACAATAAAAAAATCATCACACTTTCTTTCTGTTTTTTACTTACTTCCATTCCTTTAACATTCTTTCCTTTCACTTTTTTTTATCATCCAAACACAACATTAGTCTCATTTATCCATATACAACTAGGAAAAAAAATACCACAAAAGGAGATTAGAAGAAGACAGATAATGAATGGTATTATTACCCCGTCACATTTTATATTAGGCTTAAATAGGTCTATGGTCCCTGCAAATATAGGTCGTTTGAATTTTCGTCCCTGAAGTTACTAATCCTTTCATTTTGCCATTGCAAATATTAATCATTTTAAAATTAGTCCTAATCATGTTTTTTTGCTGAAGTGGACTGTCATTAGCGACGTGGCGCACATGTGGCAAGTGATGACTGGGTGCAGAGGTTGACATGTCATCAAACCAGACTGGAAATCACATTTTTGCCCTTAATGAGAGAAAGGCATGGCAAAATGACATAAATGCCCTCTTCTTCTTCCTCTCCCCCTCCCTCTCCCTCTTCTTCGGTTTCACCCCCACAACCACCACCACCCACCCACTCACCCTCCCTCTGTTTCTCCCACCACCACCCATCCACTTCGAACTTCAACGGAAATATTTATCACCGATTCGAACTACACCGCAACTAAAAAAACGAAAAAAAACCATCATCAAAATCAAATCGAACTTCGTCGGAATAAATTCATAAACATTTAGCACCGATTCGAATGGAAGGAGAGGGAGATGAATGGTTTCTTTATTGATCTTTTGATTTGATTCTGATGATTTTTCCATACTATTGAGTTCTTGATTTGTTTGTCCCTTATCTCATTATTTAGCACCGTATCAATTCATCAAACTGGGGAAGCGAAAGAAAGTTAAGCGAAGGGGAGGGGAGGAGATGGATGAGGAGGGTTTAGGTGCAGAGGATTGCGCCGTTGGACCCCGCATTTGGGTTCAAAGAAGAAACAGGTCATGGTGGCCGGGTCAAATACTTGGTCCTGACGACCTCGCCGCTTCTCATCTGACCTCACCTCGATCCGGAACTCCGGTTAAGCTTCTGGGAAGAGAAGATGCCAGCGCGTAAATGCCCTTTTCGTCAAATTTTAGTTTTTTTGTTTTGTTTTGGGTTTTCAATTTTTAGAGAGTTTCTTGCTCAGCAAAAACATAGACTGGGACTTGATGAATTAACTAGATAAATTATGAAGATGGAGCCAACGATTTTTTAACTTCATCATTCATAGCTGAATATGTCATATATGGTAGCGAGCATGAAAAAGAGGAAACAGGAGGACAGGGAGAGGAAGAAAAAGAAGAAGAAGAAGAGGGAGAGGGAGGGGAGAGGAAGAAGAAGAGGGCATTTATGTCATTTTGCCATGTCTTTCTCTCATTAAGGGCAAAATGTCCTTTCCAGTCTGGTTTGATGACATGTCAACCTCTGCACCCAGTCATCACTTGCCACATGTGCACCACGTCGCTAATGACAGTCCACTTCAGCAAAAAAACATGATTAGGACTAATTTTAAAATGATTAATATTTGCAATGGCAAAATGAAAGGATTAGTAACTTCAGGGACGAAAATTCAAACGACCTATATTTGCAGGGACCATAGACCTATTTAAGCCTTTATATTATGTGTCGCATTTGAGATACTAATTTTCAATGTAAATAAGGGTAACTTTAATAAAAAATTATTAATGATAAAAATATCATTAATAATTTTTTTATTAAACAATTTTAGATAAATAAATTTTCAAAATGAGACACATAATATTAGGGGTGGGAAAACGGATTCAGTCGATGGGCGAGTTGATGTTTTAAACTTGACGGCTTAAGTTGATCTATCCAATTTAACCCGTTGAAAAGTGACGTTGTGATAGAGCGGGTTAGCTTCATGGGTGAGTTTAAAAAAAAAATCTTTTTCTTTGCCACCTTTTTTAGTTTATTTAATTTGGTAGTGGATTTATTTTGTTTGTTTGAGATACTAGGACTATTTTAATATTATGTTGGATTTAATTCAACCTATACTATTTTGAGGTTATTGTTAGAGCACTAATTTATTTTTATGGTATTGTTTTAAATATTTGATTAGGATATAGATAATATCATGCTTGATTTTGTTAGCTACTGTAAATGTGTGTTTATGTTATCAGGGATAATTTTTTGTTATATTTTTCATTGTTGGGTGTTGGTGTTGTTATTTTTATGAAATGTGAATGCCAATTTTTTTACGGGTCAATCCTCCATCCCACCAAAGGGCTGAGCATGATAGGAGTGTCAACCCGACCAATCAAATTGGTTTGCCCGTCCCATTTTAGAATAAATAATAACAGTTTGGACAAAAACGTGCTGGGATGACTTGTTTTACCACCCCTACGTAATGTGAGACAAAGAGATTGATGACAGGTTACTTACTCCTTGAAGCTACAACACTAAACTTTACCATTGTGCTAGCACCTCAAATGTTCACTATTATGAGTTTAATTAGCAACAAAACACAATCAATTACATTGTGATTTTTGAAGTAAGTATGATTGAAGTCAAACATTTAACAATTTAACGGTTATGATAGACTAACGGTGTAAAAATCTTCATCCTAACCGTTTATATGTATTGAATACTTTATCTTAATGATAGTGATATTCACATGAAAAAAATTGAAAAAAATAATTACTTAAAAAACACAGAAAAACAAACATAGAAAATCTTAAATTTTGAAACTTCCAAAAATTTTAAGTTTTCCATAATGCTTTTTTCCAAAAAAAAAAAAAAAAACTCACATGCTTCAAATAATTTAATTTTTTTAGAAAGCTCTTGGAAAAAAGAAAAAAAACTCAAATTTCAGTTACTTGGTATTTTTTGTCTTGAAAAATTCATACGTTCCCCAACACTCAAAATTGAGTTTTCCCAATACTCAAATGAAAAACTATAGAAATCAAGTAGTTAAAATTGAAAAGGGTAAAAATATTAGCATATATAACTTTTTTTAAAAAATGTGGAGGTACAGAGACTAAGTGTGGTCAAGGACTAATCCTGGGGGAGGCAAGCATGGGAAATACAATGAAAGACCAATATAAAAACATTGCAATCAAAGAAAGGGAATTAGAACTCTAGATTGTGTTAATTGAAATATTCAGTAATCCTCCTGGGCAGCTGAACTAATAAAATAATCATTTTGACTTTGACCAATGTTTAAGTAAGCTAATAATTTGAGCAAATACCAACAATATGTGATGCTAAATCAAAGTAGGTCATTTTGGACGCCACTTAATAAACATTTAAAATAAAAATGCATAGCCAAAGCCCAAATTTGTTCTGCAGAGGCCACATCATGCGAATCCTACCTACTTAAATCAGTTAAACTCTTTCATTTCGCATTGATTAGATATGGTAGTTGAACTTCTTAACCAACCATCATACATAATAATCTTCACTTCTCTTATCAATGCCTTCTATCTATAAATCCCCTTATCCTCTTCCTGTTCTAACACAACCTTAACAATTCCAATTCCAAACCCAATTTTACAACTACTCTTGATTCTACAAGAGTACAAATTCCTAGTACACAATTAGACATGGCAAATTATGTTGCTCTATGTCGCCTAGCTATAATATTGGTCATTAATATTGTCATGGCTGGACCAGCCTATGCACAAATCAACACCCCATGTAACCCCTCTACAATAAGCACTCTCTTCACACCTTGTATGGGTTTTCTTACAGGTAGTAGTGCTAATGGCACCTCACCAACCACTGAATGTTGCGGTGCTCTTAAGTCCCTAACAAGTAGTGGCATGGATTGTTTGTGTCTCATTGTAACTGCTAGTGTTCCCTTCAAAATTCCAATCAATAGAACTTTGGCTATCTCTCTCCCTCGTGCTTGTAACATGCCAGGTGTTCCAGTTCAATGCAAAGGTAAAAAAAACTACAATATTTTTCTTGTGTTTGTAACTTTGTAGAGTAAATTTTATTATTCTCAATAATAAAGCTAAGATGTTACTTTTTCTTACTTTGCAGCCTCAGCTTCACCACTTCCTGCTCCTGGTAATGCCAAATTTCAATTTCAATAATTTTTGCACACAAATTCTTATATAAACCCTTCTAAAATGCCTAACAAAAATATTACTTAGAAATTGAGTCATGCTAATTGCTAAATAAGAAATGAAACTAGCATGATCTATACCGATGAGAGTGTTAGAGACAACATTGTAGGTTTAATTCCTCTAAACTATTTTTCCTTTGAATTAATCTTTATAATGATTTTGATGTATATTCACAGGTCCAGTGGCTCTAGGACCATCTCATTCACCTGCATCTTCTCCCTCGGGATTTATTCCAACCCCTAGTCCTAAAGGTTATTAGCATTACACTTTATTCCATTACAATACAATCTTATACAAAATGTGATACTAACATCCAACTCTTACATTTTTCTTTGAGCAGCATCTTCTGACCTCCCAGCTTCACCAACTTCATCTCCTCTGGCACCACAACAAGACACAAACGTTCCTCTTTTGACTCCGCCATCGCCATCGGTGAATTCCGGTACCCCATCTACATCAACAACGGGAAGCGGACGCTCTTCTCTGACTCCATCATCTGCCATTACATCTTACAATCTCTCACCTTCTGTTCTATTGATTGCACTGGGATTTGTTGCTCTCAAATACTACTAGACTCCGTTTGGCATACATCATGTGCAAATGTACCTATATAAATTGTTGCTATATATTTTTTTGTAGTGTGGCTATTACATCGGTATTGCACTTATAGATTATTTCATACCCCACATTTGGGGAGTATTTGTAATATATGCAAGAGAATGGAATAAATTTTTTGTTATTTTATTCGGTTTTGAAGTTTAAAGAAATATTTTGGTGAACAGATTAAATTGATTGACATTCTTTGAAGAAATATTCTACAAATTTAAAGACTAAATTGATCAATCTATACAATTTCAATGACCAAAATCACATTCATTACGGTTAGCTTATAGGATTTGATCTTCACATACGATTCATCTCAATCAACTACTTTTTTTTGTGATCAAGATCAACAACAAAAAAAAGTACTTCTTTAGAGTTGTGAATTAACTTATTACCATTTTGACAAAAAAATTAACTATCATTCAATTTACTAGTGTAACGTATAACCTCCATAAGAGAAATGTTTTATGGACATCCTTGTCCATCTGCACCCATTGATCATCTACTTACGTTGAAACACAACAATCACTCCCTTTCATCCAAAATTGATATGGTATGGGCTAGTGTTATAAAACAATCACACTAGCCCAGCCCATACCAACTTTTTTATACAAAGCACAAATTATATTTGGAAATATTATCATATATATCTGCATTAGTCTAGTGGTGAGGCTTGTGATTTCTTATCTTGTAGTCAGCTTGTGCGTTTTTTTTCATAATTTTTTTTAGAAATTTAATATGAATAACATAAATGAAAAAAAGATCACGAAGGAATCAAACCCGCAAAGTATCTCAGTAGAATAGAACGTCTACTACTAGGCTCTAGTGCTTGCTATGTGATTTAAGTTGCAACATTAATATATATTAAAAGTTTGTAATTTACATCATACATAATTAATAAAAATGCATATATGGGATCTCCTTTTTGTGTGAGATTTTTTACTTGCAATTTACCTTTCATTTAAACTATTTTAATATTAAAAAAATTTAAATTCTACTAAAATATGAACAACATCACTACACAAGGAACAATGGACACTATAATAATAACTTATTTTAATCTTTTTTGCAAAAAAAAAAATTGATATACCAATATTTAAACATAATGAGCAATATGATATTGATGATTCTTTATAAGTAGCTAGAAGGTTGATAATGATATTAGCTTGGAGTTGTATTTTGATGTTATTAATTATAATGACTCTTTTTTATGCTAGTTACAAAGATGGCTATTTTTTATATTATTTACAATTGAAATAAAAATAGTGGACTACTTTTTTTTTAAAAGTTAGTGTATATGATATATTAGGGGTCCGTTTTTAAAATTTGAACATTACCTCCAATTTGATTGGGCCGATCTCGACTGGGAGTAACAAAGTCATTGATAATTTGTTACGATTAATTTACTTCGCCAAAATTTTTAGCCTCGCTGATAATTTACACCTGGATTTGCCACTAATTATATACAAATTTTTACAACACACATAGACTACTATCGAACACCCATCGGCCCCAATACATTCACACTTCAATGCAAATACTTAACTACATTTCACAATACTCTAATGTAAGAGTATACTAGAAATGGAAAAAGTTAGATATAAAGTTTAAAGTGCTTTCAACATATGCATCTTGTAATGAAGAACTAGAACTCATACATATAGTCTTAGTCTTTCCTCCTTTACAATTCTAAGGAATGTAACACTTCTTCGATGTGTATATTTTCAACCAACACCAACAATATAAGATGCTACAATAAGCACATGCACATTTTTAAAAATAAATCCAAGCCGTTAATTTTGTTAATCATATTCAGAAGGCTGTTATCAATTGTTCTTATTTGTCATAATAACAAACTTCTCATTGCAGGAAACAGCTTATATTCCTTCAACAACAACAACAACAACAATAATAATAATATTAATAATAATAATAATAATAATAATAATAATAATAATAATAATAATAATAATAGACAACCTACAAGATAAAACGTCAAAAATATGACAACAAACCCACCATACAAAAATAAGCACAAAACAATCTTAAACAGATGAATGGTGAGAGAACAAAACTCATTCTATTTTGAAGTGATTAAAAATAGACAGGCAAAGAAGATGCCAAAATTTAAGCAACGTACATTGACATTATTTGTGGCTCACGAGCCTCACAGACACATGTATATATACTTGCCATAGTGCACAAGAAATTATCGGGAAGGAGGAAAGCATACATAAAACTTCCAACAAACAACAAAGCAAAGTTTTACATAATTTAAAAAAGAAATGAAAAACCAATGTGTTGCTTTGTTGTTGTTGGCATGCCTTGTAACTGCTCATGGTTGGAAATGGGAAGATATTGGCATGAGAGGGAAAAGAAAGACCCCACAACAGTGCTTCGAATATTGCTATGCTGCAAGTGTATTTCCCCACGTCATTAAAGAGCCTTATTGTAGAACTGGATGTAAATATATTCCAATGTGGGAAAGTAAGTACTATCATTTTTTCCATGTCTGTATTTTTATTTATAAAATGCATATACTCGTATTTACAAAACAAAGTTGTAACATGGAAATCTTACCAAACACATCCTCAACTATAGTTCCAAATAAAGCACTCAATTATAAACACTTACATGTTAATTAATATAACACATATGATTGCCTAAATATGGTAGTAAACTTATGGAAGTGAATCTCGTATTTTTCAGTATCGGCGATGGTAAGGAAGCACGGTCCAGTTGGATCTCCGGCAAGTTCTCCCGGCCAAGCACCCAAAATTGATCATATGCGACCAAAAATGGAAAACCTGGCAAGTTCTCCTCGCCAAGCACCCAAAATTGATCATATGCAACCAAAAATGGAAACCTTGACAATTTCTCCTCGCCAAGCACCCAAAGTTGATGATATCAGATCAAAAATGGAAAACCTACGGAAATGAGGCAACATTATGAGCAGAATAGATTAAAAGAATCACAGGGCATTCTCATGAATTACTATGTATTAACATCAATTCATGTCTGCTTCCTCTCTCCCCTTCACTGTCATTTGTTACCACAATAAAAAAATTACATTGTAATTCTTTTCATTTTTATTATCTTCTTATTCAATTTTTCTTTTTTCATTGTCACAATTTAAAAAGAGCAACAGTATACTCCCTATGGAGTATGTTATGAAAGATAATGCCCACAAATTGAACATAAAGGTGTGGGTGTTTTAAAAGTCAAGTCATGATCCGGTTTGTGTTTTGTCGGAAATCCAGAGATATTGGCCAACGAAAATTATTGCATCCCTTTGTTGTGAGATAAAAATTAAGAAATCAAATCCTATGTAAAAAGCATTCCTATGTAAAAATTAAGAAATCAAATCCTCGAAAAAAAATGAAAATGAAAAAGTATACCTTACTTTTCCCCCCTCTAATTATAAAAAATAAGCTTCATAGCTACAGTTGGGTTGATAGTTCCATAGACATTAATATGTGAAGAAGACGTCTTCAAGATGTGTTTTTTATGTGAAGACGTGTTTCGAACTCTGAACTTGCCGCTTTTCCATATTTATAGTGTGTCAGTATAACCACTGAATTACATGAAAAAACTATACTATCTAAAATTAGAGAACTATAAATGCAATTAAGTGATTATATCTTTTTTTTATTACAAAAATCCAAAGTAGTTCCCTTTCACTTTCTGACACAAATATTGTCGCCTTTTCTTATAATAAAATTTGTTTGGCATTAAAAACAATACTTTACTCACACAAATCACAGCCCCTGCCTGCCTCTATAGTGGTTTTAGTCCTTCAAAGTCTTTTTCCTCTTCACGTTTAATAATTATTTCAGTTTGAGTGTATGATTATGCTTGATCAATGTATGATTAGTTATAGGGTTTCATAATTGAGTTGAAGCTCAGAAATATGATTGATTAATCTAAAATTGAAAATAGGTAACCAATAGATAATCTATCTTTAATTAAGGGTTAAATAATTTTTTTGTCCTTAAAATTATAAGAAATTTTGATTTTATTCTTAAAAAATAAAACATAATGTTTTCGTCATGCTAACTTGTGCCCTTAAGAATTTTATTCTTAAAAAGTTAGTTTTTCCGATGTTTTATTCGATACATATTTTTTAAGTTTGACTGTTTGATTAAAAATTTATATCATAGATTGGCTTATAAAAACTTGATGCACTTTTGGTCCTCATATTTCAAAAAATGAAAATAAAATTTGTGGTACCCTTCATTTAAAAATCAGTTTTTTTTTCCTTCTATTTAACTTTTTTATGAATTTTGATCCATCATCTCTTTTTTGGAACATTTTTTGTGGTCTGTTCATTTATGATGTGTCAGTGTGTGTTAGACATTTTTTTTAGTGATATGAGTATTCAATGTAGATTAATAAGCGTTGACACGTAATAAATAAATATGTCAAATCATAAAAAATGACACAAAAATAAGATGAGATATCAAAATTCAGAAGAAAAAAATAAAATTAGGAGACAAAATAACTGATTTTAAAATAGGAAGATCAAAACTTTATTTTTTGAGAACCAAATAATGATTTAATAATATAATAATAGGGTGGTGGTGGAAGGCGGCCGCCGGCCGACAATTGGAGTTCTATCCTGGGACCACCAGAGACCGGCCGTTAAGCACCATCGGCGTCACTGTCACTACCACGACTATAAATTATATATCAATATAATATCTAAATATGATTTAAACTATGTAATAACAATAATTTGTTTCTCCTTCAAAATAAAAAAAAACAATAATTGGTTTCGCGCGGTCCTTTCTTCAAAAAAAAATGTTTCGGTCCTATAAAAAAATTGTCATAGCCCTCGTAAAATAAATTATATATTTTTTTCCATCCCTACCTGATTCTTGCGCCCCCTCCACAATCTGTTTCGCTCCTATAAAAAAATTGTCATGAACCTTGTAAAATAAATTATTGTTTTTTTCCAACACTACTTGATTCCTGTGGCCCCTCCATATTTTTCATTTTACTCGTATTTATATTATATATTCTGAACCATTTTCATAATATTATGGATTATGTAATCAAAACAGTCCAAAAGCTCATACAATACATATAACTTGGTTCTGTAATTCTTTTTTCAAACGGTTTAGATCATATAATTCGAATCAGATATTAATAGTTCAGATTATATAATGCAAACTGTGTGTCAGTCCAATTTCAAATATTAATAGTAATATGTTAACACATTTATAATTATATAATTCGAACTCGTAAAATACAGGTTCAGATTATATTCCAAATTGTGTCGGCACAAAGACTATACATGTTTGTGACAGTATACACATTTTTTTGGCAAATTTACGCACTTTTTTGGGAAAATTTACGCACTTTAACTAGAACTCACTCAACCTTTGCTCATTATTCTTATGCAGGTTCTTATCGTTGTTCACACACTTTAAACAAAAAAATAATATCAGTTTAAATAAATGATAAAACATAGTACAAAAATAATACATATGCAAATGTTACTACAAACACCAATATATATGTGGGAGTGTCTTACAACTCCCTCCACATGAGTCTGACGACATGTTGCTGATACTTGTCGAGGAAAGACAAGTCTGATGGGCCATCAGAATATGAATCCAAATCGGGTAACTCCTCATCGGCATCTAGAAAGTCAACATCATCATCATCATCATCTTGAGGTTCGTAGTGCTTCGCTCCTCCTCTTCCTCATACTATTGATGTTATGGTGCCTCCTCCTCAAGGTGTGGCTCAGGCTCTGGCACCTGAGACAATCTGGATCCATCAATCCTGCCTCCTCTGCCCCTTCTCACACACCTCTGCACAACACCCTACTCTAACATGATCAACGTGTTAGTCCATATCTAAAAATGACTGAATCATATATTCAAATCAACAAAAATAAACAATTTTTTTTTTAAAAAAATCAACACATACTACAAACTTGTACATTACCCGAAAAAACAAATTAAACAACAAATGATTGAAGAAATGCGACCTAACCTTTTGTTTAGTGGTTGAAAATGGTTGAATATGATGAATTCGACCAAGAAAAATTTGAGGATGGCACAATGTTGGATGGTTCATATTTTGGGTGTTTTAGAGGTTTTTTTCGTTAAAAATTTGTAACTGTTCAAATGAAGTAAGTTTATGATATTTGCTCATAAATAGGCATGTTTTGGATTATATAACTCAAACCGTATTTTTTATATAATCCGAACAAGTGTGAAAATGGAAATTCGCAGACGCGCGAAAAAGCTTGGAGAGTGGAAAAATAATTCTCAATAAATTATGTTTTGGGCTGGTGCATGTTCATTCAAAAAAGAAAAAAAAAACTGTTTAAAACAAAATCTGTCAAAAAATAAATTAATATACTTTAATTGATGAATTGAATGATATTGTTTGAAAAAAAAAATACATGTATTAAAAATATAATGATAGGTGTATTTTATGTTTAATGAATGAACTGAATTCAACTTTTTAAGAGAATATTTAGTGGATTGGTAGAATAATAATGGGTTGTTTTGATTCATCTATTATCATCCAAATGTAAATCTATTTGATTCGTCCATTTTTTCCAACCATATGTAGAATAGCGTGAATCAATTGTGTGCAGCGGCGAAGCAAGCAAAAAATTTACGCAGGGGTCAACTATAAAAAAATAAAATATTTTACAATTATAAGTGACATGTCGTGTATTCAATGTTTAAGGATTCATAAGCAACATGTCGTGTATTCAATGTTTTAGGACTAAGACACCAATATTAAATTTAAGGATAAAATATGTTTTTAGTCCTATAAATTATAATTTTTTAGGTTAAGTCCTTTCAAAAAAATTATTCATTTTTTGTCTTGATTTTTAAAAAATTTACAAAAAAAAGTGTTTTTAATCTCTATAACAAAAAATTAAGGACTAAAATTAGACAAAATCTTGGGAACTTAACTTAAAAATTGCAAGTGTTGTAGAGACTAAAAACAAAATAATCCCAAAATTAACCAATACATGAAAATTAACTTAAAGCGGCAACAAATGATAAAAATTGACAATAGCTATTTAAAAAAGTTGGACAAAATGTGTTTAAAGAACCCAATTTTATCCATAGTTGATTGTTTACAAAATAGATTAATAATGTTTTTTCCGATGTAAACAAATAGGTTATTTGTGAGAAACTCATTGCCCATTTAATATGTTTATGACTACTGTCTTGATAATTTTTATTACTGAAAAAGTTTTCTCTATAGTTGTTATTGAGACTGGAAGTACCAAACCAATACAAATAAATCTATCAATCATGTAGTAATTTTTTTACTTTCTTATTTATACTAATTTTTGACAACTGAACTTGTTTGGGGTAGCTCAATGTATATTATTTGGGGTAGCAGGGTATAAATACATGTCAACCAATTTAAGAATAATAATTTTTTTGGGGGGGGTAGCCCTGTATATGATAGGCTACGCCCTTGATTGTGCGTAGTCCTTGAAAAATTATTATATGTTATAAGGATCTTGTAAATAAATAAAGGCTTGAATAAGTTATTGGTCCCTGCATTTTCATCACTTTTTTGGTATTGGTCTTTGCATTTTTTGGTTTGTTTGCTTTAGGTCCCTGCACTTTGAATTTTTGTTGTTATGTATCCCTCTGTTAGTCCAATGTTTAAAAAAAACTAATGAAGTTTCATGTGTCCCAACTATTTCACGCCACGTGGCACACCACAAGACAAATTTTTTAAAATTAAAATAAATAAAATAAAATAATTAATTTCTTTTTTTTTAGTTTTATATTACCATTTAATTAGAAATTAAAAAAAAAACCATCGGGTACGAGGAAGTACAAAGAAAGGGAAAAATGGATTTTAAGAATGGAATTTAGGGTTTCAAATTGAACCCAAATCCAAATCCAAAAACGTGGTGAATTTTTTTGTTAACACCTCAAAAATGCGACCATTATTAGTATATGTGGGTTAGATTTTTCAGGTTTTTTTTTTTTGAGGGAAGATTTTTCAGGTTGTTGTTGTTGATTATGTAGCTAATTTCTTTGTCAAAAAAGATTATGTAGCTGCGTCAATTTTATTAAAATAAATGAGCATAAAAGATAGGACAATGATACAATAAGTTATACTCCCTCCGTCCCAAATTGTATGATGTTTTGAGCATTCACACGTATTAAGAAATACTAGACTTTGACCCGTGCGATGCACGGGTTGTTTTAGAAAGTCATAATTAAAACACATTGTATATCTAAAAAATGTAACATAGACTACTGTCATACCCCATTTTTTGACTCATATTTTTCTTTGTTTATTATTCTTTTATTATTCATTATTTCATTATAATTTTTTTAACTTCTCACCTTTTATTATCTTTATCTTTATTTTTTTGATTTTTTATTTATTAATATTTATCATTACTATTATTATTATTCATATTATCATTACTATTATCACTATTATTATTAATATTATTATTATTATCTTTTTCATTAATACTATTATTATTACCTTTTCATCAATGTTATTATTTTTATCTTTTTCATCATCATTATTATTATCATCTTTATTACTATTATCATTATCATTTTTGTTTCCATTATTACTTTTATTATTACCATTACTATCATTATTATTTGTTTTATTGTTTTATTTTAAAAGGAAATAAAAATTGAAAACAAGGTGATTTCGCTGTGCGATGGTACGATCGCAGAGCGAACTCTGCGATTTTTTTGCAGGTTTTGATTTCTTTGATTTATCTTTCTTTTGTTTTCATTATAGTTATTGTTATTATCATCTATTGCTATTATTACTATTGTTATTACCAACTTTGGCTGTTTGGATTCAATAAAGAAAGAAAAGAAGCATGTGCCATTAAAGATGGAGGTGAGAAGGATTTTGTGCCAAGCCAAGCAAGTTGGCTGCCCTTGGGCAGCTCTCATCCCTCCCAATTGACCTGCTACTGACCCTGAGCTTTCCAGCCAGCAGCTTGATCATTTTTCTTCCTTCTTTCCCCACCAAAACCAGTCAAACATAGATGCTTTTGCTTGCCCAAGAGCTGATTGTGCTGCCCTGTTTCAGCAGCCTTTCCTTCCTTCTCACACCAGCCCACATGTTCCTTTTGTTTCCCCCAACCTCTGCACATCACAGCCCACGTTTTCCTTGCTTGTCTCCTCAAGATTACAAGGACCAATCCCAAAGGACAGCCCAATTTGCAAACTGCCCTGTTTTCCACATTTTTTCATCATTGTTCTGTCAAGATCAGCTGCTTGGATGGCTGGATTCAGCCAAAGTCTTTACCAAGATTGCAAGGCAATGTCACCTCTTCCCTTTTGCATTAAATGCAAAGCAAAAAGCCTGAGTTTTAGCCCACAAAACAGCTTGGCTCTAGAGATTTTCCATCATTGCAATTGATTTCATTTTTGCCTATAAAAGGAATGCAATGCATAAGGATTCAAGGACAATTGAATAACAGTTCAATAACAGATTTTTGAGAGTTCAATACATAGATTTTACAGTTCATACACAGCAAAAACCAGTTGAAACATTAGTGTTATTATCTTTGTTCCATTTCTTCAACACTTCCAACTTTGCAAAATCACAAGCATCCAAGCCTCCTCCATTCTCTTGCAATACAAGCATTGGCTAGGATTTCTGTAAGCATTCTAAAGCATTTGTCTTTCATTTTGCATTGCTGTTTGTATCATTGACATTTGTTTAAAAATCATTTTGCACTAAAACCTTTTTTGAAACTTCAAAGAAATCTCAAATTTGCAAAACACCAAACTGAGTTGTTTTAAACCTTTTCTTGCTAATTTCCAAAGCTTTTCAATCCCCTTAAGGTTCTGAAGCTTGTTCAGAAGCAGCTTCTGAACAGAAGTTCAGAAGCAGCTTCTGAATTTCATTTTTTCGCGGAGTTCGTAGAGCAAAGTCATGGTCGCAGAGCGACCATGACAGAACTTGGGTTCGTAGAGCCAAGTTCAGGTTGCTCTGCGAAAATTGCGGAACTCAGAATCTGAGTTCAGGCTCCTAAAAAGCCAATTTTTGAGGTTCTCACCTAAAGATTCAGAATCTAAGAGGATTAAAACCCATTTTGTTCAAAACATAACAAGAGTCTTGCATGTTGTTGGAAATTTCACAAGTTTGAGCAATAATTTTGAGTAACTTGAGCAACAAGTTACATTCATTAAATTTCAAAATCAAACTTGAGGAACAAGCTAGGTTCAATAAATTTCAAAACTAAACTTGAACAACAACTTTGTTCATGAATTTCAATCAAACGTGAACTTGAGCCGAACTTGTTCATTTTTCAAAATCAAGTCTAAATTTGAGCCGAACTTGTGCACTTTCCAAACTTATGCATCTTTTCATGAATTTGTTCATTTTGCAAACTTGAACAACACTTGTTCTTGAGTTCCGATAACTTAAGCAACAAGCTATGTTCACTATTTTCAACAAACTTGAACAACAAATTTGTTCATGATTTTCAACAACTTTGTTCTTAAAGTTCCAACACATTTGAACAAAGCTTGTTCATTTTTGCATCATAAACTTGAAACAAACTTGTTCATCCTTTCAAAAATTTGAACAACATTCGCTCATAGGTTGCAACAACTAATTTGAGCAATAAACTTTTCTTAGGTTTTTTAACCAAGTATTTTGCTCTTTGAGATTTCTTTGAGTTTCAAACTTGAATGAAAAAAGAATGGTTTGACGTATGTCTCTACATTCCCCGGTTGCACGAATGCTTGACGTATGTCTCGTTGTTCGGGCAATCGTCATTCTATTTTCAACGCGTCCAACGCACTTAACCCTTTTATTGGTCCTTCGTGACCAATCCAACCTTCCTTTGATCCCTCGTGGTCAATTTAAACTTTTCTTGGCCCCCGTGGTCAATTCAAACATTTTACGCCTTTGCGCAGATACCATCGTCCTAGCGCGAGTCCGTCCTTTTTTTCAATTTAAACTTTTCACGCCTTTGCGCGTTTTCCAAACGGATACCATCGCCCGAGCGCGAGTCCGTTCCTCTTTTTTTATCAAATCCCTTTTACCTTCATTAAGCTACCCTCATAACGGTAGTAGGTAAAAGCTTTTTATCGGTCTTCATTAAGCTATCCATACAACGATAGTAGACCACATTTCCTTTTCAATCAAACTTTTTCGCCCGAGCGCGATCAAATCTTTTTTAATAAAAATCAACCAACAAACAAACTTTTTCTACCAAAGAACTACATAAGCTTTGAATTCTCTATCGCACCGGGAGATACGTAGGAGCAGGATTCACATCTTGTCAAGCACATTAATAAAAAACTTTCTTTTTCCCTTTTAATATATTCAAGCATGCAAGCAAAACTTTGAAAACGCTTTAGCCTTAGCTAACTAGGAGGTTCCCGTTGAGTACAACGGATGTGAGGGGTGCTAATACCTTCCCCTTGCATAATCGACTCCCGAACCCAAAATCTTTAACATTAAGGTAATTTCAAACTTTTTTCCTTTTTTCCCCGAAAAATTAAAAGTTCAGTCGTGATTTAAAATTAGTGAGTCAACGCTTGTCAATAGCTTGATATCCGAAATTCGACGCGACAACTACACCTTAACTTCAAAACACCAAGTAAAAATGGCTCCCTCATAACATCCCTACACAAACATCATGTCTTTGATGGTATCTCTTATATCAGTAAATTATGTCTTTGCAGTCCAATATAAAGTTTAACGTCATATTTCCCTAGTCATGGATGTTACCCAATGTGAGCATCTTTCAAAAGTACACTGTCTACAAAAAGAATGCAGGAAAAATTAATTAAAACAAAGAACAAATTAGCAAAACAAAAAGCAAATACATGGTTCAAAAATAAAATAGAATAGAAAATTGTAAAAGAAGAATTAACATAAATTGCTGCTTCGTTGAACTTATGGTTTTTTGTTCCTGTTCATACTTTCTGCTCCAAGAATTAGCATTTAAGGGGATTAATTTTATTTAGTTATAAGTTAGAATACGATTAAATTCTTCAAAAAAAAAAGTAGAATACGATTAACGAAAAGGATACATAATATAGAATCTATTGACTACCTTCATTCCAATTTTGGTGTGTTGAGTCTCTTAAATAATGGACATTACTACTTTGCTGTAAAAAAACACACACAACAATGAGTTGTGAGCAGCAAATTTGTAGATAGAAAAATTAACAAATGAATAAAAATCAAGTTGGTGTAGATTGTTCTGTCCGACACAATATTGTATTTGACCGTCACAATAAGCCGAGGATAATTAAAAGAAATCCAACATTATAAATGGTTCTCCAAAAAATCAAAAAAAGATGCATAGAAAAATCAGAGGGAAAGTGGCATCAACGATGATATGAGAGAACCAAACCATAAGGAAAGTCACATCAACAACCATAAGAAACATCATTTTCAAAAAATAAAATGAGAATGAGAAGTAGAAATAGTTCAAGAACATACCAAATAACACATAAGCCATAAATATCTAATCTGCATGGCTTGTCTGCCGCCACGCCTATTAAAGATAAAAGCAGAACAACTAAATAATTGTTACTTTGTAGAGCTTAACAGGACCACCATATCAAATTAAAAAATAATTCACGCTACACTATAAAAGTTCAAAGTAACAAATAAAATAGGAAAAGAAATTGAGAATCTAATGTAGAAGAAGATGAAGGTACAAACCTTGTGCAACAGAGACACTCATATTTAGTAAAAAATCCAAACAGGAGCAGAACAATGATGAATTTTAGAGATAATCTGTCTATAACAACCGCATAATCAACATGCCTTAAACAATCTATTTATCTGCATTTTGTAGGAACTTAAAAAAAATAAATGAATGCTTTAAACTGATTCATATAAACGTCAATTGCAAGAACATATTAACATATAATATCAAAACAAAACAGAATAAGCACCATTACCTTATCCTCATATTCTCAAAACCTGCAAAAGAAAGTTCGTTTCGGAAAAATTACCTTTTTTTTTTCTTTTTTGAATCATTGTATGCATGTAGTTACTAATTTATGTGTTGAGGTTGTTAATTGCTGAATTATATTTGGGGAAAGAGAGAAAGTGGGGGGCGGTAGTGGGGTAGTGGCAAATAGGATTTCTTGTTTTCCTTATCTTTAATTGCATATCTCATTTGACGGTTAATTGCTGAATCAGATTTGGGGAAAGAAAGAAAGTGGGGGGCGGTAGTGGGAAATAGGATTTCTTGGTTTCCTTCTCTTTGCATATATGTTTTGGAATCAAACATGTAGACATTATAAACATTAATGTCGTATTGGCAAATCATTGGATCTAGACCATCTTCAACCCAGTTTGTTATGAAACGAACAAAACAAAAAAACAAAAGAAAAGGTGCAAAAATTACACCAATTTAAGTTATTAACTTTATTTTGTTACCAAATAATATTACCAGTTTGTGTTTCCGAATTCCTTCTTTCTCAACCTTCATATTTGATTACATTTATGTTAAAAGAACAACTAAAATAGGCAAATTGAAAATAGTAAACATGTTTCAAAAGTCAAAGTGAGAAAACAAAGTAATGTTATAATCTAGTGTAGTGATTTTTGCAAATAGAAAGACATAATAAATAACTTCAAGTAATTAATATATAATATAGGAGAAACAAAGATGTAGACAAAATTACACTAAAATTGTATCGATAAAAGTATATGAAAAGGAACTGCTGTCAAAAAAGGAATTGCAATGACGTTAGTGGCTTTTAAAAAAATTACATTTTCATGTGCTACCTGATTCAATTCTTTGCAGACCTTTTTTTCATAAAAATTAATTAGGTCTGTCAAAAAGGGCGGGGTTATGGTTATTAGGTTCAATTGCATGATGGTGAGAGAGATGAAAGTGAGTGAGAAATGATTTAGGAATGGTGAGATTGAAAGAAAGAGGACCCAAAATTTGTGTTGAATACATAACATTGAAGCAATTGCATGTCATAAAAAACATCACTGCCTTGGTGGTAAGAGTTGTGATTTAGAAGCATGTGGTACCTGGTTCGATCCCCACCACCAAAAATTAGGGTTAGTCATTAGGGTTAGGTCAGACTACCTAACATTTAGTATTAGATAGATAATTAATTTTTTGTGGGAAAGAGATATTATGAGTTGTTTTACAAAATTGTCCTTAATAAATGGTATGGGAAAGATAAATTAAAGAATTGAAAGAAGAGAGAGTAATAAATAGTTAAGGATATAATAGGAAAAATAACATTAATGTTTCATTGGTATTGTAAAACGACATATAATTTGAGATAAATTTTTTTTCCAAAGCGACATACAATTTGAGACGGAGGGAGTATATTCAAACACTACTTTTTTTTAAAGAAAAAAAAAGTATATTTTGATTGTGCCAATTGAAAAAATATGTATAAACTACTCACTCCTTTCTAAATTGTATGTCGTTTTGAAGAAAAAAAATTTGTCCCAAATTATATGTCGCTTTACAATACCAATGAAACATTAATGATATATATCCTATTACATCCTTAACTACTTATTACTTTCTCTTCTTTCAATTCTTTAATTTATCAATCTCATACCGTTTATTAAGAACAATTTTGTAAAACAACTTATAATATCTTTTTGTCACACTAAATTAATTATATTTCTCAATACGTGTGAAATATCCAAAACGTTGTGCAATTTGAGACGGATATGTTGCAGTAAAAAGTACCATAAACTCACAAGAGAATAATTATAACCGTACAATTCGCACGGAAAAAAATTATAACCGAACAATTATATTTTGATTGTGCGAATAAACAATTTGTCAAATAAATCAAATAAATCATATATAGTTTGGCTTGGAAAAAAAACAAGGCAAATATGTTAAGGATAAAATATAATAGAGGATATGTTTTTATTTAAGAAATAAAAATATAACTTATAAAAAAAAAGTATAACTTATAAAAAAAATTATATAAAAACATCCTTTGATTTCATTGTAATCTAATAATCAACTAAATTAGCAACAATTTATTTTATTAAATATTTCCAATCAAATCAAATATCTCGAAAGTTACAGTATCTAATTTCTTTTATATAAAATAATTAATTTATAAAAATTTAAAATAAAAGCATCTTAACAAGTAAGCTTTTTTCACTTACGAATTATAAGATTTAAAAAATTTATCATTTGATAATTTGAGAAGTTCTAAGATATTCTCGCAAAAATCAGTGTTTGTATAAATAAACAAATCTTACAATACTTCTTGTAAAAAAAATGTTATAATACCTTTTTTTTTTGACAAGATTATAATACCTAACTAAACCAAGATACATTATCCTCCGTTTGACCCATGCGAGCTTCATATTGCAATTGCAACACAAACCAATCTTGAACAAACGAAAAAGGTGGAGAACAAAACAAAACCCTTTATTTCCTCCCTATTTTTAAGTGATTATAATTAAACATAAACATAGAAAACAAACTTGAAGCCAAAATTTAAGCAAGTACGTTGACATAATCTGCCACACAAACAATAAAAATCAGATCCTGGTTAAAACAATAATTATAGGATTTCCCACATGTACAAGTCAGATCAGATTCTAGTCAATTAAATTTGTCACATGTATCTATACCACGTCAGCATTCGTTAGTAGGAGTTAACGACGGGACCAAATTTGGAAACCATTTTTAAATGAAATTTTTTAGAGTGGCTAAAGTAAAAATTGATATATTTATAGGGAACAAATGTTGAAATATTTTATTATTTAATTATATTTCAATATCATTATGTGTGCAAATATCTTTATAATAATTATATCAGTTATTTATCAATTTGAAGTCTTAATTGGTTAGTGGTCAAATGAACTAATAAGACTAATTAGATTTCTATTTGGATAATTAATTATTTAAATTAATTTATATGGACTATATGAGTGAATGTCTGGATGACCTATATAACGGAATTATGGAAAACCCTAATGACCATCACACTATAAGTCCCGAATACACCGTATACGGCAAACTCTCTCTTCTCCCTCATCTGAAGAGAACTTGAGGCATAAACGTACAAGAACCAAACCAGTCACCGCTAACCTTATGTTGTGTGTTTCATATCATCTTCTCTCTTTGTTTATCATTGTTGTTGAGAGCGTTGCCATCAAAACATTATCCAGGTATTCCTTATACCTAATTCTTGGTATCCTTGATAAATCAAACATGTCGCAGATCCTAGTTTATATACATGCTCTTTCGTTTATTCCGCATAAGTTTTAATCTTTATAGAGCATGTATTGTTTTTGATGAATTATTAAATTAATTCCAACATCAAAAACATATTTAACCGATATTTCTATGATTAGTCTTTAAATAACAAATGTACTAATTTTCTGATTTAAATATAAAATATTGTTTATTGATGGAAGTTGTTGGTGTTGTAGTTGTAGTTTCGGATGTCCAGGGAGGAATAATGGGATAAGGTAGTGTTGGTGGAATGAAATAGCAGTATTTGATGGTGTGTATGAAACAAGGATACGTTGATGATTGGTATGATTGATTAGCAAGCAGATTCTTTTTTGAAGGAACATTAGCAAGCAGATTTCTCTTTACATTTTCATATCACTTTGTTTATAAGCCCCACATCAAAAACTTCTCTTTTATTGATACATTGAAAACTTTAAAAGAGCATAACATGGACATTAGCTATAAAAATAAGAACCTGTGAGTGTTGCACGGTTATACCAATGTATTTCTTTTATTTATTTATTTTATAAAGAAATTTGAGCTACAAGCTGAGTGCATTGTTTTTTTTTTTTAAAAAAAAGAAGTTGAAGACACATGTGGTTCTTAGCTTTTGGTTCATTTCATTCGAGTCATCGAGTCGAACCGAGTTGTTCAAGAGTTTCAACCGAGTCGAGTTTAAGCTTAAAAAAAAGATCGTCTCGAGTTAATTTTGAGCCAAACTGATTTTTATCGAGTCGAGCTGAACCAAGTTCAACTCAACTCGACTTGTTTGTAGCCCTACTACATGTCAGGCTGTGGACATAGGGAAGAGTGAATTAACTTCTTGATGCACAAAAAAGAAAACATCTGTAGCACGTTATGGGAGAAAGAAACTACTCCCTCCATCCTAAAAAGTTTTACACGGATGATTATTAAGAAAATGATTAGTAGTGTTGATTTTAATGGTAAAATATGTTTTATTTACCAAAACATAGTTATTAATTATAGGTAGTGAAATAGTTAGATGACTGAAATGTAATAAATAAAAATATATTAGTGAAAAAATTATTATATTGATATTATAAAATAGACAAATAATTTGAAATAAAACTACGATGGAGAGAGCATGTCGTTAATTAAGTTTAGTTAGGAATGCTAGTTAAAAAAACGTGCTCAAAGTAATAACAGTAAAAATATTGTATTGCTCGGATTCTATTCATTTTTGTTTAACATTGTTAATTTGTTATGATTAAGGGACTGATTTGTATTAATTTAATAAAGTGTTTTGTTGCCATAATTTTTTTATTTTATAGGTGTCATTATTTTAGCTTTTGATGTCATTGAATCAGGGTCGGCCTAAGGAAGGTGCAAACAGTTCAACCGAACTAGACCTCCCAAAGGCATGGGCCTAAAAAAAAAATAAAATTATAGGCCAGTGTCCCCCATTAAAAAAAATCAATTATTCCTCATTTCCTATTGACACTGACAGCGTGTTCTTTCTTATTTCTTTCTTCTTCCTTCCTATTTTGTGCGTTCTTTTCAATTCCTCTGCTTGTGCATTCTTTCCTTCTTCTTCTTCTTCTTCTTCTTCTTCTTCTTCTTCTTCTTCTTCTTCTTCGTTCATTCTTTCTTCCACCAATACAGACACAGTGCGTTCTTTCTTTCTTCTCCGTTCTTTCTTCTCTCAGGTCTCAACCAACAACCAACGCAGCGCCATTCTTTCTTCGTTCTTTTTGTCTGTTTCGACAGTTTCCGCCGTTTAGGAGGCATACTGTGATACACTGATACATGTTGAGATTCTTTCTTCGTTCTTTCTTTCTGTTTCGACCGTTTCCGCCGTTTAGGAGGCATACGGTGATACACTGACTGATACGGATTGTCTCCACCGTTTCCGCCGACCGCCGTCTCTCAAAGAACCACAACCATCATTCCTTTTCTCCACAGTTTTTATTTTATTACGGACCTCTTTTTACTTTTAGAGTCGAGCCTCCAGATTCATAGGAACGGCCGTGCATTGAATCACCGATTTATCTAATCGAGTTATTCAGGTTGATCAGGTTTAATCATGCGGTTTAACGGGTGATAGAATAGTTTGATCATTAATTCAATGACATAGTATCCATACCGAATGGATTACCTAGCCGAGTTTTAAAATTATGATAATACGTAAAATACATTAAGTTATATTATTATTTTTTGTTCTATTTCTCTTCTTATCAACCTTCTTCTTTCATTGTCACAATTTAAAAAAAAAAATTCCGTAAATTAAATTATTCGAAGATGAAAAGTATACCTTATTTTTAATTGACAACTACTAATGTAATTAAGGGACATTTTTTTTATGAAAATTAAGCTTTTTTAATATCATTTTTAATAATATATGTATATAGAGCACTACTTGGGTGAAAACAATTTCCTTTAGTGAGAAATAACAACAATCAATAATAGCAGTTAAGTACAAATTTCTTTCTACGATGACCTTTTTTCAATAAATTAACTGAACCCCCCCTTTTTTTTTTGTGAATCTTCTTTTCTATTGTGACTCTTTTTTCAATAAATAGAGTAAACATATTTGTTTACTTAATTTTCGTAATAGAGTGTAAAAGTTTGAAATAAGAGTTGGATATAGTTTATGATACACAAAACTTTTATTCAGAGCAGAAGGTGGAGCTCAAGTTATTATAGTTACAAGAGCCTGCATGTATATTCTTCACTCATTATGAGTTACCTAGCTCTTACATCGTACATGCATATTATTTATTATACATAGTTGATTACTCAGTACAAAGTGCTCAAAATTGAAAACAGAGAACCCTTTCTTTTCTGGCTTCCTTCCTCCCTTTGTTGAGGTTGAGCATTTGCAAAGTAAGATTGTCTCTGGTTCTTTATTAGCCTATCAACCTCTTCAGCAGATCCAGGGAATGCAAGCTCTTTCACTGGTCTTTCTATTTGACTTATCACATTGTCATCCTCACCTTTAAAATTTCAATCACCAAATAAAAAGTACCATAGTTAGATATTTGTTATATATTCAATTAGGCATAGCATAATCACATAATCAACCAATTATATTAATGTTCACATATACATTAAATTTAATTATGTTATATAGTATACCTGCTAGAAAGTTTCTCTGATTGTTCTCAGCATTGAGACCAAACCCAAGGAAATTGAGATTTGAGGAAGCATTTATGGCTACTGGGTGACCTGCCGGAATTATAACAACGTCGCCCGGAGACAGCCTAGCTCTGTACCTCTGCACTTCAAGGTTTCTCACCTCTTCTTCATCCTGCTCTCGTTGCTCATCCTCCTCTTCTCGTTGCTCACTTTTGTGACCCACAAGTTCAAGGTAACCCTTTCCTTCATTAATCACCAATACTACAGTGGACCTAGAATTGTAGTGTGGCAGCATCAAAGCTCCCTAAAATTTTGAACAAAAAGAAAATTATGGTGTCAACCCTCTGGGTTCCTAAGGAAAGGGTCCGATAATTCAGAGTTCAGTCGAAATGTAAGTGATGTTTGACCAAGAACTGTTCAATCTAAAAAACGAACTCGGGTTTTCAAAGCACTATTAGTCCTCTAGTAGAGCTTGGTTAAATAATTAGATAATCTAACTAAGCAAGTGAAAATGTAAATCATTGTCGAATTTTGTTGTTTATATACTCCCTCTGTCCCAAAATATAAGCAAAAATTGGTCAACAAAAGTTAATGTATTTGGTTCAAAATTTGTACCAAATACATCAACTTATGTTGACTCATTTTTGCTTATATTTTGGGACGGAGTAGTATGTTTATTTTAATACCTCATTGATCTCCACACAACTGACAAATATATCCAAGTCTTGAAGTTGTGGATTTTTGTCTGGAGTAATCTCAAAGAACTTTCCAAACTTGTTGGAATAGTTGGGGTTGCGGCTTCTCAAGTTGAAGGGTCCAGACTCAGAGGATATGCTTTTCTTTGAGCCTGATTTGGCATGTCTCCTCAGTTCCTCAATTTGTTCTCTTGACACTTTGACTATTGCATTAGCTTCTTGGCTCTGTTGTCTCCCTTTACGACCTCTCCTTTGTTGCGGCTCATGCTCGTGCTCTTCTAAGAGAACTCTCTCTATGGTCTCGTAGTTAGAACCATAGAAATTAAACAAGAACACAATTTATAATGGTTATATATATATATATATATATATATATATATATGAAAGAGTTGATGACAATTTATACAGATTAAGTCAAATAACATGTGTTGCTTGCATGCTTACATTAAAGGAGGCCTCTAGAATACTCTTGCTGAATCCGCGAAAGTATGATGGGTTGTTTTGATTTCCAGATAGGTCGAAAGACTACAAGAAGAAGGATAATGATCGATTGTTAGAAATGGAAAAACTAGTATTGGTGTAAACTATTTATGTGGCGCATGTGAGGAAAAGTTTAACATTATATATATTATTACCTGGAATTTACCAGGCCTATTAACGGGTATGACAAGATCTACTACCCTAAGATCCTCATCATTGTCTTGATTAACTAGATAAGCAGTTGAGCCCGCAGGGAGTTTAATGGTATCACCACGCTCAAGGTTAAACGAGTTTCTATTGTTGGGATTTAACACAGTAAGTATGGCTTTCCCTGCAGTACATATATAATAACAAACAAATTAATTATGTATGTAAAAATGAAGAAGAAACACTACTATTAATTGGATGTTGAACTCAAATTGTTCCAACAATGTAAAATGTTATAGTAAACAAAATGATAATTACCACTGAGGACTACAAGGATGAAGTCAGCATCTACATGGTGGGGGAGGAAGATGGTGTGGGGTTTGGCTCTGTACTCCAAAATGCGGTAGTTTTGGAGATTTTGAAATAAGTTTGAACGTTTATCAAACCTTTCGATGAGACGAATGTGACCATTTTCGTTCTCAAAAAGTGTCTGAAACCTGTTAGACTTGAAGAAATATGGGTTTTTTCTTCCTTCTGATTTAGAAGAACCTTCTTCCTCCTCTCCACGCTCACGACGTGAAGGTCTATCCCCTTTCTGATGCTCTTCTTCCTTTGGTCTTCTCTCCTCTCTATGCCTCAACCTTGCCCTCTCTTCTGGATCTTCATGACGTTGACGACCTCTCCACTCTTCATCTTCTCTTTTCTCCCATTTCTCTCTTTCACGTCCAGGTTGATGTTTTTGTCGCTCATCTTCCTCATCTTCCTCCTTTTCACGTGAAGGTCTCCATTGTCCAGGGCGTTGTTCTTGGCCTTCATGACGACCTTCGCGTGTAGCTCTCTGTTGTCCAGGACGACGTTCCTGACGCTCGTCTTCGTCATCTTCCCTTTCACGTGGAAATTGTCTAGGGCGTTGTTCTTGGCCTTCCTGGCGACCTCCACGTGTAGGTCTCTGTTGTCCAGGATGACGTTCCTGACGCTCGTCTTCCTCATCTTCCTCCTTTTCACTTGGGAATCGTCCAGGGCGTTGTTCTTGGCCTTCATGTCGACCTCCACGTGTAGGTCTCTGTTGTCCAGGATGACGTTCCTGACGCTCGTCTTCCTCATCTTCCTCCCTTTCACTTGGGAATCGTCCAGAGCGTTGTTCTTGGCCTTCATGTCGACCTCCACGTGTAGGTCTCTGTTGTCCAGGACGACGTTCATGACGCTCGTCTTCCTCATCTTCCTCCCTTTCACTTGGAAATCGTCTAGGGCGTTGTTCTTGGCCTTCATGTCGACCTCCACGTGTAGGTCTCTGTTGCCCAGGACGACGTTCCTGACGCTCATCTTCCTCCCTTTCAGGTGGAAATTGTCCAGGGCGTTGTCCTTGGCCTTCCTGGCGACCTCCACGTGTAGGTCTTTGTTGTCCAGGACGACGTTCATGACGCTCGTCTTCCTCCCTTTCACTTGGAAATCGTCCAGGTCGTTGTTCTTGGCCTTCATGTCGACCTCCACGTGTAGGTCTCTGTTGTCCAGGACGACGTTCCTGACGCTCATCTTCCTCCCTTTCACGTGGAAATTGTCCAGGGCGTTGTTCATGGCCTTCCTGGCGACCCCCAGGTGAAGGTCTCCATTGTCCAGGATGACGTTCGTCTTCCTCGTCTTCCTCCTTCTCACGTGGAGGTTTCCATTGTCCAGGGTGTTGTTCCTCTTTCTCACCCTCTTGGTGACCTTTTTCTCTTCGTCCCGGTCCCGGTACCCTATGTTCTTGACGTTCATCATCTTCCTTTTCTTCGCAACGAGACCGGCAGTCATTGTGTTTGAGTGCTCCGTTCAGTTTGTTGTATCTCTGTAGGCACGTCTCATAGCAGGAGTTCCCCTGTTCGTACACAATGCCATAAGAGACACAAACTGAGCCCAGGAAAATAATTCCCAACAACAACAAAAGTGGAAATCGTGATTTGATTGTGGTAGCCATGATTTGAATTTTTCACTTTGGATGATGAAATAAATAATGAGATAAGGGATATTTATAGTCAGAGAAGATAGAGCTAGAAGAGTAACGTGCATAGGCATTTGGCCACAATGTGTCATGTATTTTGACGAGTGTTGAAATGAACAAAATTGAGGAATTTGGCAACTTTCATTAGGTTATGAACAGTTTGGGCTGCATAGGTGACACATTGGGTGCGTACGTGTTTTAACGCATGGAAGTTGGGGTCCAATCCATTTGAATTTACATGTATGCGGCAATCATGCTGTGTTTACTGAACATTGAGTTTGTGAAGTTTTGTTTTAATTAATTTGATGAACCTGGACATTCTTTGAGAAAAGTGAGTGTACTACTGGTTGGATTTTTATCATTTTATTTTATGCATGTGAATGAAGCAACCAGAGATTCTTCTGGTCACTGCTTTTATGTATCGATTATCTTGATTGAATAACTCATTTTATTTCTTTCTTTTTCCATCTAAAATTGACTCTTTAATAATTTTACTTAGAAAAATGACAAAAAAAATTTCCTAATTGTTTTTTTTTCTATAACTTTTATCAAAATATTATTCGTCATGTCATCCTATTCTAGTCTATTTTTTTTTAATTTAAAATAAAGCCTTGAATATTTTTAAACAACCATGATACTTGAACACTCGGGAACGGACACATTCAAAGGCTATGTGTGGCTAAAGCCACACATCCAACTTCCCTATTTTTTATTATAAATACGGATAATAGTCATTTTGATCTCTGAATGTGTAACGAGTAGTCACAATAGTCTCTCAATGTATTAAAATTTTAAAATAATCTTTGATTTTGCACTTTGTTAATCAAAATAGTTCGTGAAGTGACAATAAGTAAGTATATTGAAGGACTAATATGACAATATTAACGAAGTATTTTAATGTTATGGACTATTTTGATTAACAAAGTGTACAATCAGAGACTATTTTAAAATTTTGATACATTGAGGGACTATATGGCTACTCCTTACACATTCAGGGACCAAAATGACTATTACCCCTTATAAATAAAACACAATATGTTAAGAATAAGAACAAGTCAATAACATGTGCAAAACTTGTGGAAACAAATAAGTGCATCACATTTGCTATGATTTATAAGCTTTTGAAGTTGGTTTGCTCTTACGGGTAGCAACTGCGAGTGTTGAACGTGTTTTTTCAGCTATGAAATTAAAGTTGTGAATAGTCAACTATGTAACAAAATGGGTGATCAGTGACTAAATAACCGTGTTGGAACTTATATAGAAAGATATGTTCTTTTAACGATTAGCATTGATGTCATTTTAGCTCATTCTCAACAAATGGATAAAAGACGATTTTCATTGTAATGTATTGTATCAAACAATGTTATTTCTTATTTTTAGTATAGTTTGCATTATTGTTTCTTTGAAATTTTAGCCCCACATGTACCAAATGTCTAGATCCGCCCTTGTGAACACCTCATATTATGTAACAAAGAAAAAAAGAACAACTCATGTTCTCATTCATTCATCCATTCAACACCTCATTTTATTTTATTCTTTTGTCAAATAGCCAAATGGATGGCTCACATATTTTTATACATGGAGAAGTGGGGAGTTGAAGTTTGAACCTCAACTCTTATATAATATTGTCCTTGAAGCTATCAACTAAGTTGTGTTCACAAGACACACCTCATTTTCTATCCTTTTTTTTTATATCACAATACCAACCTATCCATACATTTTTCATTTTCAAAAATATGAGAAAAGTACGTCTCAACGGAAAAATTAAGAGTAATTGCCAACAACCAATAAAAATGAGCCATGAACAAATTTACAAGTGGTACCATAAATTAATTTTTTCTCGACTAATAAATTTATTTATATGATTAATTTTTATTATTTAATAAATAAATTACTCACAATTCTTCAAAAGTGTCTGGAAAAAACCCTCAACTTATCTCCACAACCGATATATTGTAGATAGGGGTGTTCATGGTTCATGAACTGCACTGAATTGAACCATATAAATGGTTTGGTTCAGTTCATAAAATCCATGTCAATAAAAACTGGTTAATTCTTAAAAACAGTTCCAATCCAGTTTAGAATCGGTTCAGAACCGGTTTATAGTTTTAAACCAGTTTACTTATTTTGAACCGGATTATTCTTGAACTGGTTTTCAAATCGGATTTTAGTTATTGTTTTAAAAAATCCATTTTTCAGTGACGCATGTAAAAATAAATTGGTTTTCAGTGATTATAATTTATTTGTTCAAAAAAAGTGATTATGACATATTTGTTAAAAAACAGATTATACGCAGAAGCTAGAAGCATTATGACTTATTTGTTCAAAAAAAGTGATTATGACATATTTCTTCAAAAACAAATTATACGCATAAGCTAGAAGCATTATGACTTATTTGTTCAAAAAAAGTGATTATGACATATTTCTTCAAAAACAGATTATACGCATAAGCTAGAAGCATTATGACTTATTAAAAAGTGATTATGACATATTTCTTCAAAAACAGATTATAAGCATAAGCTAGAAGCATTATGACTTATTTGTTCAAAAAAAGTGATTATGACATATTTCTTTACAAACAGATAATATGCAGAAGCTAGAAGCTTTAGACTTATTTGTTAAAAAAATGATTATGACTTATTTGATCAAAAACAGATTATACGCAGAAGTTAGAAGCATTATGACTTATTTGCAAAATGATTATGACTTATTTGAGTGACCTTTGGAAATAAATAATGTATATCGAATTATTAATATGGCAATTTCAATAAATTATAAACATAATTCATGACAACTCAAAGTATAGAAGAGTCGTTCATCACTCAACGAAAGTAGTGAGGCATTGATTATACAGAGAGTAGTGAAATAAATCCTAAGCAAATTACATTGAAGGGAAAACTGGTTTTCAATGTAATATTATTTAAGCAAATTCAGGTTGAACAAACAAAACAAGGGAAACAATGAATTGATGATTGTCCTTCCTCCTGACTCAATGCTCCCCAGCCTTCACCTGCGAATATGTACATGCAGAATTTCAGCTTACAGCGAAAATTCTAATTTAACAGAAATAGTAATATGGTTTAGAGGGTTAAGCTTAAAATTAATTGGTAACTAGCTAATATGTTTGTTGTGTGGTCTAGTCAAATAATTCACAAGAGGAGTTAGCTTTTCTACACATAATGTAATACACATGCATGTTCTACACATAATCAAGTTTCCACACCACCTCATCCAATGTGTACCAGAAGGAATAACTTAGCAGAAACTATCAGACTCAAACCAAGTTTCTGTAATGAGTGTTATAATGCTCTAGCTTTACAAGTCTAGTTTGGTAAATTATGCTCTAGCTTTGTGCCAGAAATGGGAAATAGATAATATGGAGGATAAACATGGCCTCTTTTTCACAATAAGGTCTATCCATTTAACTATTTAATCCCCTGAACTTGCAAAAGGGAGGGCTCTTAATTCATTCAAATCAGTGTGTACAATTTGATTGTAGAGGATATACAAAAGTATTAACAAATTCACATTATAGCAGTTCATTCATTGTTAACTAATGTCGAATAAAATCGTCCATTTCATTAATAAAAAATATAAAATAGTTCCTTTCAATACGAATATACAACACATAGCCTTAAAGTATCAACACATAGCTTTATAGCCTTTTTATTACCTCTGACAGTATGATTAGCTCTCACTTTCAAGGCACCAGAAGCAACATTAGCAACACCTCACTAGCAGCCTTCAAGAGCATGTTGTGAGCGATGACATATTGAAATAGGGTAGGTCTTGTCAAGAACAGAGATTTTGCAGCCAAGGAAGAGTGGATCAGGTGAGCCGGATAAGTGTCTGAAACTACAAGTTAGAGTAACACAATCATTGTTGTTTTACACAGCCACCAAAGTCTAAATCAATAAGATAACTCTACATATGTACAAAACAATATTAAATAAAGGGCGTAGACCTCACCTTCAAACCATCCTCTAGAATGCGAGTAAAGTAATTCTGCAATTCAGATCCCCAAAAATAAGTCAAAATTTCTTGCCAGTCAGGGGGGTTCTGCAAACCAAAAGCAGAGTTAAAAGTGAATGCAGTAAAACCTCAAACATGTCCTCCATAAGGCAATAGAAATGATCATTATTAGGCAAGAAGTAAAAACCAATAGTAGCCTCCTTAAGGAAAATAAGTTTAACATCTTGACCAAAATTCCTCAAACCATGATTTAGGTTTAAGAAAATAAGTAAAAACCAATAGTAGCCTCCTTATGAAAACAGCTTATAGCTTATATACAAGAATTTTAAGTTTATTATATATTTTATTATAGAAAGAGCTTATTATAGGCACTAATATGCTATAAGCACTTAATTAACAGGGCCTCAATCACTATTCTCTAATCTCTACTACTTTTAATCCAAAACCAGTTCAAATTCAAACAAACCAAACAGCTTAAGACATGTTCAGCTTATTTAGAAAAACTTATATCATAAGCACTTCAACATCTACTTATATAATAATCACAAACCACAAAACATATTCACAAACAAAATGCCCTAAAATATCAAACATATTCAGAAACAACAAATAATTAAAACTAAAGGAAAGAAACATAAAACCCCAATAAGAAACAAATCTAAACCATAAGAGAAAAGAACTGTTCAGAGAGAAAAGTATACCGGTTTGACGAATCGAATATAGCAAAGCTAACGAACAACAATTAGCTTGAAGGCAGCAACGACGAGAACGAAGATGACATGTACGATTATGGATCTGAGAAATACCGAACAGAAACAGCAAAACCTTCGCAGATTTGGAGCGATTATGGGTTTGAGAACAATTTTGGGAATGATTTTGTTAAGTTTAGGAACAACACAAATTGGGAATAAGTGATTATGGGTAATGGGTGACGAAATCGTGATTCATGGTGAGGGTGATGAGAAATCATGATTCTGGGTAGTTTGAGAAGTGATTATGCATTTCATGGTTTGAATTGGAACTAGGGTTCGTCCGAATTAGAACTAGGTTTAGTGAATTTGTGAATTGAGATCAATTTGGGGCTAGGGTTCTTCATCATTGTGGTTAGGGTTAGTGGTGAATTTGGGGTTCTGAATTGTTTTTGTGATATTTTTATTTTATTTATGTTTTTGATTTATTTTTATTATCAAAATAAATGGTTTTGGTGAAACAGTTTAAATCCGGTTATTTAATTAAGTTTGGTTAACTGAACTGTTTTATTTTTATGGTTCAGTTCATAAACCATTTAATATGGTTTGGTTTTTTTTTTTATGGTTTAGTGCAGTTCAGTTTGGTGATATGGTTCAGTTAACAATATTTTTGCACACCCATAATTGTCGAGTACTTCCTCTATTTCTTTTCTCGAGTCATTTATCATTTTCAAGTTTAAAACAATATCAATTATTTTTTCTTTCATGAATAACACTTTCAATTATTTATTGTAGAGAAAAACTATTCCCTCTTTTAAATACACTTTTGTTTCTTTTTACTTGTATTTTTAGAATTTAAAGTTATTTTATGTCAATTCTGCCCAAAACTCTCATTAATTATCTTTAAAAAAAATTATAAAATGGTTAATAAAGATTTGAAAAGTTTAAAAATAAATTTATCATAATCCACTCCTAAAAAAATCAATTTATTCTAAATGTAAAATTATATGTAAACATTCTTTTTTAATTAAGGACTTTAACGGAGAGAGAAAAATTTGGACTTTGAAAACAAATTTTGAACTCATTTTTTGTTGAAGAACTTTTTGTAATGTTCTAAACATGTATGCAAACAATCATTCAAAAATACTTGTTGACTTAAGAGTACGGATAAAACTACTTGCATGATAATTTTATAAGATTAAAAAGTGTTTTATTTTTTATGTAGACGAAAAACGAAACCTGATAATTTTGTAGATACAATATACATATTTTTGCCTAATAAATATGGAAGGTAGTTAAATATGTATTTGGTCCCTATAAATATACAAACTTTTCGTTTTAGTCCCTGTAAAATTCTTCTTCGCTTTTTAGTCCCCCAAAAGTTTTTCATCTTCACTTTTGGTCTCTCCTTTCAAGTAAACTCACATGTAGAATTCATATTTTTGAATAAAATTTTGCAGAGAAGTTTATAATATTATAAGAATCTCTCCCAAAAAAATTTAGAATTTTTTAACAAAACATGAATTAAATATAAATTTTATATTTTTGGAAAGTTAAAAATCCATATTTAATTCATGTTTTGTTAAAAAATTCTACTTTTTTTTTGGAGGGTTTTTTTATAATATTCTACACATTTCTGTACAATTTCATTAAAAAATACAAAGACTACACTTTAGTTGACTTAAAAATATGGACCAAAAGTGGTGATTGAAAATTTTTAGGGACTAAAAGTTGAAGGAAAAATTTAAAGGGACTAAAAAGGAAAAATTGATATATTTATAGGGACCAAATACATATTTAACCCTAAAATTAAAATCATAAATAACTTCTAGGCAAATTTTGACATCGGACATCATATAAATATATAACTTTGATTTTTGTTATGTTAATTAGTATCCTTGAGGCATTTGATAAAGAAGCAAAAAAAATGTATTGAAAATAATATTTTTTGAACTTCTTAACGATTGACTATTGATAAGTGCCACAAATGAGTTAAAAAACATAGTTAATTTAAGCACTTAAGTAGCTTGTTTTGCAAGTTATCATGGGAAAAGCTCATAATCACTGATCAAATGCCCAATATTGCTTTTACTTCTTTCCCCATCCATTTGTGCAGGAAAATGCAAGCCAGGACATGATTTGAGCAAAGAATCAAGAAAAAAAGAATCTGATAAACTCGCCCAGCGAGCTAATGGCGAGCTCAGGCAGGGATTTTCAGGAGCAGGGGAACTTGATTTCGCTCAGCGAAATATTCATCGCCCAGCGAGATCCAAGGCGGTTTAATGTTACTTGAAGACGTGGCTGAAAACCACTGGTGAAGAAATCTCAACTCGCCGGGCGAGTGAAATCTCACCGAGCGAGATGTCACTTTCAGCTTTTAGTATTTAAGCTTTGTTTCATACTTTTTTGCTTAGAACATTATTATTACAGTTTTGTAATATTATTAGGTTAGAGTTTTAGACAGAAAATAGGGCTAAGAGAGGTGATCTTCATGGAGCAAGAGTGATTGAAGTGTGAAGTCAACTAAGACTCTTTGGGAAATCAAGAACTTAGGCTTGGATCTTCATCTTTCTTTACACTTTTGTATAGTTGTCATGAAAATGAACAACTAACTCCCCTTTGTTGGGATTGGAGGTACTTTATCTAGCTGATAAGTGCTTAAAAGTTGTTATATTTTGCTAACTTTTAGGGCACTTATGATTACTTGTTGTACAAGTTACCTTAGGATTAGGGCATAAATGTGTTAGAAATGCAATAAATGTGATCCTAAGTCTTACCCCATGTGATTATGCAGGAAATACATGCTTGAACCTGATTGAAGCAAAAGATTGAAGCTTTTCTGGATGCCATCGCTACAAGCGCAGAAGCCATCGCTAGTAGCGAGGATAGGCAGGGATTTCCAGGAAGCCATCGCTTGAAGCCCAGACTCCATCGCTAGTATCGAGCTTAGGCAGGGATTTACAAGGGTTCATCGCTTGTAGCGATGAACTAGACGCTTGAAGCGAGCCTAGGCAGGGAATTTCAAAGGCTGGTCGCTTGTAGCGACAGACCTTGTCGCTATAGCGACCAGAGGGGCGGTTTAATGCTGATGGTGACGTGGAGCTCTATGATTGGCCAGTTGAAGTCCTCGCTACAAGCGACAGGCTGGTCGCTTGTAGCGAGCGTGCATTTTCTCAGCACATAAATAGAATTTTAAGCTCATTTTTTAGAGATAGCTTTTTATCAGTTTTAATATTTTCCAGAGCTTAGAAAACTTGTTATCTTTGAGAGAGAATGGGCATAGAGGGAGAAGAACTTCAAATAGCAATTTGATTTGGATTGAAGAAGATCTTAAGAAGCTTTGAGACATCAAGCTCTCACATATCTTCATCTTCCTTTCTTATTTTGCCATAGTTGTCATGACAATGATCAACTAATCTCCTTTGTTGGGATTAATAGGTAATCAATCATTCATGTTGTAAACTTTTGATTATTCAATATATGATTCTAGCAATTTTTATATACCATTGAATTTCTTCTTGCTTTTCAATCTTATGTTTGATTTAAATGTTGTTGAAAAAGACTTTTGAATCTAGGTTTAGAATGATTTTCTATCAAGATAAGAAATTCTAGAAATGGGATTTGGTTTTGATAATTACATTATAGTATTGGATCATAAAGCTTTTGAATCGTTTAATAGATTGAGAAATCATCGATTAAACGATACAATCGATCTCACGACGTCATTTGAGAAATCAATGATGTTGTTGAGCAATACGTAATAATGTCATATATAAGAAAAGCTAGAATTCGTATTTGTAATCAATCGGATATAAACGATGTTTGATTGATGAAAGTTAATCCTAACACCTTCTATGTCCTATTACTCTACTATTTATTTATTATGTTTTTAAAATGATGAGTAGTGTAGTATAAAAAACAAGTTAAACCCTAACTTAAGACGATAATCGAAGTTGAACGGTTTATGATATCACGTTAATCCCTGTGGAACGATATAAAAACGATACTTGCATCTGCAGTACTAACAAAATGGCGCCGCTGCCGGGGATTAAAGTTATGATATTATAATCATTGCAACTTTAATTATGGTTTTAAGCAATTTTGCACAAAATTCTTTTATGTATATAACTAATATTTCTTATCCATCTTGTTTGCTAATCCTTTGTGGTCAGATTGTTGATATCGTTTATGCGAGGTCAAGTTTCAGAGGACCAACTTCTTTTTGATCCCGAGATAGAGAGAACAGCTAGAAGAAACAATAGTAAGAATCGGAGAAAGAAGCAACAAGCAAGGAAGAGGCAACAAGAGGAGAGTTCTGTTTCTAGTCATTCATCAAATCCAAGCCAAGAGTTACAAATGGCTGCAGTTGAAGATCCTGGAGGTTCAGGAAGTCGTGGGATGCCATGTACTAATAGTCCACGTCGTTTCGCACAATTGGGGAAAACACCGAGGACTGCCAAGCAAACAGAGATGAAGACGGGGATATTACAAATCTTATATGCTAATCCATTCTCAGGATTAGACCATGAAGACCCGTTCCAACATCTCACAAAATTCTATGAGATTGCGGGAACCCTTGGTGAGACGGAGAATAACGAGGAAGCTATGTGGATGAGGATGTTTCCACACTCATTGATTGGTAAAGCTAAGGAGTGGTACTTGGACTAGCCACCGACGGTAATGACGAACTGGAACACGCTTGAGGAGAAATTCCTTGAGAGGTTCTTCCCTCAGAATCGTTTCATGGAGGCGAAGACAACTATTGCGGTGTTTTCACAAGGTACAAGTGAAACACTATGTGAAGCCTGGGAGCGTTTCAAGTCAATGCTCAGAAGATGTCCGAACCATGGATTTGATGAATTAACACAAATTCATCTCTTCCGGAACGGAATGCAACAACAATCCAAGCTATTGCTAGACGCTGCTGCTGGTGGTTCTTTGATGGTCAAGAGCGCCGAGGATGCTGTTGCTATTATTGAGAGAATGGCGTTGAATGATCACCAAGCTCATCACAACCGAAGCCAAAGCCAAAGGAAGGCGGGAATCCTAGATTTGGGAACTAATGATGCGATCCTTGCACAGAATAAGTTGCTCACGCAACAAGTGGAAGAGTTGACAAAGAAAATGGCCAACCTTCCTCAACAAATGAAGGACATCCAGAACGAACAAAGAAGACAACACCAAGTCGCATCTTGCGAGCTTTGTTCGGGAGACCACCCAACCGGATTTTGTCCGCCCCCTACAGAAGAGGTAAGCTATGTTGGTAATCAACCAAGGCCTCAACAGTTTCCTAACCAATTCCAAAGCCATCCAAACAACTTCCCAAGAGGGAATAATCAAAACTATGGCCAAGGGTGGAGACCAGAAGCTGGGCAGTATAACCGACAACCTTACCAGAATTATAACCAATATCAACCTCCACAACAAAACCGCAACCAATCCACTGATGAAACCCTCAATCAATTCATGCAGCAGTCAATGGCCAACCAGAAGAACACTGATGCGTCCATTAAAAATCTGGAGACGCAAGTGGGTCAATTGGCACAACAACTTTCTCAAGCTACTCAACAAGGCGGAACCTTTACCGCCAACACACAAACCAACCCGAAGGATCATGCATCATCATCGAAATGACAATTAAGTCATTTTGATGAGGAAGTCCTTGCAAAAAGAGACAACGAAAATTGCAAGGCAATTGCTACAAGGAGCGGGAAGGTAATTGGCAAAGGTATAGGGGACAATCTTGAAGTAGAGAGAAGGGTTGTTGAGAATGAGGTGAAGGAGAAGGATGATGATGAAGGACGTGAGGAAGAAACGGAAGATGTACATATAGAGGATGTAGTTGAAAAAAATAATAAGGATGTAGTTGAAAATGAGAACATTGTATGGAAGAAGGATGTGGTGAAGGAGAAGGGCAAGAAGCAAGAAATAGTGAAGAATGCACCGACACCACACCTACCTTACCCAACTACACCAGCCAAAAAAGAGAAAGAGAGGCAGTTTGCTAGGTTCCTTGAAGTTTTCAAAAGGTTACAAATCAATATACCATTCTCGGAAGCCCTAGAGCAAATGCCGACGTATGCCAAGTTCATGAAGGAAATCTTCTCCAAGAAGAGGAGGTTTAATGAAGAAGAAACAATTTTGCTAGACGCAAATTGTAGTGAAATCATCCAGAATACATTGTCAAGAAAGAAGAGAGATACGGGCAAAGTTACATTGCTCGTGTCCATTGGCAATGTAGATGTCGGCAAGGCACTCATTGATTTAGGTTCAAGTATCAACCTAATCCCATTATCCGTTGTCAAAAGGATTGGTGATATAGTTGTGAAGAGAACCAACTTAACCTTGCAATTAGCCGACAAATCCTACACTCGTCCATTGGGAATTGCTGAAGACGTGTTGGTGAAAGTCGACAAGTTCTTGTTCCCCGTCGACTTTGTAGTGATGGACATTCCGGAGGATGATGATGTGCCACTACTTCTTGGGAGAACTTTCATGCAAACGGCACGGATGATGATTGATCTTGACGGAGGCTTAATGAAAGTCCGTGTGGACGATGAAGAAGTCAATTTCAACATCCATGAAGCAATGAAATTTCCTAGTGATAAAGCTGCGTGCTTCAAGATGGATGCAACGGAAGAATTGATAGTTGATACGAGAAACCAGTTGCATGACTTGACGCATCTTGAGAGAGTTTTGACAAACGCACTAAGTATCCTAGGAGAGGAAGATGAGCTAGAGCTTGAAGAGTGTTTGAAGGAGCTCGATTCGTTGAAGGAAATTCCTCCTCACAAAGCCAAAATCGAGGAATTGACGAATGAAGCTAAAGTAGAAGAAGTGAAGCCGTAGATGAAGATCTTGCCCTCACATTTGAAGTATGTGTTTCTTGATCAAGAGGGTAAGAAACCGGTAATCATAAGCAGCTCCTTGTCAAACCATGAAGAAACAAGATTGGTCGAAGTTTTGAAGTCCAACAAAGAAGCAATAGGTTGGACACTATCCGACTTAAAAGGGATAAGTCCTTCCTATTGCATGCACAAGATCATGATGGAAGAGGATTATAAGCCGGTAGCACAACCTCAAAGACGGCTAAACCCAAACATGAAAGAAGTAGTCCGGAAAGAAGTGGTGAAGCTACTTGAAGCCGGCATGATATATCCGATCTCGGATAGCACTTGGGTTAGTCCGGTTCAAGTTGTCCCTAAGAAGGGAGGTATGACGGTTATCACGAATGAGAAGAATGAGCTCATACGGACAAGAACCGTGACCGGTTGGAGGATGTGTATTGACTACCGGAGGTTGAACAAAGCAACTAGAAATGATCATTTTCCTCTACCATTTATGGATCAAATGCTAGAGAGGCTGTCAGGACAAGCTTTTTACTGTTTCCTTGACGGGTATTCAGGTTACAATCAGATATCGGTGAATCCAGACGATCACGAGAAGACTGCATTCACATGTCCTTTTGGGGTATTCGCATATCGACGCATGCCGTTCGGTTTATGTAACGCTCCAGCAACATTTCAACGATGCATGCAAGCTATCTTTGCCGACTTGATAGAGAAAAGCATTGAAGTGTTCATGGACGACTTCTCAGTTTTCGGGTCATCATTTGATTTATGCTTGAAGAATCTGGACACGGTACTGAAACGGTGCAAGGAAACCAACTTGGTGCTCAATTGGGAGAAGTGTCACTTCATGGTAACCGAGGGTATTGTCCTTGGTCACAAGATCTCCTCCAAGGGTATTGAAGTTGATAAAGCTAAGATCGACGTGATAGGAAAACTTCCACCGCCAGTCAATGTCAAAGGAATCCGAAGTTTCCTAGGCCATGCCGGGTTCTATCGGAGATTCATCAAAGACTTCTCAAAAATTGCCAAGCCATTGAGCAACTTGCTCAACAAAGATAAGTCTTTTGATTTTGATATTGACTGTTTAAATGCTTTTAATAGTTTAAAGGATAGCTTAACATCCGCACCCATAATCACCGCACCAAACTGGACATACGATTTTGAACTTATGTGCGATGCAAGTGATTATGCGGTAGGCGCGGTGTTAGGTCAACGCAAAAACAAAATTTTTCATGCTATACACTATGCAAGTAAAGTTTTAAATGACGCACAAGTTAATTATGCTACCACTGAAAAAGAATTACTTGCCATAGTGTTCGCATTAGAAAAATTTCGTTCGTATCTCATTGGTTCAAAAAATTGTTATCTGGACTGACCATGCAGCTATCAAGTACTTAATTACCAAACCCGACTCAAAGCCGAGACTCATCCGTTGGATGTTGCTACTCCAAGAGTTTGATTTGGAGATTAAGGACAAGAAGGGGACTGAGAACCTAGTAGCTGATCATCTGTCAAGATTGGTGAACAATGAGATAACAAAGAATGAAATGGACATCCTTGAAGAGTTCCCGGATGAGCAGTTGCTTATGGTGCAAGAAAGACCATGGTTCGCTGACATGGCCAACTATAAAGCAATGGGTTTCATACCGGAGGATTACGCATGGCAAATGAAGAAGAGGTTGTTGAGAGACGCCACTCAATTCATTTGGGACGACCCGTACCTCTTCAAGATTGGAGTAGACCACTTAATAAGAAGATGTGTTGCAAGAGAAGAAGCCAAGGACATCATGTGGCACTGTCACAACTCGCCATATGGAGGTCATTACAGTGGAGAAAGAACTGGAGCAAAAGTTCTTCAAGCTGGCTTTTATTGGCCCACCTTGTTCAAAGACTCATATGAACATGTGAAAGAATGCGAGAGTTGCCAGAAAACCGGAGGGATTTCAAAGAGGAATGAAATGCCTCTACAAAGTATCCTTGAAGTCGAAGTCTTCGATTGTTGGGGTATTGACTTTGTAGGGCCATTTCCATCTTCTTTGAACAACGAGTATATTCTGGTGGCTGTTGATTATGTGTCAAAGTGGGTAGAGGCAATAGCATCTCAGAAAGCCGATAGCAAGACGGTGGTCAAGTTTCTGAAAAGAAACATCTTTTCCCGATTTGGAACTCCAAGAGTGCTAATAAGTGATGGAGGTTCACACTTCTGCAATCAACAGTTAGCAAAAGCACTTGAGCACTATGGAGTAAAGCACAAGGTAGCTTCACCATACCATCCACAGACCAACGGTCAAGCCGAGGTATCCAACCGTGAAATCAAACGGATACTTGAGAAGACCGTGTCATCTTCAAGGAAGGATTGGGCGATGAAACTGGACGAAGCGTTGTGGGCCTATAGGACCGCATACAAAGCTCCTACGGGTTTCACACCATTCCAGTTGGTGTATGGGAAAGCATGCCACTTGCCGGTCGAGTTGGAGCACAAAGCGTTTTGGGCGCTCAAGTTTTTGAACTTTGATCAAGAGCAAGCTGGGGAGAAGAGAAAGCTTCAGATGCATGAGTTAGAGGAAATGCGTGACCAAGCCTATCAGTCAAGCAAGCTTTATAAGGAAAAGGTTAAACGGTATCATGACAAGAAGATCATGAAGAGGGAATTCAGGCCTGGTCAAATGGTCTTGCTGTTCAATGCAAGGCTACGACTATTTCCGGGTAAATTGAAGTCCAAGTGGTCCGGACCGTTCATGATAAAGGAAGTGAAACCTTATGGAGCTGTGGAATTAGAGGATCCTATCACCAAGTCGACATGGACAGTGAATGGACAGAGGCTTAAGCCATATTTTGGAGGTGAAGTCGTTCGGCACACGACGACGATTTCACTCATCGATTCTTATGCGTAAGCGAATCAGGCGTCGATCTAATGACGTTAAACAAGAGCTTGTTGGGAGGCACCCCAATTTTGTAAGTATGTTGCGTTTTTAGTGTTATTTTTACTTCTGTACAAGTATTTATGCATGTTGGGATAGTGGCTAGAACTCAAAATTTAATTTTTCTGTTTCCTGTCATGGTCGCTACAGCGACCAACTCATCGCTGTAGCGATCGAATTTACACTACGTCGCTGTAGCGACGCACTTGTCGCTTGTAGCGATGAATTTTGCACTTGCGCTTGTAGCGCCAAACCATGCTTGTAGCGATGGGCTTTTTGCCTGTCGCTGTAGCGACGGATCGCGCGCTTGTAGCGAGCGTATCAGAAAACAATTTTATTTTTTCAAAGCCACTACTGTCGCTTCAGTAACCCCCAACCACCTTCTTTAATGCTATAGCCGTTGTTTTCTTACATTTTCGCACCCTTTACACTTCTGTAAACACTCCTTTCCATTTCTGCATTTGTTCATTTCAATCTCTGCACAATCCTGCAAAATCCACTCTTTACCTGCAATAATCTTACTAGATCATCCTTCAGGTATGTATTTCGCACCTTTCTGTCACTGTTTTTCAGCTTTTTACTTGTTAATGGTGCCTGCATGTTGATTTAGAATTTTAGGGTTTAGGGTTTTTATGATTTTTGAACTTAATGAATGCCCTGTTGTTTACCCATGTTTAGATATGATTTAAGCTTAAGTAAATGCCCTAGAATCACTAGGAAAACTCTCCTTTAATCCTCATGTTTATAGAAATCGTATTTTGGAAAAACCCTTTGTAAAAATTCAAAATAAATTAGGGTTTTTGAGGATTTAGGAGGTTTAGGTGATTGTTAGTCATTTATTTTAGCTTTAAGCTGGATTTCGCATGCTACAAGTTAGTTAAAATCAGAAAAAACATGATTTTTGAAAATGGGTTTCCTCGCTAGAACTGCGCTTGTAGCGCAGGAAACTGACATTTTCTGGGTTTCGTCGCTACAGCGACCAAGCTGTCGCTTGTAGCGAGCGAACCCAGAATTTGTTTTATTTTTGTTTTGATTGAAACTTGACTTGTGTCCTACCTAATTTTCATCTGTTTTAAATCATTTTGTAGGAATGGCACCTAAAACCTCGTCTAAACGTCAAAGGAATGTTGAAAGCTCCTCGTCACGACCAAGAGTAAACGTTCAACCACACGACACGAGCCGGTTCCTGAGTTTCAGAAATCAAGAAAGGTACGAAGAGCTGAGGACAAGACGCATCTGGTCTGAGAAGCGGTTCGAGATATCTGAAGAGGGGGAGTATGGAGGCATAACAGCAATGATCAACGAGAGGAAGTGGGGAATTCTTTGCACGCCACCCAGGAGGATTAACTATGACATCGTGCGCGAATTCTACGCGAACGCGATCCCCTCTGATCCATCTGATGAGTTTACATGGACGACCTACGTGCGAGGGCGCACCATCACCTTCGATCGCATGTCCATCAACGCGTATTTGGGCAAGCCTCTGGAACTAGTTGAAGAAGATAATCCGCTTGCACCCACTGCGCTTTGTGATTTCTGTGAGCATCAGAGGAGTGTTGAATGGGATCACGAGAGCATCGCACGGGACATCTTCCAGGAGGGGAAGAGTTATGATTTGAGTAGGGCTTCGGGTAAGCCTTTCCGAGCATTTCGAGAGGACATGACCACCGAGGCTCAGGTAGTTCTTACCCTTATTTTGTATAACATCCGCCCCAAATCTCATACTTCTTCCACCACCTTAGATGTGACCCCTCTTGTTCATTATATCCTCACTCAGCGTCAGGTTGACGTTGCTAGGCTGATAGCAAATGAGATGAGGATAGTAGCTGAGAGTGGTATTTTACCCCCGGGCAAACCTAAATGCCCTCTGACTTTTCCCGGGTTGATTATGGGACTATGTAGGAGAGCTAGAGTGCACATGCCATCACAGGTTGATGAGGAAATTAAAAATCCTATTGATGATAGATACATCAATAGGTACTGCTCTACACCTGCACCTGTTGCCCCACCTCATACCTCAGCTGGACCATCCACCTCAGCAGGACCTTCTCATGTACCACCACCACCACCTCAGCATACTAGCCACCCTAGCCACCCGACCATTCCACCATTGGACTTCTCGAGTTGGGATTCTGCTACTGTGAGCTCTTTTCTGTTGGCGCAGAATGCGTCAAATCACCGGGCACTTACTACGATTCAGAGCCATCTGCACGACAGTGGCCAAAGCCCGTGGACACCTGCTTTCTTCTCTGAGCACATCGCTTGGCCTGGGGACAGGCCATTCTTTCCAGGAGGGGCAGATGCAGCGGATGCTGGTGATCAGCAGGATGCCGGTGATGAGGGTGATGACGACGCTGATGTTGATGATGATCTGGATGATGACTCCTCAGCAGCTACAAATTCTATTGATCGCATGGCAGCTGACTTGATAGACTCTGAGGACATGACAGACTCAGATTGATGATGCAGAGCTGCAGATCTTGATTTGTTTTCTCTTTCGTTTTATTTATTCAGCTTTGTACTTTAACATTTTTATTTATGCTTTGTACTTTGATTATGTTTCTTTTGTACCATGGATGATGTACCTTTTTGGTTTAAGTTAATTATGTTTATGTTATTTATTTTGGGTATAACATGTTAGTATAGTTTATATTCTAGTTATGTTTTGTTATTTATTTATGTTAAATTTTTTTGGATATTATACCAACAAATGTTGAAAGAAAGATGAAAGATTCAAAAGCCAATGCTTGAACTTTGAATCATCTGAGTGATAATGATAGAATGAGTGTTAAAGCGCACAGCTAAGGTACTCGTTTTCTTGTTTTTCTAGGTATATTCGTGAATGTGAATAAGTTCTTTACACACACAAGTTAATTTATTCAGTTTTTAAGCAAGCATTTGTTTAGTTTTGAACCAATATAGAACTAGCCATAATGTGAGGAATCCTCAACCATTGTATATATATGCAGGAGACCAATATCATGTTTAACTCAGTTATATTATGTTAAATCTGTTGTTGTTTTAATTTGTATAAGAGCATTGAAATGATCAAGGCAATTTTTTGAAATTGAGAGAAATACTTGACCAAATGAACCTACCCTGTGAGATGTGTGAGTATCTGTTAACCCATCTGAGCCTAATGGAATCAGAATTGTTAACTGTGGACTGTCAATTTAATAAGCTCATCTGCTTATTTAAATTGCCGGAGTTTGTAAAAAAAAAATTCAGTTCATAGTTAACTCTTTATTAAATTCTGATAGTTGTTTTCTTTTGAACCCTTATCCATCGTTTTTATTGACCTTTGCCATAATAACAAAGGAACATTCGATTAGGGTATCATTGAAATAAGTTGGGGAGAAAGGAAGGTTTTATTTATGTCAATGTAAGGGTGAATGTGTTAATTGATCTTGACAACAAGAAAAAGAAAAGAAAAGAAAAAAGAAAGAAAAGCAAACCAAGAAAAAGAAAAGAGAAAAATGAAAAGGTTTGCAAGATTTCAAAGAAAAAGTTGTCAAAGATCAATCAAGAATAGAAAAGTTGGAAATTCACCAAGTGTTGTATTGGAAAAAGAAGGAAGTGTGTAATTAGATTGAATGTTTCCTTTTGCTTGGCCATTTGAATTCAAATATCCCACATATGACAATTCTTTTGTAACCTAGCCCAATTACAACCCTTAAAGACCTTTTGATCAATGCCTTTTATGCTTTTGGAAATGATAATTAGATAGACACATAATTTGATTGTATGTTATCATGTTTATTGGATGAGTGTTCATAACCCTTACAAATGATTTCAATTGTTCATATACTTTATATAGAAGTGTGTTAGGTTTGGTTCAAATTTAAACATGTTGCTTGTTTAGGATTGTATGATTTAATTCCTTGTGTTTAGAACTAGTTCACATTTGTAGAATGTATCTTGTTTAATGAGAGATTGAACTTTAGCTTGCGCAATCACATTTGAATCACTCACTTGATAATTATTTCTTCGCACTTTTGAATCCTTTGCTAATTGCTCAATACTGTGGTTTCAAAGCTATGAAAAATTTCCTTTTGTTCTTTGGTTTGAGGACAAACCAAAATGTAAGTTGGGGAGAGTTTGATAAGTGCTTAAAAGTTGTTATATTTTGCTAACTTTTAGGGCATTTATGATTACTTGTTGTACAAGTTACCTTAGGATTAGGGCATAAATGTGTTAGAAATGCAATAAATGTGATCCTAAGTCTTACCCCATGTGATTATGCAGGAAATACATGCTTGAACCTGATTGAAGCAAAAGATTGAAGCTTTTCTGGATGCCATCGCTACAAGCGCAGAAGCCATCGCTAGTAGCGAGGATAGGCAGGGATTTCAAAGGCTGGTCGCTTGTAGCGACAGACCTTGTCGCTATAGCGACCAGAGGGGCGGTTTAATGCTGATGGTGACGTGGAGCTCTATGATTGGCCAGTTGAAGTCCTCGCTACAAGCGACAGGCTGGTCGCTTGTAGCGAGCGTGCATTTTCTCAGCACATAAATAGAATTTTAAGCTCATTTTTTAGAGATAGCTTTTTATCAGTTTTAATATTTTCCAGAGCTTAGAAAACTTGTTATCTTTGAGAGAGAATAGGCATAGAGGGAGAAGAACTTCAAATAGCAATTTGATTTGGATTGAAGAAGATCTTAAGAAGCTTTGAGACATCAAGCTCTCACATATCTTCATCTTCCTTTCTTATTTTGCCATAGTTGTCATGACAATGATCAACTAATCTCCTTTGTTGGGATTAATAGGTAATCAATCATTCATGTTGTAAACTTTTGATTATTCAATATATGATTCTAGCAATTTTTATATACCATTGAATTTCTTCTTGCTTTTCAATCTTATGTTTGATTTAAATGTTGTTGAAAAAGACTTTTGAATCTAGGTTTAGAATGATTTTCTATCAAGATAAGAAATTCTAGAAATGGGATTTGGTTTTGATAATTACATTATAGTATTGGATCATAAAGCTTTTGAATCGTTTAATAGATTGAGAAATCATCGATTAAACGATACAATCGATCTCACGACGTCATTTGAGAAATCAATGATGTTGTTGAGCAATACGTAATAATGTCATATATAAGAAAAGCTAGAATTCGTATTTGTAATCAATCGGATATAAACGATGTTTGATTGATGAAAGTTAATCCTAACACCTTCTATGTCCTATTACTCTACTATTTATTTATTATGTTTTTAAAATGATGAGTAGTGTAGTATAAAAAACAAGTTAAACCCTAACTTAAGACGATAATCGAAGTTGAACGGTTTATGATATCACGTTAATCCCTGTGGAACGATATAAAAACGATACTTGCATCTGCAGTACTAACACTAGCTTAGATGTAATCTTTGATCTTTAAATATGTGATTCTAGCAACTTATGTGATATTGAGTTTATTCTTGCTATTCATTATTATGTTTTGATTTAAATGTTATTGACGAATACTTTTGAATCTTTGGTGAGAATAATATTCTATCAAAATAAGAAATTCTAGATATGGAATTTGGTTTTGATAATCACTTAAAGTATCGAGACTTAAAGCTTTCGGATCGTTTGATAGATTGAGAAATCGTCTATTAAACGATATGATCGATATCACGACGTCATTTGGACACGAATGACTTTGTTGAGTGATACGTGATAATTTCGTTAAAACGCTAGAATTCATATGCATGATTATTAGATTATTTTCGATGCTTGATTGAGGAACTCCGATTTCAACGCTTTTATTCCATATTTCTTGTCGTCTTTATTTCCGTTTTTAGGTTCCAATAGTTTATATGCAAACAAGTTATAAAACCCTTACTCAAAACGATAACTATTGTTGAACGACTTGAGATAGCGCACTAGTCCCTGTGGAGACGATATAAAAAATACTTACTTTTGTTGCTACCAACAACTATACAAGTTTCGAGATAGTTATGTTGTTCATGTGAGCATAGCTCAGTTGAGAAGAACATTATGATATGTAAGGTTCGGTGTTCAAATTCCAAATTCTTCACTTAGATTGTACTTGAAAAAATTTATAGCCACGAGTTCTTGAAAAAAAAAAAGTTTCAAGATAATTTTGCTATATTTAGTTATTTAAATAATGTCACCTTAATGAGAAAAAGACACTTGTTCGAGAAGTATTTTATACTATGTCAACATACATACTGTATCCATTTTTATACATTAGATTGTACTCTCTCTATCCTAAATTATTAGTTATTTTGAGATAAAATTTTGTATCAAATTATAAGTTACTTTACAATATCAATAAAAATTAATATTATTTATTTATTATATCCTTAATTATTTATTATTTTCTCTTCCTTCAATTATTTACTAATTTACTTCACATATTTGTAAAATAACTTATAACTTCTCTTTCTAATATAAAATTAATTACATTTTTTAATTTGTTGAAAATGTTCTAAATGACTTAATCCCTTCGTCCTAAAACAAGTGACATCGTTTGATTATGTGCATTATTCACATATCATACTTTGATCATATTTTTTTACTATTATATAAAGACAAATTATAGCATATAAGATGTTTGATTTGTCTCAATGAATATTTTAAAATATCAAATTTTCATAATTTTTTCTAATACATACTTATAGATATTTAATATTAAAAATGTGTATTGACATGTGTAAAACAACCGATTCCTTGGGGGAGGAAGGGAGTATAATTTAAAATGGATGAGTATTAGGGTGCATATCTCTTATTGGTTGATGATAGAATGGCATCCGAAATCAAACCGTTGAGTTTCTTGGTTGATGATAGAATGGCAATTGTTACTTAGCTATCAAAGCAATTATTGCTACTATCTAGGCGGTCCACTACAAACCCGTAGGGTGCATATCTCTTATTGTGCGGTTTGTTTTACCCAATACGTCCAACCATTCCATTTTAAGATAACTCTGCAAAATTCTCAAATAGAAATTTAATGGAGTTATTCGAACTTGAGTTCTTAAATGTGTCCGTAAGTGGTACATATTATTTTATGTGTCCGTTAGTATCAATTTGAACTTGACTTCTTAAACTCGTTGATGTTAATATTTAGGCTTAAATATCTTTTTAGTGCCTTAATTAATTTTAAAAATCTAATTTGGTCTCTTATTATAAAAATTGGTCAATTTGATCTCATAATCTAAAATCAGTCAATTTGCAATCTTAAGTTAAAATGGGGCGAATTTCGTCAATGAGTATAAATAGAGAGACCAAAATTATAATTAATTTTTTTAATACAAAAGTGTGTGAATCACATGAAAATATAGGATATTTAAGGAATCTCTTCTCTCCATAAGCACTTTATGTGATAACCTAACTTGTTCCCTCACTTCAATTTAATGACCTAACTTGGCCATTAAAAAAAGTGTCTCTAACATCTACTCGTATGTTATTTCTTAATCTTCTAGCCATGTCTCTTTTGATTATGAGTTGCTAGATTTTTTTGATTAGTTCATATAGATGAACTTTTTCCTAGCTATTTGAACCATGTAATTTGTCGAGTTACCTTTGGATACAATTGATCAACTTAGCTTTATTCGGTTAATATTTCTTATTAATGTTGTTTATGTGTTTACAAATGTTCATAAATTGATCTACACCTCATTAATGACTATTAACCCTAGCACGAGGCTTGAACTAATTTTAAAAGTTTAATATGTAATAGCTTTATACATATTATATTACCACTTTGTGATATTATAGTTTTAACGCGCGATCAAACATTCGATGATTTTGGACTCACCTAAGACGTTAGAGAGTTGTAACCAAAGAAGCGGGTTAAGTACCAAGACAATGAATTAACTATTTTTATTAGAACGTCGTGAAGCTAAGAAAATCGATTATAGCCTCTGGACCTAGTTATGAAACAACGAAGAAGAAGGGATTAAAAAATGACCTAATCGTTTTTCTTCCCTGATTTTATATTTTATTGCAAACCAAACATATGCCATGTGCATCCCTTAATTTTGCATATCCTATGTATACTTGATTTGTCAAATTGAAATTGAAATAATCTTTATGGAGATGAACTTATAAATTTTACTAGTTTATGATAGTTTTACGTACTTGCTAACCGACCATCACAGCCAGTTAGGTTCTTCTAATCCAATGGAAGTCAACCTCACCGTATCTCAGAAAGTTATTCTCAACACCGAGTCTGAAAGCGAGTTTATTATGGAAGTTCAAAAGTGTTGTCATTGAGGAACATGCAAAGAGAGATGCAATCATCTGATCACCATCTTTTTTCTTTAATTACCTAGCTAGTGAGATTTTGTGCCAAACTATTCAATTGATTGTTGTTTTTTTTTTTGCATATGAGTGTATCCATGCTTGATGTTTAGTTTCTAGAACTTGTATTGCTTCTCTAATGTCTATTGGTTATACTTTACAAACGCTAAGGAGTTTTTTGTTTCTTGCCCTGAGCTTTTTCAATCCACCTTGTTATAAATTAGCTTTTGCTAAACCAACGTTGGTCCTGTAAAAAGTATCCCTCTTTGTTTCTATGACAAATCAAATTAGAAGCCTATACACGTGAAAAAAATTTAAACATGTCTCATTGGAGTTAGCTTGATCTTAAGTTTGGGGCTGCCCTTTGGAATTAACAACAATCTAAGTTTGGGGTGGGGATACTAGAGAACTTAATTACTATAAAGAAAATGTAGACTAAACCATCTAAGACCAGTCTACGAAAAAAAGAGCCAAAAGTAAAAAATTTGTCTCTTAAAAAAAGTAGTTCTCTAGTACTAGCTATGTTGTTTTGCCAAAGTGTAAGAAGGTTCGTCAATTCATTGTTTAGACAAGGAATAATAACGGATGTTTAACTCAACTTTTAGCCTATTTTCCCAAATATATCCCACATTTATCTAAAAGACATTATAACCTGAAAGACCTAAAAAAATGTGTGATATTGTGTTGACTTTGAGCGACTGTTTAGACTTTTTTTCAAGTCTATGGTAAAATGGCATTAACATGTTGATTGATTGGTTACCAAACACACTTTTCTAGAGAAAATCAATGAGAGTGAGAATCTAGAATTGAGTGTGGTCGAATGCTTTGAGATATCTCTTTGCGTCTGTTCTGATTGAATTCCTTGAGAATGAAAGTGGTAAGTTAACGAGAAGGCATAAATGAGACAATATGATGATATAAGCATCAAGGTTGATCGTAGTCGGAGAGGTATGTTACTCTACTGAATATATGGCTATTTACTTGAGGATAAGTAACAATTAAAGTTTGGGGTCGTGATGACTCCTCGTCATAACATGTATTTTATTGTTTTATAAGGTCTTTTTTTCATTTTATGTTAGGTTTCTTAGAGGATTTTAGTGAGTTACTTATAATTTTAGAAAGATTCATTAATATATTGATTAAAGTCTTTGTAAGTCTTGTATTTCCCTAACTAGACAACTCTATAGGGTGTCATAGTTTTTGTTGTTGTTATAGAACAATGTGTTTATCCGATTGGAAGACACTTTGTGGATGTTACGGAGATATGAAGACCAATCACAGTAAAGAGATGAAGTCTAGATAACTTGGGGAAATTCTGTCCCAAACACATGTCAAAGGTGAAGCTCTATGAAGAGTGGATATATAAATTGAAAAATATTTCCGATGCATGCGCCCTGCTCATGGAGTTTGCGCGATACACACACTGGAAGTGCAAGCAAAGGGAAATTTTTCTTTTGTGTGCGCAACACATAAATTGAACATTCACAACATACCAAGTCAACTTAAGTTGGATGTGCGGCACGTGTCGTACTTTGCGTGGCGTATGCTTGAGAAAAATAGATCTTTATATCGACAATTCTTCCAAAAAGAAAGAGTTCTAAATTTTGACAATCCATAGGCTTGGAGTGCAATTCCAGCGACCGTAAATGGCAATTTTCAACCATTGGCGACAATATTAAAGACATGCATCACTCTATTTGTTTGTGTAACTCTTTAACCTTTTGATTATGTGTTTTGTTACAACTATGGGTAGCTATTAACATTATAATCTATGAGTAGTTATTAAGATTATGATTAAATGATGAACCTCTATGGTATTGTTTGAACCATATAATCTAGGATATCCGTTATTAATGTAGTTTGAACTATATTTTTTTCATTATACCTTATGTTTAATGTTTTTCACTGTTTGATCAACTTTGAATCGATTCTAAGTTGTAATTTGCTATTAATGTTAGGTTTTGTAACTTAAAATAGGTATAATGTTATCTAATTAATTTATCTAGACATAGAAAATTAATTAGATGGCCGAAAGCTTAACAATCAATAAAGCTTTTTATAAAATTAGTTTCACTTATTATATTAGGGGTTCTATTTTAGATAAATAGGACTTTGAGCCACAAAATTGGTCTTGGTCCATTTTGTTCAACGGTCGTGAACATATAACTCAAATTGTTATTGTTTAGGACCTAGTATTACCAAACAAAAACATAAAAGGGATTCAGAAAATCCTAATCGTCTGTCATCATTCTGAATTAAATCTCTTTTATTTTCTTTTGCAAACCAACACTTCAAAATCCCCCAATTTTATTTTTTTATTTAAGTATTGATTAACTTCCGAGTAGAAACAACAATCTATGTGGAGATCATTACTTATCATTTTATTATTACTTGTGCAATTTGATATAATTGTCGAATTAGCCCGTCATTCCAAGTTTATAGCTCTACGAATTGAAAACAACTATTTATTTGGAGCATGATCAGAAGTGGCAAAGAACGTGTGGGTTAGAGAAATGGAAATCCCGTAAAATAGGAAAAGCCAAACCAAACGTAGGGCGCCATATACACCCATCAACGAGAACTAACACACATCCATCCACGAGAATAACTGAATATGCCAGTTAGTGTTATATTTTGTAGGCCACAATGTTTTGGATATATTGTGCTTCGTAATTTATTCTATGCTTTTATTAGTTTAGTAGCTCTAAGAAAACACAAAATATGTACTTAACACTCTTTCAAAAATTTAAGCAACCTACAACTGAGGGAAAAAGTTTATTTCTTAGTATAATCGCTCGAAGCAAAAAGATAGTCATAGTTGAAAGTTATTATCTAAACAAGTTTAACAACACCATGTAAAAATGTTTGATTTGGAGTTGATAAATCCTTATTTAAGGGGTTCATGTTAAATCCATCATTCAAACAAACTTAATTCTAAAAGTTCTATAGTATATATTATCTTTTGAATTATTAGTTGTGCATATTTTCATTTTTTTGAGGGGTTGTGCATATTTACATTCTTTAAAATTTTACTTAATTAATTATATATACATTCTTTAATCATAAACAGTATTTTTTTAAACATTTTTTAAACTTTACTCTAATCTTAAAATACTAATAAAATTCTCACAAACTAGTTATTCTATAATCCCAAAGTAAGGTCCCGTTTGGTTTGAGCTTATTTTGAGCTTATGAAAAATAACTTATGAAAATAAATAAGCTTTTATTTTAATTTATAAGCTCTCACTAACGAAAATTGTATCTTCATAAACTATTTTTTCATAAACTACCTTTAAAAACTTATAAATAATACATAAAAATTTATTTATTTGCATAAAGTGTTTTATATAAGTTCTAAAATAAGGTAATTCAAACGGGCCCTAAATATCTTCGTATTACAGTGATTTAGATGGAATATTAAAGGGAATGAAAAGTAGAGGAAATAAACACCATTCGCTTGAGCTCTCATTTTCAGCCAGCCTAATGTGCAAACTCTTGACTAAGTCACGCTTATTATAATAGAGGCTTTGTCCATGATTTTACAACAACACATCAGTTTCACACGTTATAATGTTGGGCCTAAACAAAACCAATGACAATGGCTTGTTCGTGCAAGAGCTCATTAGATCCTCTCACCACCCATAAAATATCTAGCAATCCAGCTTAATTGATTTGATAATAACTAATCATAATCAATTTTTTTTAAGTAAAATAATATTTTTTTAGGGGTGAGATTTAGCAAAATAATATAAAAATGAAAGTACAACCACCTTTATACAAACATAAAATAAATTTCCCCTAAACCCTAAATTACAAGGTAAAGCGCCAAATATATAATCAAAGGGACAATAAAGCCCATTTGTAATATAATCATAGTTTTTAGGCTTAAATGCACTTTTGGCCCCCTATGTTTAAAAAAGTTGTGATTTTGGCCCCCTTTTAAAAAAAATGGATTATTAGACCCCTAACTTTTGCCCCTTTTGCGAAAGGTTGATTTTGACCAAGTCAACGCATACGTGGCATGTCACTTAACTGATTTGGCAGACAACTGTGTAATTTTCAATTTAAAACTAAATAAAAATGTCACATGTGTAATGCTTTAATTAAAAAAAACAAAAAAAAAATAAACTCCTTCTTTCTCTTCTCTCACGTCTCCTCTCAGATCTCTTCTTCTTTCTCTTCTCTCTCCATTAACAAAAGAACAAACAATAATCATTCTTACCAACCCACCACCATAACCATTACTATAAACCCTCTCTTCTCCACATAACAAAACCCATTTCTTCTTCTTTCTCAATTTCAGCCATCCCTCCTTCAACTACATCATCACTCACATGAAAAAATCAACAACATCAATAGCCGCGCAACAGCAACAACAAATCAACAACATCACATCGTCGTCGGCTTCATGTAGATTTGAGTTTGATGAACAATTTTTTTTGGGTTTGAAAAACATGAAAAAACAAACAGAAGAGTGAATAATTTTAGATCTAGAAGTCAAAATTATATCATGGATTGTCGAGGTTTGCAAATTTTAATTGATTTTGTTGATTTTATTTTCTCTGGATTTGCAAGAGGGAAGAAGAAGAGGGAATTGTTGTTTCGTTCGACTGATGAACTGAAAAAGAGGAATTTTGTTATGTTGTTGTTCGATTTATGGAAGAGAAATTATTGTTGAGGATGAGAGAGATTGATTGGGTTGTTGATGATGAAATCCAATTTTTGATTTTTTTTAATTTGATAATTACACGCGTGAATTTTTGTTTGATTTTTTAATTCATAATTACACAGTTGTCTGCCAAATCAGTTAAGTGACTTGCCACGTATGCGTTGACTTGGTCAAAATCAGCCTTTCGCAAAATGGGCAAAATTTGGGTCTAATAATCCATTTTTTTTAAAAGGGGGCCAAAATCGCAACTTTTTCAAACATAGGGGGCCAAAAGTGCATTTAAGCCTAGTTTTTATAGTAAAATACTTAAAGTTGTATTAATTTAATTAACAAACTATATAGATCACACCCCCTAAAAAAAACTATATAGATCACGTGTCTATAATAATCTACCGAGTACTGATATATTTTTGTGGTTAACTATTTTTTTTCTTTTTGCATACTATATTTTATTTATATTTATTTTCGTTCAAAAAAAATTATTTATATTTTTATTTTCAGATTACCATACACTATACAAGTTTACAAGATTCAATGAAAAGTCTTGAGAATTGAATCAAAGTTTTAAGGAATTGAAATCTTATAAAAAATTAATAGCTATAGCTACTATGTAAATAACTAAACACACGATTGCAATTTTTTTTGTTGATAAAATATGATTATAACTTTTTCAATTATAATCTTGGAAAAACACCTCATGCACTCCTTTAAGCTAGATATTTATAACAAGATAGTCCTTTCAGTTTTTTAGTTTTAAATTGATTTTTTAAGTAATAGAATATGAGTCTTGTTAACGAGTGTCCTAAGGACACTTTTTAAGGATTTCTAATTAAGAAAATGTTTATTGAAAAAGTCAAACAATTTAATTTCCAATGCATTAAATTCATCATTTTTTATAAAAAAAACTTACTATTTAAGGTTGTTAAAGAGTGTCCTTAGGGCATTCGTTAGCATTTCCCATAAAATATTTGCACGGTTACCCATTTCTTCAGTCAACTTTGTTAGAAAGTGCTTATGAAATATTTGTACTTGCAGTGAGTACAATATCTAAAACTATGATTTAGAACTGTTTATGTCATGCCTTGAGAATGCTCTCAAGGGGGTTATTTATAGCATTTCTTGGGCTTGATTTTCCATGACTTAGGCTTTCAAGTAACTTAGGCTCTAAGTCACGTTTAAAGTTTTCTAGAAGCTCTTTGAGGCGGCGCCCTTAGCGGCCTCGCCTAGGACCCTTTTGGCCCTTCTGGAGGGCGATGTGCCCTTCTGGAGGGGCTTTGTACCCTAAATGATCGATGAGATTGATGGTTCACAACCCAACAAGCATGAGTCTTGGGACAAAACGAAGTGATTAACAGTGAGATTGATGGTTCACAGTTGTTAGCCTGAAAGTGCTTATGACATCAAACATGATTGCTTACATACTTTTCTTTATTCTTGTTTTTTTAATTCAAGACAAATTTTACCGATAAATATTTCATCATCAACAATATAAATCAAATAATCGATCGACTTTGTTTCAAATCAAGACTGAATAATACACTTATGAACCCAGTTTTAAGAGCGGTGAATTTGAACCTATCAACTTAATATTAAACATCTACATAAACACTTTTTAACCGAGTTTGATGAAAATAAGGTAATGATGCAAATATTTTATGACTTAAAAAACCAATTTTTAACAAAAAAACTAAAAGACTAATTTGTTATAAATATCTAACTTAAATACCGAAGATAGTATTCGATCTATTATCTTAATCCAAGTAGATGCTCCAAAGTGTTAACACTATTGAACATGTTGAGTTATCTTTCAAATAGACGACACATTAATCGAACTCAGTTTTTTTTCATGGAGTCAAACTTTTTCAACACCTCTTGATTATAACTTTAAGCATGTACATATTAATCTAGTATATGATATAAACAAGTAAACATAGAAATAGTTGATTATAATTTTAAGTATGTATGTATTCATCTAGTATACGATATAAACAAGTACACATAGAGATAGTATCCAAGTGAAGGTGCAATGGGTGTCAGAGAAGAAAGAGCTTTTTTCGGGATTGAAATGAAGTTATGTGGGCGCGCATTCAAAAAGAACACCGAGTTTGAAGTTTGTATTACCAATTTGTACTATAATTTCAGCCTTTTCAGAAAAATGAAAATGCAATTTTTCTGACTGAGTTGGTATATTTGCGGTTGAGTTTTATACAGAGGAGACAGGTAAGCAGCTATTACAGCCTCTCACCTACCTTTTACACTCTTTGTACGGTTTCAAGTTCATTGTCTTTCGGATAAAAACCATCATAGCTAGATCCATAAGGATAGGGTTTTCAACTTTTCAGGTGTATATAACTACTACAATTTCCTTTGTTACTACTTTTCCTTAGGGTTTTCATAATTAAAATTAACTAATACATATTTTTAAACAAAAGAACTTAATCCAAAAGTATACTCATACTCAAAGCATATATACTTCTATATAAAATGGATGTAAATGTTCGTGTAAAACAATTTAAACCGTAAAAAGTTATAGATATATTTGATATGTTGAGCGCGAATCCAAACCTGGAATGTCACGTTTATTCGCACTTTAGTGTTTGAGTTTTGTCGTTGAACTATTTGACATGAATGAGGGATACACATTTTTGTTATGACACAATTTTTTTTGACGATTTTACCCTTAATTTGAACTATTTTATTTATAATTGAGTTTTTTTTTACATAAAACATATAAATAACACTATTTTATTTAGACTTTTAGTGATACCAAATTAACTATATTTTATTTACAAAAACCGATTTAATTGCATAAACTTTTATAAATTTCATTTTTATTTATTGAGAAAAGTGGTCAGACGAACATTGTGTAAAGTGTACTCCAACATTTATACAATATAAATCATCACATATGAACAAATGTAGAGTTACATTGTCTTTAAAATTAGAATTTAAATTATATACATCAACAATGTAAAAGTCTTTTACACATACATCCACCATGTAGATATCACCAATATTATCAATACTCGAAGTCATTTAAGTGAAACCTAAATATTTGTAGAGATATTTTAATAAGTAGTCTAAGAAAGTGGCACTATAACATGATTTGATTTGATGCATGGACATAAGAGTCATTTATTGAATCATATGGCCAAGAATATGCTATCTCAATATGGTGCAGTCAACCCAATACAATATCATCTCAATTCATTAAAAAATTATCTCTCGATTTGTTTAGCCGTTCAAAAAAAATTTGTTTCCCCATTATAATTAAAAAGTACGTGTGTCCTTTTTTTAGGGGAAGTATGTGTGTCCTTGTACACAAAAAAAGTGGGTTTCATAAAAAATAAAATAAAAAAAAGTATGTGTACTTTTGATCAATTATATGATGTGGTGATATACTTGAGCTATATTTTCGTCCGTCTGTCCCAACTCAGATTGGTAACAGTGTAGTTACATTTCACAAAATAAATGTAGCTATGTGCAAAGTACTTCATTGCCCTAAACTAAAATCTCCCTTTTTGTTTTTCTCTCTTTCCTCAAACATCACAATTTTATTTTTCCCTTCAAAAAATAAATCAAGTCTTAAATGGTTATGATAGTACTTACTACTGAGTATAGTTATTTTCAAAAAATGTACTTAGTATAGTTAGTACGTGGTACTTAGTGGTTAGTTAGTCTGATCCTTTCAAAGAAAGAGATAGGTATCTCAGAAAAATGATTATATATAAGTCTATGGGACTGTACTTGGACCGTTAAGTATAGGAGCAGAGAAGCTACCACTGTGTTGAATTGTGATCTTTTCCACACAAAACCTAGGGTTTTCAACCATTGGTTCCAAATGTTCTCTTTCCCTAATAATTTCCCTTCATCATCTTCTTCTTCTTACCCTAGTAGTACCCTTTCTTTTCTCATTGACAATCCTGAAAATAATGATTTTCCAAATAACACTACTACTCTTCTTGATGATTCACTACTTTCTATTCCTTTCACTACATCAACACATCATGATGTTGTTCCATTCCCTGATGCTAATTTTGCAGATTGTAACAACAGTACTGCAATGTTTGAACAAGATAATGGCTACAACTTTGGTGTTACTAGTAGTTTTCCAATTCCAAATTTTGTTGTGACAGAGCAGAAACAACCAGCAGCAGTTATAGGAGGAAAGAAAGATAGGCACAGTAAGATTCACACATCACAGGGTTTGAGAGACAGAAGGGTAAGATTGTCAAGTGAAATAGCAAGAAAGTTCTTTGATCTTCAAGATATGTTAGAGTTTGACAAACCAAGTAACACACTTGAGTGGCTTTTCACTAAATCTGACACTGCAATCAAAGAACTAGCTAGAACTAAAAACGCTGCTTGTTACAACAACGACAACAGCCCATTTTTTGATTCAAATAGCAACAAATCATTTTCCGGCGGTGGTGATGGTAGTTGTTCTTCTAAAGGGAGAAAATTGAAATGGACACAGAAAGAAGAAACAAAAAAAGAGTCAAGAGAAAGAGCGAGAGCAAGAGCAAGAGAAAGAACTTGTTACAAGATGTGTAGCAGTGGAAGAATGCAACAAGAAGAAATTAGGTACCCTGGTGCAGATTCAACAAATACTCAACAAATGCTGCAACAATTGATGTCATCTTCAACATCACCTGTTGATAGTACTGAAACTGAGGCTTATGCAAGATGGCGTCAGCTTCTTCAACTTCAGACCTATAGTAACCCTTCTTTTCATAATCATCATCACCTATTGGATAGTGAAATACCTAGAGATCATGGTGGATTTAATGTGATTGAGGAATCCATTATGATTAAAAGGAACATGATGTCTGCTACTTCTTCTCAATATCATCACCAAAACCTAATTCCTACTATCCCTAAGGAATTACCAAGTTTCAACCACAATATTAATGATTACTCCTTATTCCCTTGTTCAACTCCAAATTGGGAGACCAGCTCCAACTTTTGTGGAATAGCCACAATGAATCTATCTACATGCTTCTTGAATCAGTGGTAAGTAATTAACTAAGTGAATGTTTGAATTCACGGTGAGCTTGAAAGAATCACATAGAATCAACTTGATTTTGACAAAAGTTTTACTTTGAAGTTTCAACAAAATCACGGTGTTACTTTGATTCAGTCAAACTCAGAGTGATTAATTAATTTTAATTAATCATATTCTTCTCTATGCATTGATCATATTCTTCTCAAACTACTTTAAATTAGTACTTTTAAATAAACTATCTTTTTTTTTTTATAATATTTAAGTGTAATTAATTAATGTGTTTGAGGTGTTGATTTTGTAGAGGTTGGAAAATCTTGGGAGGAGGGAAAGAATCAGAGTCAACACTAATTTGCTAGTTTTCGGTAATATCTGATCAGAATAAATCCTCTCAAGTGATTTGCCTTGTAATCATCATCATATCTTCTTTCAGTGACAACTACTTTAGTTTTTTCCTTTTTGTGCCCTATATTCCCATTTTACAATGTTTTTTGTATTGATTCTTGATGATAACCAACCAGCCAATGGCATATGATAGTTTTCATAAAGGTTTGCTGCGTCCTGTCCTGCCTGTATTTTTAATTTAATATGCCCAATTTTTAAAGTCTGATTGATGAAATTTCTGGAGCTACTCACTAAGTATTTATTTTATTTTATATTATTATAAATGGTTACTCTAATTCAATGCTGAACTCAGTGATGTAGGGGCCAAAAGAAATCATGGATCAGAGAAAGTTTTAAATATTTTTTTAGATTGTGTTTGCAGTAAGGAAGGAATGTCACTGGATAGTTTGTTTTGCTTCAAGGTCTCTCAGCATCAAATTTCAAATTAAAAGGTTATTTATTGTTGTAGTTTTTTCTAAGCAAATTGATAGTCATAAGCATCAAATGTCATTTTTTTAATTACAAAAATTAATTTGAAGATGTTAATTCTCTGAATACAAGCATAGATCTAAGAATTTTAATTACAAATCTTTTTTCTTAAAAGATAAATAAAACTACACATTATTTTTGATTTGAACCCATTTATGTAATTCACTTTAATTAAAAATTAGTAAAATATCTCAAATTCTTTATAACAAATTTTTTGAAAAATACTACCTACTTAAATTGTTACTTTTTAAATAGAAAATTAGTAAAAAAATGTATATATAATTTATTTTAAGAAGTTAATGTCTCTTTTTTAAATTGCTATATCCAAAAAAAATTAATTAATATAAAAAATTATGGTCATGAAACACAAAGTAATTTCTACTAATTTGTGCCTTTATAAAAATTAAGCCCTGTTTTTATACATTTAATACTTTAAATTTTAGCTTTCTGATGATGATATATAAATGATCAATTTATGGTATTCAATTTCATTAGCAGCCCTTCAATATTAGGACTGATGTTCTATAAATGAGTAGTGTTGTTGGTAGCAACACTCTCTTTTCAATACTCTCTCCAACACTTACTTTTTTTTTGCTTAAATCATGATGGGTCTCACACTTTAAAAATGAGTTCCGTTCAAAGTGGTGGGTCATACAATGGTTTCACCCAATAAGAGAATGAGTGTTGAAGGGAGTGTTGAAAAGATAGTGTCCCTAGCATTCCTCTATATAAATACCAGCCATTCAAGGGGAATAATCTCCATCCCTTTTCGGTGGTCATATATAAAATGCTGCAATCCACTGTTCCATCGAAATGTTTTCTTTTTCTATGGTGAGAGCAAATGGAAAACTATACATATGTTTAAAAAAACCAAAGGTATATCCATATCATCCATTAAATTGTGATTTGGTCATGAACTATTTACTTCCAATATTCAAGTCATAAGGTGTAGTACAATGGTATGGGATTAGACATTGAATGATTATTAAGAAGATGTTTGACCCTAACAAATCCCCCCTCCCTGTAACAAACTAATCACTAACATTTACCTAAACAAAAGCTCCAATATTAAAACTTAGTTCTCTATTAGTAAAATACTAGTGAGTGCCCTAATAACATCATTAGCAAGACACCTATGTATTATAAATGAGTTGCCCACCAAGTATGTTCTTACTGGGTGCCAATTTATTGAAGTATCTGAACAAGATCAAAATGGATGATTAGGGCATAAGAATTCATGCACTCAAATTATTATTGTTTTTTATAAATAAAATGCAATGACGGCAGTACAAGGGATTGCAACAATATTTCTTATCTACTCCATTTAATTTCCTATTTTGCCTCGTTTGAATATTAATTAGGTTTTATTCTACACAAGAAATGAAAGTTGGATGAGCAGAGATATAGGGATGTCCTGCTTGGATTTGGAGCTTGTCTAATATTATTACATACAGAATTTATACTGAACTGATCTTTGCAGATATTATCATGAATTGATCAACTTATAATATAACATGATTAACATCTATCTCTCCTAAAAGAAAATGATTAACTTCTATCTGAGTATGTGCACAGGTGGTGGAAATCCCTGTGCAATTTTGATTATATGCCCTTCTCTGCAAACTGGAACTGCTGTGTGAGTTCAATGTTACTGTTACACGAGAATTTTAGTCCTTTTGATTTTTGAAACTGATTTCTATTCCAAAAACTGTGTGAAATAACAACTTACACAAGTGGTGTAGTGGTTTATACTTAATAATATATAGTTAAAGTTGGTGGAAAATTACTGGAAATCTGGAATTATTGATTCAATGAAATAATGTCTACTTGAACCTAGCTATATATAGCTTAAAGAGAATGAATGATATTTTGAACTTAAAGGTAAAATAAAAGGGATGTGATGATTTTCATTCATGATCATAAACAAGTAGGGCAAGATGTAGGATTTAAATGTTTAATCCGAGTTATTTTACATTTTGACAAAATATCTATATGGGATTGTCATCTAATCTAACATTTTCATGGAGGGTAAAGTTGTCTCAGATGCCCTAACAACTCTTTGAGGAATGAGAAATTAGAAGTTATCAACTAGGATTCCAGGGCTACACCTACCTATGTATATATAAACTACAACTTACCTATATATGCTGTTTTAATCAAATAAAACATAAGTTTTCAAACATGGTTGTCTTGTTATGTTGTGCTTGTTTTCTATTAAATAGGGTTTCTTTCTGTGAAACATTGCCAAGGTTTTTGGTAGCTGTTTTTTTTTCTTCCATTTTTTTTTCTGCATATAAATACGTAAACTAGCGGTTCTAATAAAACCTATGTACGAAGATAATATTAGTTTAACAAAACCAGTTGTGAATCAGCTGGCTGGCTCCACTGGTTTGATAATAAAGAGAAAAGTTGTTAAAGAAGTTTTGGCTACGATTTCCCTGCATAGTTTATAAATATCATTGCAAATTGCAAACGCATTCATTGTGATGTGACAAGTTGACTTGTGAATTAGGTTGGATTGGATCCTCCCCTCCCTTGAAAATCAATAAAGGGAAATGCATCCATCCAAGTTCCAACTGCTCTGAATTGGATGCCTAGTTTGTAAATTATCTCGCCGTTGCGGCAACCCTACAATCAATTTCATTATTCCAATCTTGCGTTTCCTTATTTATTATACCTGTGTTGTGCAGTGGGACTCTTGATAATATTTTTCTTTTTTACTAGGGACTCTTGATTATTCACTGCTCGAATTTATAATAACTATATCTATAGCATGACAATAATATTTTAAAAGAATAAGTGAGTTAACAATCACCTGCTGTTCAAAAAAAAAAGTTAACAATCACCTGAAAACCTCTCCAAAAAAAATCGTCTGAAAACAAATGACGCGAGAAAACATAGTGGGAGTGGAAAATGACGCGAGAAACACATCTTCCATGTTAGTAGCACCACTAAACCACTTTGAGGAATGTGAGAGAAGACATGATCTCCATGGAGCTGAGCACTAGGACCTAGTCAACAGACCACATCGAGAAGGAGGATACTGAAGCTAAATGTGGGGTGCCACAATCCCATTAGCAAGGGAGTTACCACGCACAACCCGTGAAATTAGCCGAGAAAAGGCTCATCACCATAGACCGCATTGTTCAGCTATCCTCCTCTATTCACCCTTCGATCCGGTTGGCGAGTTTGATCATTAGTGGATGTTCTCAACCCTGTAAGATGGAGAGTCAGAAAAGAGGCATATGTTTTGCTATAAATACTCAATTCATACACTAGAATTAGACATCCAATCAATCAAACAAACTATTTTTGCATTTTTATCTCTTTATCTTTCTGCCTTTATCATTTTTTATGCATTTTCTAATGTAGTTTAAAAAACCCAAAACAACCATACCAAACTCTCTACTTGAAAAGTCAGGGAACCCACAATTAAGGGATAAAGTTCATCCCTCAACGTCAATCGCTTGAAGTAAAAGGAATCAAAGTTAAGGAAATCGATACATTAGGTGTTGACTCCGTAAATCCACCCATTTTAAGACGTTGTAATGGAAAAACCAACATTACCAATCCCAAGACCTTGTTATAATGATATATGACAATTTTGGATTCATGCTTGTGTTTTTTCAAGAAATCTTTTAGTTCTTGTTAATGGGTCTAATACTTTAGAGATTAATATCCAAAAGGGACTCAAATAGTGTGATTGTTTGGCTTCCTTCTTTTGAGTGCTTTGATTAGGAAGGCTAAGTCCTTGAGTGAGTTCTTAGGTTTTGTTGTAGATGGCTTGTGTTGTGAAGTAATAGGTGTATTGGTCTCAATGATAGGGGTGTTCTTCTCAACTTTGTCCTAAATAGTATTCCTATCTTCTCCCTTTCATTCACGAAGATGTCTAAAAAAGTTTGTGAGGGCCTCCAAAGGGGACAAAACAAACACCCTAGGTTCGATGGGATGATGTTTACAAACCAATTTAACAAAGGAGGTCTTAGGGTGGGGGATATGCATGTGTTTAACTTGGCTTTCCTGAAGAAGTAGAGTTGGAGGATCCTTACAGGTAGTTCAACCTTATAACATGATGTCTTCATCGATGGGTGTATGAGACCAGAATCGTTAGGTCCCACTCCGGAAGGTGTTCTGAAGGATCTCGTTGATTGGGTCTATCATGAAGTCAACCTTGAACTTGTTTTCAAACGGAGTAATAAAGGTTATTCATAATGGACGTTAAACCTCTTTCTGAAAGAATCCCTAGATGTGGGTGTTGACCTTGGTTCACAAATTCCAAAGGCTTTTCCATGTTTCAAATCAATGTGATTCAATGGTGGGAAGAATAGAGTCAGCGTCTAGATATGTCATCTAGAGACAATTATTAAGCTCATTATCTAGTAAACGAATCAAGGGTCAACCATCCGTCAAGGATATGATGTAAGATTCGTTTAAGATCAAGAATTGACTATATTTAAACCACCATCTGAAGAACAATGAATTTTATGCTCTGGTGATAAAGTAATTCATCTTTTGATATTGCTATTCATAAATATTTTCTATAAGGTTATTGTCTAAAGAACAATGGTATTATCCATTGAACCTTAATCCAGGAGTTTGAATTCAAAGGCACATGTCCAATACATTTGTACTTGTTAGTGTTTGCAATATCGTACGAATCATCCAACGACTCCTTGTACGAACCTTATCTCATATCTTAATGTCTCCTTTTCTCAACAAGTGTATTCTTCAAGGTGTATAAAAAGGAACATCAACTCTAGTGAATATAGGGTGACTGAAGTAATGCTTTAAGCTTATCTTGCTGAAAGTAAGAAACTAAAGCTGAAACCCAAAGAAGATTGTGTGCTTAAAAGAACACATAGTGTGTTACAACATGATCAACACAAAATGTGTTGAGCACCACTACTCTTGAGAAATATCCAAAAGTTTTTAAGCAATGCATGTCTATCTAAAAAAGAGTTAAAAAGGTGTGAATACAAGTCTTTAGAATCTATTCACAACCTTGAAATATTAGGAAACCAATGTCAAACAAAAAATATCTTATGACATTCAGTTTATAGAAAAAGAGATTGTAAAAGTTGTGCACAAAAGAAAAATCATTTGAAAATGCCACGAACATGAATTTAGGATTTCATTGCATATTTTCTCTTATTAGAGTAAATAGATCATGTTGCATACCAATCAAGTTGTGGTAGCACAAGTTTTTTTTTTTAAAAGGAGATAAAAAAATGTTTTTATTTACCTGTCCTTTTTAAATTTTAATAATACATTAATTATTTTGTCGATAAGACCCTTTTAAGTATTTATTGCATATTCAAAGGTATTATAGAAACAAAACATATAATTCCATCAAAATTATTAGATTTATTAGCATATATGTAATTTACGCTAAAACATATATATATATATATATATATATATATATACTACTCCGTCTCAAAATATAAGCAAAAATGAGTCAACATAAGTTGATGTATTTGATACAAATTTTGAACTAAATACATTAACTTTTTTTTACTAATTTTTGCTTATATTTTGGGACGGAGGGAGTATATAATTAAGAGGGTGAGTAAGAGGTTAATTAATATATGATGAACTCTTTACAAATTAAAATAACCGATAATAAGGAACTTAATTAATAAAATATTGACACATGGTTAATTTAGTCCTACTCCTACTGTCCTTTCATTCTAGAGTTCCTAAGAATCTATTATGCATGTTCTTTACTGCAAGTTTTTTGACTTGAAGGAGAAAGGTATAAATGCTATAATAGTGTGAGTTCCCTGTTAGGACAGAGATGAGCCCGTGCTACACAGAAAAGAGTTTGACTGAGAATACTCTTGGCAACAAAATGGCTTCTTTCCTAAAATATGTGTCTCTAACTCTCCAAGGCACCTTCCTATCCTCACCCTCTAGCTTGTGAATTGTGAGGTGAGCTCGTGCTACATAGAAACAAGTGCAGATTGTTTCATGTTTGTGTAAACTATACTTGTTTCAACTTTATTTCAAACAATCCTTTCAAAAAAAAAAAAACTTTATTTCAAACAAGTGAAATAAAAGCTTATATTAATACAGGAAAAAACGTGTGTATACATATCTATCCATATATATGACTTTTATTTTATGAGTTCTTGACTAAAGCCTAAATCGACAGTTATTTTGAAGTCAATAGATACGAATGAGAATAAGTTAGACCGAGTTAGGCTTTGAAAAGTCTATGCCTAACCTGTCAAAAATTTTAAGACCTAAGTCTGACATTCTGAAAACCTGATACGACATGCTAGTCTATTTCTTATGAACATCTTTAAATAAGTAATGTGATTTAAGTTTAAATAGACCAACGAATTAATAGATCAATGAGTTTAAACTCTCTTTTGATATTTAATACGAGTTTTTAAAGAATTTGACTATATATATTATATCATATTTCAATTCTAATTTATAGTAATACATTTACATATGAGAAAAACTAATGTATACTAATAAGCTTAAATTATTAAAAAAAAGTTAACCAATTTATAACTTAATTCAAAATACAAAATATAATATAATAATAAATAATATTATTCATACTAGCGAAAAGACGGGCAGTCACATGCCTGTCTTTCCGCTCTTTTTATTGCACTAACGTTTGAAAATTATGAACGATGTTTCTTTTTTTTATGAAATTTTGATTTTGATTAAAAGTAAAAAAATATAAATACTTGTTGTTTTCAAATTATAACAAACTAAACTAATCATGTTTTTATTTTTGAAAGATAAACTAACCATGTTTATCTATTTCATTGACACCAACAATATAACAAAAAAATATAATATAAATTCTTATCTTTCTAATGATACCAACAACAATCATTATTATTATAGAAAAAGTTGTTTAAATGTATAATTGGGATAATGACAAAGCCAGCCCAAAATCTCATATTTTCTTTTTATAAAGTAAGTAAAGATATACTCGTCTAGTTTGTTACACTTTTTAAAGGATAATGAAAAAAAAACTGGACATATAATCATATCTTGTTTGTTACACTTTTATTTTTATATTTGAATTTTCTCTTAACTATTTGTTACATGTGCTATTTTTATTGAAAGTTGAGGGTAATTTTGGAAAGAGAAAAAATCAGCCCAAAAGAACCGAAACAAACTATTTTCTTTATATATAGTATAGATTTAGGCCGACCTCACTAAAACAAATTTCTAGATTTGCCATTATGTCATTCTAAATTTTTCATTCAAATTATAGAGGATAAGGATAAGGATGGAGGGTTTAATATTTTTGGTTTCTTATAGGTTTATTTACTAGAGGTTTTAATCTAGGTAATGTTGCTCACTAAATGTAAACCTCTCTCACGTCCAAAATTTGATCTTAATTCGTCACGTTGTAAGAGACTAGCTCATTCCAATAGACTCAACAAGGTTGGCATGATGGCTGTTTTTAATAGGCAATATGAGGAGTGCTGGAAACATTTCTTTTTCAAATATTATTTTTAATACTCACTTTATTATTGTACGAAATCAATATGGGCTCACATTATGGAAGTAGATCCAACATAAAATGGTAAAAACCACAATAACAAGGTAAATGATGTTAGAGAAAGTGTTGAAAAAATAGTGTTGCTTACACTCCTATAATTGTATAAAGATGGAGGCATGAAGGCTATAGTTTATAGAGCAATGTATTAAGGAAAATTGTAAATTGTATTCTCAATCTAGTTATAGCAATCAAAACATAATTTAGTTTAGGAAACAATATATCCATTTATATATGTTTTGATTGTGAAATATTAAGTCTAAAACATACCTTAAAAAAGGGTGGTCACAACGTAGGGTAATTGGTTTGATACGTAGAACCCACCTCTGGAACTGACCCTGAATTAAATTCAATAAATTCGTCTCACGGTTTGTCCCCAAAACACAGTCAAGCATTAACTAACCCACTCCAAATAGGACAGGCACAGGTGAAGTGATTCAAATTTACCAACACTATCCATTGCTTTGCCAAGCCCAAGCAATTGTGTACTATAATGGTCCAAATGTTTCAAACAACCAAATCAAGATACAAGCATAGTAAAATCAGTTTGGCTTCAATATTACAACTATACTGCATCTGAAATGAAATATAAGCAAAAATGAACTAGATTAAAAAGTCGATGTATGTGATTAAAAATTTAGTCCACATACATCAACTTTTCAACTATCTTTTTTTGTTTATATTTCATTTCGCATGGAATATGTTATAAAAATGAACTAGATTGAACCAAACGGGCGAACTAATTAGTTTTCGATTAAATCCGTTGGATTGATTTAATTTTCAAAACATTGATTACAACTCCATGCGAAATTAGTTGGTGGGATCAGCAGATGCATCATCTGGAGTGGACCCCGCCAACATTGATTACATTCCCACATACGAGTAAATAATCAATCATCATAACAAACTACTAAAACTTGGCCTCCAAACCAACATTACATTCGTCAGAGTGGAATTAGACTCCGATTTCTTAAGCAACATCTCGAATTTGAACATAAAGAATGAAAAAATTATGATTAAGAGAGGAGAGACCATGCCAACCAAAAAATTTGGTGAATACTCAATATCATGATTACTGCAAGATAAATTGGAACTAAATGTTGTAATCTGTAAGTAAAAACTGGCAGTCTTGAGTGGGGAATTAGGAAAATTACTTTCAGAATCTATCTAAATCAATGGGAAATTTGGTTTGAACATGAATTAGAATTGAAACTAATTATAAGTCATATATAATGCTGACAATAATAATATATAGTCAGAAGAGGTTTGTAGACAAAAAACAATATCATGCTTAGCTTTAACATGAATAGTGTTGGGCTTATTCATGGAATTATAGACATGTGTTATAGCAAAATGCAACTGCCACGAAGAAAAAGACTAAAGCTAGGTTCTTGCCTAGCTTTTAATACATATTGCAAATTAAATAAGAAAAAGGGGTGATGGTCATAAACCAATAACTATGGCAAGTCTATTGTTCCTCTTCCAATCTTAATCACCCAGCTCCCTAGCCAACGTCTAAAGATAGCTATTAACTCTTTTTCATTCATTACATGTAACCTCAATGAACTACATGTGAGGGTTCCAATTGAAGGAATGATTTACATCACTCCCCCGACTCTACACGGATTATAAGAAGATAATTTTTTTAATGATAAATGTTAGATGTTATTTCTTTGTAATTTGATTATTTCAATCTATAGATTCTTATTCTTCTGATTCAAATGTCTCTCCAATCTCATACTAACTAGAAAATATGTTACTATGCTATAATAGCTTCCGAGGACAATTCATTTATTGGTTGAAAATATAACTATTTTTCATTTTGTTAAAAGTCTCATGTTCGATAAGATATGATCCGACAATATGTTGGGGCAGACTTCACTTTGCAAGTCATTTTTGCAAGTTTGAGTTGGATTCAACTAAAATTATAATATATCATTAGAACTCGGTCAAGATTTGTTGGTATTGCTATCAGGTTACCGCTATTAGGTCCAATCATGGTCGTGATGGGGTATTAAAAGTCTCATATTTAATACGATATGACATAACAATATATTTATACGTGGGGCAGTCCTCACCATACAAGTCGGGTTTGTAAGGTTAAATTGGGTCCAACCAAAATTCTAATACAAGGATAAATTACCTGATCAAATCCAGTTTTTGATACGGTTTTGAAGCTTGTCCTGCCAATTATAAAATCAACCTGCAAAGGCAATATGAGGCTTAAGTTAAGCGGGATCTTATAAGAAACTAATAACAAGGATTGCCGCTATATAATAAAAGGTTGTAGTTAGATCCTAATTGCATTAGAAATATCCTAATCACAGTACAATTTGTTGTTGTTTGATGTAAACATGAAATTTGGCATCTGTTGTGTTGTTTGATATTTTATGATAAGAGTATATGGCCCACATAGTGAGGAGTTGATATAAGTTGGACTTTTATGTCCTACCGGTGTCATGAGGTGTTAGGCCTGCCTCAATTCAATATGAATTGAAAATTGCTTTTTTTACATACAAAAGTTTCTAAAAACACGTTGAAATGACGCAAATATCCTCAACGCTAGTTAACTACTGTTGAGATAAAATCGGCGGTAGTTAACTACCATTCTCTTATTTTCTTGCAGTAGTTAACTACTGTTGCGATTTTTGGTACAAATTGCAGAAAGCGGATGCAGTTCTGCATACTCTCTCAATTTTCAAACTCTCAAAGTCTCTACCAAAATCACCAAATCTCATTTTCACGAAATTCATCCAAATTTCTTCAAGAAAATCACAAGTAAGTAATCCTAGTGCTATTAACATACAATGTAGTTTGTATATGGTGTTTTTTTTTATAATTTTAGTTTTAGGGTTTATTTAAATTTTGATTTTTTTTTGTAAGAAATGATTCAATGTTTACATGTTAAGTATTATGAATCCTTGTTAGGCTAGATTTAAGTTGATTAAATGTTTAGATGCTTGCATGTTTATGTTTTAGTTTTAGGGTTTATGTATAATTTGCACTCCAAGTGTTTGATGAAATGTTTGAATGAGTTTTTCATTGATTGTTATTAATTTCTTATGGTGTAGATCTGAAGCAATGACCAATTATCCAGTAGATTCAAACACAATGTTAGCTAAAGTCTACTTCAACGGTGGAAAGCCGACAAGTTGTTCAGGGTTTGGGACAATGTCATGTTAAAAGATCTGAAGGATCAACTGGATGAAATCATCCAATGACTCAACCACGGAGACACAAGGAGGGTGGAAGACGTTTGGTATGAACGTCCATTGTTCGACTCAGTCGGGAGATTAACGTTCAGCTGGATGATCGAGATGGATGCTTCGTTGCTGAGATCGCCTGAAGATATTCTCAGGAGTTTGATTCGGTTAAATGAAGATGTTTATGTAGTATTATTTTGTTGTGTCATTATTTTGTTGGATTTTAGCTTAATTCTTGTTTTGTATTTGATCATGCTCCTCTGTCAATTGGAACTTCTCAGTTGGCAGGGCAGTAGGATTAAGTTCAAAAGAATATATTAGAATGCACTCCTTTTTGTCACTACTCATCTTATATGAGAGAATTCGATGTGATAACATATATAGTTGTTTTGGTAGGATACATGTGATGTATTCTCTTCATTCTTTTGACTTTTCAAAGAGACTACCAAATTTTTGGACCAAGTATAAGACACTTCAATGCCTACATTTTCGGCAAACTTTCAAGAATTTAATTTAAATTCAACATCATGATGATACAACACTCTTATGGATAATGTAATGTAACACAACACTTTGTTTAAAACTAAATAAATTTGCCGAATTGTATTGTTTTGGAATTGATTTTGTGTAGTTGTACTTGTGTATGAATTGAATTGATCTTTCTAAAAGGTATTGAGAATGATTGAATGAATGAATGTAGTAAATGAGAATGATTGGAAAAAGTATTTTTCAACAAACAATAGTGTTAAAATACACCAAATGTCATTTAAAAATTTAGCAAATGAATGTTCATACAAAATGTAGCGAATGTTTTTTAAAATATTTATAAAGTATTGTGAATGAATAAATGAACATAACATATTCTACAAAATGCACGTTTACGGGATTAAAAAAAAACATCTCTGTCAATATTTGAAGAAAGGCAAAGCGCGGCGGTAACTAACTGCAGCTGGTCCACTGGTAGTTAACTACCGTTGGTGCAGCGGTAGTTAACTACCGTCGGTTTTATCCCAATGGTAGTTAACTACCGCCGGGGGTAAATGTGTCATTTCGATGTGTTTTTAAGAAATTTTGAATGTCAGAAAAACAAATTTCAAATGAATTACCATTATGCAACAAATTTTTTTATTTTTATTTTTGGTATGAAGTAAGGGGCTATATATATAGGCCCAACAGACTAACGATAGAAACCTCATACTAGCCAAGCTACGAAAATTGCTTTTGACACATAACATAATGCTAAGAAACACTAGTAAATTACGTATTTAACATTAGCGGCAGTTAACTGCCGCCGGCTTGCTTCCATCCGCAGTTAACTACCGTCGATTTTGAATTCAGCGGCAGTTAACTGGCATTGCGATCCTGATATTGCTGATTACAGTAACCTACTTCTGCTCAATATTCCATCATCACCTTTTTTACCCTCTTCAATCTAAACCCCCAAATCAAATTTTGTTTCCACAATCCTTGTCCAAAATCATTGAAGCAGCAATCCTAGAAGGTTTCAACACACTTTTGACGTCAAAAAACAGGTAATGCATCTTTTAATCCATTTATTTTTATTGATTTTTCTGTCATATTTTCGCAAAACCTGACATGCAGCGTAGCGGCAGTTAACTGCCGATGTATGGCTTCATCGGTTGTTAACTGCCGATGGGATAGCGGCAATTAGCTGCCGATGGAAAACTTGAAAAACAAGCTTAGTGCCTTTTTTTTTTAATTTTTTTAGGTTTAATTAATTTTGATACTGATGTTATTGCAATTGTAAGTTGTTTATTCATAGTTATGGATGAAAACGCGGATGATGATTCGGTCGAGACAAAACCTATTTTTGTCGATAATTTCGGAGATGTCACACCGCCTAAGGTTGAAGCCAAACCAAATATTGATGGAGCTTCTGTCCATGTTGAAGCTTCATTATATGTTGACTCCGGTGTCGTCCCACTTGATGCCAACGAAGTTGACACGACTCAATTTTTTCAAGCGAAGTTAAATGGAAAGATAGAGATGACTTGCTTAATTGGATACGTCGTCAAGCCAACAGGGCGGGATTTACAATTGTTATATGTAGATCCAATTTGATTAATCCAATGTTGCAACTGTTTTGTGAAAGGGGTGGCGAGCACAAAATGACGAAAAAAAGATTGAAGCATGAGACAACAAGATCAAGAAAATTAATGTGGGTGTATGTTCATGCTTCGTGGATATCTTAGTAGGGAAACAAATGATTGGAGATTGAATATTCTTAATGGAGTTCACAACCATGAGATGAAGCCAAGTTTAGAAGGACACATGTTTGCGGGTAGATTAAGGGAGGATGACAAGAAGATTGTACGTGATTTGACCAAGAGTTTGGTGCAACCAAAAAATATTTTGATAAATTTGAAGGCAAAAAGACAAGAGAGCATGACAAATATCAAGCAAGTATACAATGAACGTCAAAAAATATTCAAGTTAAACAGAGGTAACAAGACAGAGATGCAGTATCTAATATCAAAGTTGGAGGAGTACAACTATGTCTATTTCACCAGAACACAAAGTGAGAGTACTACTATTCAAGACATATTTTGGGCTCATCCAACATTTGTTAAGTTGTTTAACAATTTTCCAACAGTTCTGATTATGGACTCCACCTATAAAACCAACATGTACATGATGTCATTGTTTGAGATAGTTAAGGTCACCTCGACCGATATGACGTATTCTGTTGATTTTGGATTTTTGAGAAAGAGGACAATTTTACTTGGGTTTTACAGATGTTGCTTAAACTTCTTAACTCAAAGAGTGGTATGCCTAAGGTGGTTGTGACTGACAGAGATACGGCTTTGATGAATGTAGTAGCAACTGTTCTTCCTAAAACTAGTGCAATACTTTGTTATTTTCATGTTGGTAAAAATGTTAGAGCAAAGTGCATCACTGACTGTAAAGTGAAACCAAAGGATGGGAAAGAGGTGAAGCCAAGTGATATAGTTAACAAGGTAATGAGAGCATGTGATGTTGTTGTTGAATCACCTACTCAAGAATTATATGCAAGTGCGTTAATGGAATTCAAAAATGTTTGTAAAGATTTTCCAAAGTTTCTTACTTATGTCGAGAGCACCGTATTGGATGCTATTCATAGTTATGTATTGTTCTTGCTTATGACTGATTATAATTGGTGTATGATTTGTACTGCCTCTAGAATTGTCGTTTTGAATTACATGTAATAAATATGCTGAAAAATGGCTTGGGAATCAAAACAGAATCTGCTGTCTGCAAAATTAATTGCAACGACAGTTAACTGCCGATGCCTACGGCGGCAGTTAACAACCGATGACACCAGTGGTAGTTAACTGCCGATGGAACAAGCCGGCAGCAGTTAACTGCCGATGAGGTTATTTAGATAATTTCCCGGTGTTTCCTAGCATCCTTACATGTGGGAACAACAATTTTCAACGATAAGACTTTGTATCATTTGTATTATACAAAATACAAATTATTGTTGAAAATTAATTTTCAACATGCATGTTACAAATTATTGGAGATTTGGCCGATAAATGTGTTTTCAATGTTCATTTCGAACAAGAAATTTAGTTAGTGGAGTGCGTTCATCTTCATATCTACGTATTGGTAATGGTTTTTGGCTAGAAAGACGGGAGCTCCTTCTATTTTTTATGAGTGGTTTGTTAATCCTTTGAATTGTATGTGTAATTAGGAAGTTTAGCATATGTAGGGTATTATTTTTTGCTTGTGGATTTAGTACTACTTGTATTATTCTCATTTGTTGGGTTTATTACTTGTACTTCTATCCATTATCAACAAATTCTTCATATCTAAGTATTGGTCTTCATATAAAACATGGATTAACATTGTTTCTCTTTATAATGGCAAAATTTATTGAAAAGGAATGGCATAAGGTACAAGTAGTACTACTACCCCATATTTGTGGGAAATAATACAAGTGGAACTAAACCCACAATAAAAAAAAATTAGATAATCTTATAAATTATCCTATCTAATCAAATAATACACCGGATTTACAAACCACTACTAAAAAAAGCACAGAGTATCGGAGTGTTTTCCAAATAACCATTGCCAAGTGTCGTCAATCTCCGAAACACTCAAAGTTTTTTGTTCGAAAATTATATCATTAAGTGCCATGTATTGTAAATATAGAAAAGTTGACATTTTCTGTTCTTTTGGTAATTTGCAAAATTAACTAATACAAGTGTACAACTAAGGTCTCTCGTATTGTTATAGTATCAAATGTGATTAAGAAGTAGCCCATTGGATGAAAATTTGAATGTTAAACAATATATGAGCAAGGTATCAAATGTGATTAAGAAGTCGTCCATTGGATAAAAATTTGAATGTTAAACAATATGAGTAAGGTAAACCCGTATACCTAATTTTTTAAAGTTTTGTTTTAATATTTCGTGTTAACCATGTTGTTGTTCATAGCTCAATATGCCTCTATATTTTAGACTCCCTCACGATTCAACATGCATATATAGACCATGCACCATTCTTTTCCTCTGAGAATTACAGAAGAAGATTTTCAGTTCTGCTCCGAGTCCTTATCCATGTATCCTTTTCAAAGAAAATATTTGAGAGCTGGAAGATATTTGTCATTGATGTTTAATATCTTTAGATTGCGAGGTATTGTACAAAATGTGCAAATAGACTTTGCCACCTTGGATTTTGAGACTTGTTGCTTTGGCTGATTTCCTGGCACTACTTTTGGTTTTGATTTTTTTATATATTTTTTATATTAGTTGTGCAGGCTGTATATATAGTGTTTAGAATCTAACATTAATTTCCTTGTATTTGAAATTTGTTTCCCCTTTATTAAGCTGAAGTTTGTGTGGTGGTCATTGGTGGGGCTATTTTAATTCAGGCTAGTTTTTCAGTTGATTACTTCTGTTTTCCATTTTTTTTCAAAAGCAAAATATATTATTTCTTGATTTAATTTTTTTTGAAAAAACAAATTAAAACCAAAATGGGATAAGGAGTAGTTGAGAGCATACACCAAAGAAAAATAAGAGAAAGTGAAAGATAAACTAACAAGTTACAACAAGGAAAAAGAATGGAAAACAAAAACACCAATAAGACACCCACCTACGATACAACCCCGAAACCAACAAGAACAAGAGATAAATGTAAGCATGATCAACCATGTAGAGCAACAAAAACCGGACAACCAACGAAACAAGCACGAAACACACCAACACCATCTCGACCACTATCGGCTCAAACATAGAACATGTTTCACCATTCACTTGTAGTAAATGTAAGAATAATCAGAGATCTTACCAAAAAAACTACTTCTACAAAGAGAATGCTCGGTTGTTTACTATGCTTAATTTTTTATTACATCCACTTTGCTACAAACAAGACAGAAGTCATGACTAGTCATTTTTAGAGTTCATGTTTGCTCTATTTATCTACTCTACATTTATTATCTATTTACGATAGAGATATACACAAGTGAAAGATTAGTGAGACCCATTTTAATAAGTGGACTTTAATGTTTCCGCTAATCTTCTCATCGTGTCTATCTCTCTCATAAATGGACAATAAATAGACAACATACAAGTGAGTGGAGCAAAACCGGACTCCTTATCTTTGGTATTACTTACGCATAAGTTTTTGCTGCATTCTCTATTACTTAAATATTTGTATTGTAAATAATTTTAAAGAAAGCCTAGAAATAGACAGTAGTATTTAATTTAGGCTAAGGGGAAAAGAGCAAATGTATAAAGATCAGAGGAGGGCCTTACCAAGAAGATGCAATCCAATTGAATTTGAAGAGCAACAAACTTCCCCAGCACTCATGAGTATCATTTGAGAATAGTGAACTATAATTTGTAACAAATAAATACATGTTATGATATGACCAGTAGATAGCAAAATAAAACCAAACTACCAATAGAAAATCAAGAAGACCAAGAAAAAGAAAACAGGTTCTAAAATGCTTAGTTTAGGAAAAATATCAAAACAAAATGGAATATTATCATGCCAAAAAAGAATGAAACAGTGCAAGTCTTTTGCAATCAAGATAGAAAAAAAGTGAAATGTTGACATATGGCCAATTAATCGAGGACAAAAACAACATACCAGGAGAGATATATTCAGCTCAGAGCAAATGATTAGGAAATGCGTGTCATGCACCAAACAGTGAAATGTTGTACTCTCAGATGTTAAGATAATTTGTAGTACACATGAAATGAAACATAGGAGAAGCTTACAAAACCACCTGAGTTATAAATAAAGCAAATGCATAATATATTGATTCATACACGGCCAAATAATTTAAGATAAACTATAGCTACAGATAATTAATTTTTCGTGAAACTGACTGAAAAATCACTGCAAAAGGAACTGATAATAAAGAAATAAATAATACTATAACCTTGAGATAAAGAGGGCTAGGGATATATTAGATTAGAGAGAATGATTACTACTTTAGAATACTAGTAGAGTAGTCATAATAATAATAGCCTCGAGAGAGTAAGAATCAGATAGTTGTTGAAGTACTGTACGATTCCTGCAAATTTGGTTATTATATACAGAAAAAGTTCCGAATCCACACTTCTCTGTTGGTATATAATTCAAGAGATTGCCTCATTAATTATTTGTTTTCTGTATTTTGTACCTTTGACGGTGGGGGTACACTGTATATACACGACAAATCATATATATTATAGCAGTATTATGCAGAAAATAATCTAATTAATTTTCATTCTGCATCTTTTTCGATTTCCATTCCCACCTGTATACTCTTATATTATTTTCTTTAGAAGATATATATCCTTCTGACAGATCATCACCTTTCTCTGCGTCTCTTGTGTATAATATATCTAGTGCAGAATATGATATAGGCTAGACCAGGTCATAAGCATTTTTTGCATAGTATATGTCCAGCTTGTCTACATGTAGTTTATAGTAGTTATATGATATATCATTTAGCACTCTCTATTGAGTGTTTTATAAGCATATATATCATAACATTTTACCTTGTTTTCTTTATTTTGTATTGATATTGCTAATAGGACGAAATTGTTGGAGTATCAAATGTTTGTGAATAAAAAGTTTTACATTTGATAGAAATACAAGTGTTGAACAACATCTATGTGATGAAACCTATATATTTAGGATGTGTTTGGATTCAAGGTTTAGGAGGAGAAATGAGGGGAGAGTTTGTTTTTCTTTTTTAAATAACGGACTATATAACATGTTTTTCTAAAATAAATTATGTGTGATTGAATTATTATATGATCGTTTATCATGTTAATATGTTAACTTTTTTAAAAAACATTTTATAGTGTCCGTAATTTAAAAATGAAAAGTAATTCATCTTCTCCCTTCCCCTCCTAAACCATTCATCCAAACACACCCTTAACGTTTAAAGTTTTTTATGAAGATTTGTCGCCCAAATGTGTGATTGTTCTTGGGTCTATGTGATGATTATTATTGTGCATTAGTCTTTCATGTGACCCAATAAAATCACTTCTATTCAAAATATCATATAACTCAAATTCAAATGTAATTAAAAACCACTTCAAAGTACAATATAAAATATTCAAATTGAAATGTGATTAGCTTGCTAATAGTAATAGGTCAGTTTTTTGTCAATCCAAAATAATGTTGACGCTGCTTCCTTAGTAATTATAATTTAAAATTTGGTTATTAGGTATATTATATGTTAAATTAAGCAAACAAATAATGATTTAAAAATTGATCAGTTGTAAGAGCTTGATAATTATAAATATTTGGAGCAGTGGTTAGGTAACTTAGGTTTCTCTATGATGTAGCCTGATTTTCCTTACATCCAAATTTACTGCATCGACCTACTGCTCCTGCTATTCAAATCCATAAATCAGTGCTTTTTCCTATACATTTTAACGATCTTTCAATTAACATTAATGAACCATAGCTAGCTATAGAAAATAATGTCTCCTTTGACATTAGCAAACCCCAAGTTTTACTCGATCTTTTACCACTTTTTCATGCAATTCCCTTCTCCTGTCGTACGAATAATGTTTAAAGAACACTTCCATAATAACTACACTAAAAAAAAAAACTATTTCAATCACTGCAAAATTGAAATTGAAAAAGATATTCACCCTTAAAAGTGTTTAGTGCACGTATTGAAATTGTTAGGAAAACAAATGGATACTAAGTACTAACAATCACAAATATAATAAACATTTTTTTTACAACATCAGAATTATTTTTTTTTAACATCAGAAAATATAATAATAACCTTAAAGTTGATAATTTTTAAAAATAAAATAAATATTGAATTATACTATCAATTGATCCAAAAACTAAAAAGCATAAAAGTCATTACCATAAAAAAATTATGTTTTAAGAAATGACGTGGTGGTTAAAGAAGCTAACAAATAAGAGCATTGATGCTTCAAAAAAAAATAAGAGCATTGTGTCATTGTTGGTAAAATCAAATCAAATTTCAATTGAGCTTTTATATATATATATATAATGAGTTGGGTGGAAAAGAAAATAACGAGACCGAAGCCCAGGAAAGGAATAAGTCCAAAATTACAAAGGTCGGACACTTGGGACAATGCAATTTGAAAGCTATTTTTATTCTCATTTCTTAAAAAATATGCACTTCCATATTTACCCTTCAAGACAAAACAAAATTGTGTCCAGATGAGTAAAGCCAAATAAAATGATATTTTCCCCGTCCGGTAAATAAATTTAACAAAAGTGGTTTTTGAAAATAGGGTACAATGTTAATAATTGGGCTTTGAGGTAAACTTATGACATTTGGTGCATTTTAATTTAACACTATTCTGTGTTGGCTCTGATTTTTACGTTTTTTTAAACAAATATTTTGATATTTTTCACATGCTAGAAATTATTGAGAAAGATATTTACAATATGTTAAATGATACCTCTAAAAAAAAATATTGTGAAATGATAAATTGGCTAATTTGGACAATTAAGGGGGTGAAATCAGGTCTTGGAGGTTAAATTAGAGGGCATGCTGCTAGACATAGCTTCTCTATTTTGATTTTTGAGCATATCTCCCACATTTTTTTTGAAAAAGTCAAACTAGTCAACCAAAACTAATCATACCTCCCTCATTTTAAGCCCGGAACAATTGTTTTTTGGACCCAATTTAATGAAAAATTAATGCAAAATATTTTGGACCCAATTTTAACTATCCCAGAAAGCTTCGAGTGTACATAAAGAAAACAATGATTTATCCTCCTCAACATTGCTCAAAACATGCGTTTTATCGTAGTTACACTATTCGGATGTGCAAAAATCATCCCTTGGTTGCATCTCCAGATTTTACATGCACAAAACGTGTTTTGAGAAATTATAGTGGAGGCGAGGCGGATTAAAAACTAAAAAAAATACAACTTTTAAGTTGTCTGAACATGTATTTTTGGACAAAACATCGTCAACCTTGTATAAAACTAGGCCCAAATATTTATTAACTTTGAGAAGAAAATTGTTCTTCTCACGAAGAGAAATGCTCCCTCCCATACAAAGTAGCGAAAATGCCCCTGCGTGACTTAAGTCACGCTCGGTACATACCAACGTGACTTAAGTCACACTACACTCTGTTATAGAAACAGAAAGCCAGAAACATAACCTTTCATTTCCAAAATCAAACACAATTCTCCCAAATTCGAATTCCAACCAATTCAAGAAAATCAAGTTCAACTTCTACTCCAACATCAAGTAAGTAATTAAAATCATTTGGCATTGGCTTTTTTTTGTTTAAATCTTAGGATTTTTTTGATAAAATTTCACAATTTTAGGTTTTTAAGGTATTTTTGCATGTTTGATTTTTGGATTGTTACTGATGAATTAAGTTAGTAATTGTTGTTTAGATGTTGATTTTAAAGTAGGTTTGACTCAAATGTGGTAGGTTAGAGTTAGAAATTGTTAGATTTTATGTTGAACTCTAGGTGTTTGATAAAATGTCTCAATGAAAATTTGTTTGATTTATGCATTGTTAATGATGAAATTAGTTAGAAATTAGATTGTTAATGTTGATTATAGTGAGTTTGAGTGCAATGTGGTAGGTTAAAGATTGAAATAACAATGCCAAAATTGAACAGTTGTTGATGATTATTTATAAATTATTGATTTTTGCTTTTATAAATATTGTGTAGATATGTCTGAGAGACCAGAGTTATTGAGAGCAGACATATTGAGAGGAGGCAAGGAGACCATGACCGGGAGTGCACGGGCCGAAAAGGCGGTTGCGGACCCTGCTTGTAACACCCATACTAACTTAATCTACAATATTAGTATGTGCATTAAACTGATACTGGATACATTTAAAATTTTCAATAATAATATTACATCACATCTGAATGAATACAAGTGTACTCGTTTGTACAAATAATCAAATATCATTACAATACTTATACAAAGTCCAATAAGCTCCTGAGCTGGTACACGACGAGCAACTGTACTCCATCCAGTATCTCTCTGAAGAACTCCATCACGAACCTCTGGCTTACCTGTAAACCTACACCAGAAGGAGTGGGATGAGACATAATGTCTCATTGAGCTCCACCCAACCAACTGTTGGCAACCTCAGGGAACCTAGGGTCGCCATGCCTACCTTGGCAATCTTGGGGATTTCCTATGATCGCCAAGTCTTATCTTTATCCACAAAGGATATAAATCTGCCTATGACTATAAGTCTGCCTGTAACTATAACTGTGAACTGCCTGTAACTATAACTGTAAACTGCATGTAACTATAACTGTAAACTTCCTGTAACTATAACTGTAAACTGCCTGTAACTATAACTCTGACTGTAACTATAAAACATAATACATATAAACAGATATTATGTTAGATGTTAGCGTGTAACAAACATTATTATCTGAGTTCATTTTACGGAGTGCATCCGGGTGGAGTAACCCCGAAGTACATCTCCCTATAACCCAGTGAAAATTCCTATCTGAGGCTAATCACCGGACTCCTCTTTAATTGCATGTGGACAACCCTCTCGGAGAAGTCCCATCCGGCGTATCCCGGAGTCTGCTGAACATGCCTATAACTGTAACATATAATTCTTTAACTTTACATATAAACATGCATATCTGATGCATTAATTATATAATAACAATCATGTAACAATTAACCTATAACATAAGGTTCTTGGCTTATCGTTCTCATAAGCCGCCTACTTAATTGTTGGAAAACCAACAGTATAAACTTATCTGAAGCCTGAAAGTTGAAACATTCCTTATACTTTTGTACACTTAATAGAGTGCCTCTTAATCATGCTATCTTAGGTGCATTCTCATTCTCATAAATTCTTATCTTAAGTACTTGTAAGTACGTCTAATACTTTTCTATAAGCTTTTGCATATTAATGCATTCCTTAAGGGGAATCAATCTCCCAATACATAACATATGAGTATAGGATCATAAGCCATTACTCGGTTGTTGGAAACATTCTCATACCCGTTTAGGCTTTGCCCTCACAATTATATACAACTCTAAGTTATTGCACAAATCCTTGTCCATATATTCCTTATATGTTATATGCCCCTCGGATATGTCCACAATGGTGTTTTCCTTAGAAAATAAGGTTTTCTTTGAAAATGGTTACCAAATGTCTCGCCTGACGCGTACACAGCTCACTGAACGAAGCAGAACAGCCCTGGAAGGTCTGTCTGAACTCGCTGGGTGAGCTCCATCTCGCCATGGAAAGTTGAGGCAGGGAAAAATGTTGAAAAGTCGTTGCAAGCTCGCCCCGAGCTCGCCGGGCGAGTTTGACAGCCCAGAAATAGTTCAAAACGTGATTTTCCACCATTTTTGACTTATCTAAGCATACCCAGGCATCATAACAGCATAAGGAATGATTTACAACTATAAATTGATTGATTAAAACATGATTGAACAAGGAATTGGCAAGCAAAAAGGATTAGGGCACTAATTTAATAAACTTTCTAAAATGAGGGATTTCTCCCAAACTTACTCAAAGTAGGTTTAAAACTAAAGGAGCTCACCTCAATTCATCTGATCAAAGCTTGCCATGCTTCCTAATCCATAATCCTAGCTTGATTCCTCTTCTTTCCTTAATTCCTTGCCAAAACCCTAGCTTCCAATCCCTTTATCCTTTCTTGTTTTCTTGACCTCCAAGTCATAACCTTGCTTGCTTGCATGAAGATGGAGAGTTTGGAGGTGAAGTTGAGGATTAGTGGAGGAGAGGAGGAGGGTGGCGTGGAGGAGGTGTAGAGAGAAGGGAGAGAATTGTGGTTAGAGAGAGGAAGTGTGAAAGATTATGAGAGAATTTTGGGGAAAATGGCTTTTATAGCCTAACCCTCAAAATTACAAAAATGCCATTCCTTATAAAATATCCCTGATACATCGTCTCATTACTGATAAATACTTTAGTCTGAAGCGGGATATTACAATCTACCCCCCTTAAAGAAATTTCGTCCTCGAAATTTAGAATTCCCTTAAAATCATATATAAATATATATATACCTTTCACATTTCTTTTCTACTAGCCAATTCTCTACTCAACTTGCTGATCGGAATCTCATGGTTTTCCATCTCTGTAAGTCGAAAATACTCGACAATATTTTCTTTAACTGAAAGGCTTGGTATACATTACATAATCCTTACGTAGTGGGATGTGGTTATCTGAACCAATCTACCCGACTCACTTGACTATACCTCTTGTTCATGCACTTCTTGCAAATTCAATTCGAAGTTATTAAGTCTTAAACACTCATACTGAACTTCGTAAGTTTCTTTCATAGTCCGTGCAATCTTACTATGACGACATTGGGTCGATCTCATTTCTTCAACATTCCCGCTCCTTTAGAGGTCCAATGCACCACAACTAATTCCCGTGATTTCCTATCCTTATGTTCGTCTCGTATGCCGGTATCCTTCTTATATAATTATTTCATACTCCGTAAAATAAATTGTTCTATACTGGAAAAAAACATCTGATGACACGTATACATACAAAATGTTAGAACTATTCCAACTTCACCTGTTATTCCATGTATAAGCAGGAGGTTTCACCTCTAGCACCTGCTCCTTTCTTTTCAACATCTCGATGTGCTACTTATCACAATCCTAATCGTTACTTCCACTATGGAATTCCCAAGAGCTCGCGGGATTTTTTCAGATTACTCGCGTTCCGCTTCAATTGGTCTACGACGTCACTTATCTCAATAACTTAGAAATCATTCTTCACTACTTGGTGCTTGTTAATCTCCTATCATTCTTGTCACTACTTATCTCGAGTTCTAGCCGTAGCGTAAACATTTTCTAAACCTATAATCCAAAACTCATAGGAGTTTAGTCCAAGTGATGAGTGGTATAAGTCGTCTCACATATTATCATATAGTACAATTCATAGCACATAGCTTACAAACATAACTCAGTACTTGTACACTACTAACGGGTACATAGTACCTCACATCATCCTTGTCCGACTAATGGGACATCATTCTTGATCTTAACATATTTGATACACTACCACATCAATTGGGAATCTTTTCTTACTCTTAACTCATTTTGTAACATTCGGGATTTGCCTTTCGACTGGCTTGCCAGGTTTGCCCCGCCAATGTTACCCATGTTTATTTCTTGAGTATCCACAATCCCATAACGTAAATTATGGTTACATTCCATTGGCGCTATAAACTTATTTTGTTCAAGGACATTATCTGTTTTCGAAAAGAAAACTCTATTCTGATCGCTATCAAAATAGCACTCTTAAACTCTTAATCCTTTATTCATAACTTGAATTCACGTAGCCCTTTACTGTAAACTATGAGTAATCTTCTGATCTGTGTAAAACATTTCCTTCCTCTAACTGTGAACATTAAGTTCAAGAATTCCGAACTCCTCAATTAAGATATGTTCGGTAACAACAAACCTGTTCTGCTTAAGACTTTCCTGTTAAAACATTACTGACTGCGTACCACGGTTACTGATACATGTCTCATGACTGAAAATATGTTACACTACTGTCTAAGTAGTATAAACTTTGCCTGATCAGTATACATAATACTAATCATAACCTGTTACATGCGACATGCTAGCATAACGTGGGTACGATGTGGAATAACCTCATGCCACTGCTTTGTTGTTTTCTAATCAAAGCTTCAATTTCAAAAACATTGATTTGCAAGTGCAACCTGCACCGTTGTTACCTCATAACGAATTCTCTTTGGTTAAACTTACTATTCAAGTCAACTTGAAGTTACTGAGCTAAAATAGCTAGATTACCGTATTAGATGTGGCTTTCTTCGCTATGTACTTATTGTGCTAGAAACACATCCTTTAAATTTCTCAAACTGCTTCGATTCTCATTTCTCATGAGTTTCGAGGTCTGAAGCATTCCTCAGCTTTAACTTTTAAAGTTTCCTGTTAGAACTGATGATAAGTTCAAGTCATCACTACCTACTAATATTCTATAGCTTGAGAACTAATCACTGAATACCTTTCCTGTAATTCATCTGGCAAGGACTTCACAAACATCCTTTTTCTCTAAGCTTCAGCTTTGAATTGTTCGTTAACTCATCCTTGGATTACTTCTCCGCTGCGCAACTCTGATAACAATTCACCTTGGGATAGAAGTAATACACCACTATTACCAAATTAGATCTCCTCGTTAAACTCATTCCTTAATGGCTTAAACCACCTGCTTAACTTATTGATCGATCATCACTGACTTCGTATTTTGTTGACATTCTTGAATTCCTGATAAAATCCTTGTATCACTATCTAGGCACATTCTATCCTGAACTGATACGTGTACCCTCAGTGTCACTCTGTCGTGAACAACTGAGGCACGTCCTGTTGTACATATAAATGTACCCTGTAACTGGGGGAAAAACCCGGTACCTTTGTCTACGGTACACTATAACCTGACTGGTTAAGGGTGTCCTGAAAGCTAACCCTTAACATACCTGATACTATCTTTCCTGAATCCTTGATTGTAGTAATACATTCCTAGAGTTCTCGTACAAAGCATCTGGGTGACCCATAACAAAGGATGATAATCCAATTCGCTTTTCTCTGTGTAAAGTTCTCGTAGAGAATCTTCTTTACCTTGAAACGTCTTATTAATTCATGTTATAAAAGTAGTCTGAAGGATGCGTCTGAAACTCAATTCTCAGTCTGAGCAGTGAATCTGCGTCTGAGCTTCGCAGAGCAAGGTCCTGGTCGCTCTGCGATCTTAGCAGAACCCAGAATCATGTAACTTGCATTAAAATCCTCAAATTCTTGGTTTTCAGGTTGCATACCATTTTCTCTTCTCAATACTGACACTTAAGGTTTGAGAGATGCAGCTGATCTGATGAGGTTAACCTTGCCTGCGCTTCACGCTCGATGACTACATTTGAAGTTGGCTTCATCTGTCCAAATAATTTGCTTAGTCCATGATAAGTGCTTAAAAGTAGTTATCTTTTGATATATTTTAAGGCACTTATGTTACTTGTTTTGCAAGTTATCTTAGGATAAGCTCATATTTTTGGTTAAATGTCAATTTTGTGATCCTATGTCTTACCCCATCTAATTATGCAGGAATTTCATGCTTGGACCTGAATTGAGCAAAGAAATATGAAGTTTTGTTAAAGCCTCATCGCTACAAGCGCAAGCTTCATCGCTACAAGCGAGCGTAGGCAGGGAAAATCAGAGCCTCATCGCTACAAGCGCGAGCTTCATCGCTACAAGCGAGCGTAGGCAGGGAAAAATGGAAGTTCATCGCTACAAGCGCTGAACCGGTCGCTTCAAGCGACCTTAGGCAGGAAGTTTTGAAGATTCCATCGCTATAGCGACAGATCTTGTCGCTATAGCGACCAAGGGCGGTTTAATGCTAGATGCTGACGTGGAGCCTTCTCACTGGCCAGGAAATCTGTCGTCGCTACAGCGACAAGCCCATCGCTTGTAGCGAGCGTACAAAAACTCAGAGTATAAAAGCTTTTTAGCTCATTTTTTCTGGATTATCATCTGATTATCAGTTTTTATAACTTTTAGAGCTTAAGATTTTTAACTTCCAGAAAGAGAATAGGCATAAAAAGAGGCAAACTTCATTGAGCAAAAGGGATTCAAGTGAAGATTAAACTAAGCAACTTTGAGAAATCAAGTCTTAGCATTTTCTTCATCTTCCTTTCTACTTTTGTATTGTTGTCATGAGAATGAACAACTAATCTCCTTTGTTGGGATTATTAGGTAATCAATCACTCTTAGTTGTAAACCTTTGATATTTTAAATATATGATTCTAGCACTTTTATATATCATTGAATTTATTCTTGTTTTCCATTCTTATATTTGATTTAAATGATATTGAAAAATACTTTTGAATCTAGTTTAGAATAATATTCTATCAAAATAAGAAATTCTAGACATGGGATTTGGTTTTGATAATTACACAAAGTGTCGGAACGTAAAGCTTTCGAATCGTTTAATAGATTGAGAAATCGTCGATTAAACGATACGATCGATCTCACGACGTCATTTGGACACGAATGACATTGTCGAGTGATACGTGATAATGTCTTATATAAGAAAAGCTAGAATCCATATTTATGATCAATTGAATACAATCGACGTTTGATTGACGTACTTTAATCCTAACACTTTTTATGCCCTATTACTCTACGTTTTATTTATAATGTTTTTAAAGTCGAGTAGTGTTAGTAAACAAAAAGATGAAACCTTAACTTAAAATGATAATCGACGTTGAACGGTTTATGATATCGCGATAATCCCTGTGGAATCGATATAAAAATATACTTGCTTTTGTTAAACTACTAACAGTCCATGACTAAGTTTCTTAACTGTCGGATATTAAAATCTCATCCGGTCCAAGTGCGTAAGTCCTTCCATCCTTACACACTATATCCTTACTGGAAGTCCAGAGCTTCCAATAATTAACTGATAATTCCTTATTCCAAGTCTCTGGGTTTGGTACCGTAATTCTTTACCTCTGTATCTGGAATTAATACTCTATTCTACAATTCACTTTAACTTTTCAAATTACGGTTCCCGTTAAGATTCCAAATTATTCCTTAGAGTATTCCATAATTCTTTACTCTACACATCTCCTCGGAGAAGGCATCGCTCAATGATGCGTCCAACTGGTTAAGGTACTTGACCTTACTCTTAGATACTCTTAAATACCCCTTATATTCCTGAAACTTTGCCATTAACAGGCTCAGTTACTTCACTGTTAGAGAACCATCCTTTGGCATTAAATACCTTGCCAATTTCCGTCTTAAAATCTGACGCCTTAATCTTCATACACTTCTTTCCTCCTTGGTCACATTCAGCTCTCGGACATTTGTCCTAACTGTCATATACTAGATTGAGTTGATCAGGCTCAACTAGATGTGACCTTTAGAACAACATCCGGAACCCAATGATTCCACTACTTTTATTGAATCTTTAATGACCCATGGCACGGTCTGAATCGACCTGCTCTGATACCAATTGTAACACCCATACTAACTTAATCTACAATATTAGTATGTGCATTAAACTGATACTGGATACATTTAAAATTTTCAATAATAATATTACATCACATCTGAATGAATACAAGTGTACTCGTTTGTACAAATAATCAAATACCATTACAATACTTATACAAAGTCCAATAAGCTCCTTAGCTGGTACACGACGAGCAACTGTACTCCATCCAGTATCTCTCTGAAGAACTCCATCACGAACCTCTGGCTTACCTGTAAACCTGCACCAGAAGGAGTGGGATGAGACATAATGTCTCAGTGAGCTCCACCCAACCAACTGTTGGCAACCTCAGGGAACCTAGGGTCGCCATGCCTACCTTGGCAATCTTGGGGATTTCTTATGATCGCCAAGTCTTATCTTTATCCACAAAGGATATAAATCTGCCTATGACTATAAGTTTGCCTGTAACTATAACTGTGAACTGCCTGTAACTATAACTGTAAACTGCCTGTAACTATAACTGTAAACTTCCTGTAACTATAACTGTAAACTGCCTGGAACTATAACTCTGACTGTAACTATAAAACATAATACATATAAACAGATATTATGTTAAATGTTAGCGTGTAACAAACATTATTATCTGAGTTTATTTTACGGAGTGCATCCGGGTGGAGTAACCCTGAAGTACATCTCCCTATAATCCGGTGAAAATTCCTATATGAGGCTAATCACCGGACTCCTCTTTAATTGCATGTGGACAACCCTCTCGGAGAAGTCCCATCCGGCGTATCCCGGAGTTTGTTGAACATGCCTATAACTGTAACATATAATTCTTTAACTTTACATATAAACATGCATATCTGATGCATTAATCATATAATAACTGTTGAGGCAAAAATCCCTAATTAATTTTAAAGATAACAAACCCTAAATGATTAAAGGATTAATGGACTTTGATTAGTTTCTTGGTATTTAACTTGTGCTCTTGAGTGATTAATTAAGACAGGAACAAATACCAAGATACAAGGAATGAAAGAAAGAACTTTGTCATAGTTCAGAAAGTTGAACTCAGTTCAGAAACTGAACACAGTTCAGAATGTTGGACTCAGTTCAGAAGCTGAACACAGTTCAGAATGTTGGACTCAGTTCAGAAGCTAAAATGAAGTCCAGAAGCTGAACATAGTTCAGAAGCCAAAATGAAGATCAGAAGCTGAAACACAGTTCAGAAGGTGAAATCCTGTCCAGATGCAGCAATATTGATCAGAAGCTGAACATAGTTCAGAAGCTGATATGCAGTTCAGAAGGTTGTTTACAAGTTCTGAAACCTTGCAATAAAGCTGCTCATACACCAACTCAGAAATTCAAGAACATGCATACCACACGTGACATAAATAAATGTCCAAGAAAAACAAAGCTGCATGGATCTATCAAGCAATAAAGGCATCTACAAAATGAATGTCAAAAAGGATATTCAATGTTCATTTAAGACTATGAACATTGAATTAACAAGAATATTCCAAAAGGGAATATCATCCCAGATAATCAAACTACCTCACTTCATTTTATGTTTCACTATTAGGATTTGATTACATCAAATGAAAGTCTTACAAATCATCCTAAGTGAAACAAAAAGGATATTCTGAAGTTCAGAATGTTCAATACAGCACATGCTTCAATTCTGACAAGGCTACAGTAAAGCAGTTAGAAAGGTAAAGCAAAAAAGCCAAATCACAATCTCAAAAGTCAGAATCCATGAGATCTTGACACCTAAGGGGTTGGTACTGTTACAGACCAGCAAAATCCCCTAAAGCATGGGCATGAAGTGATGGTTCCACTTTCCTCTCTCCTGCACACAATCCAAGACTGATTTGCAAAGCTCTTGGCACAAGCAACATTCTGATGCACTGCACGCATAAAACAAGAGTTCATCAGCAAATCCAGAAATTCATATACATGATGAACCCAGATGAATATCATCAAGAATGCAACAACATTCTGAAGTACTCTCAAGAACAGAACAACATTCTGAAAGTCAGAATGTTCACCCAGATTTTCAAGTAAAAGTCAGTGGGGCCCAGGACACATGGCACAAGACCATTGGCCATCCTCCAACGGTTACAAAAGGCCAAGAACTCTATAAATAGAAGTGGAAGGCTCAGCATTATACACACAATTTGCAAAAGCATACAAGAAAACATTAACAAAGTGTTTGAAGCTTTAGCATCTCAAATTGATCATCACTATAAGTGTAAATCAATTATCTTTATCTTGTCAAAGATAAACTCTCCCCCTCCTCTTCTGAAAGTTCTCTTCTTAACCTCACTTCTTAAATTCTCCAATCAATTGTAAAGAGCAAATCTCATCTAGTTTTAAGGGTATTAAAGTCTAGGTTGAGTAATTTGGTACAAAGTCTGGTGTGACTTAGTACAGAAGGTTGAGAGCCTGCTGAGGCTTAGAGAATACAGGTTGTAACCGTTCCAAGTGGACAAGATTGTAAGGTGCAGGATTTGAGAGGGTATCTCAAGCATCATAGTGGAAAACTCTCACAAGATTATGAGGAGTGGACTAACCCACATTGGGTGAACCACTATAAAATTCTGTGTGTCTTTCTTCTCTCCCTATACTCTTTATATTACTGCATACACATCACACACTCAACACTGAATTTAAATATCTTATTCTGCAACTGACACTTCAGAACGTTCTGAAGTCTGTTTAACTTTGTTCTTCCAAGAAACAACTTGAGAAGTATTTTTAAGTACAGGATTAGATTTTAAAAAGGGTCACAATTCAAACCCCCCCTTTCTTGTGACTATATTATCTACTTAAATTGGCATCAGAGCGTTGGCTCTAAGGGTTTGAACACTTACACAAGTGTTAGAGAAAAGATCCAGGAAGAAGTATGTCAAAGGCTAAGTATATCACAGAAGGAGGATCAGCAAACAGACCTCCATTGTTTGATGGCACAAACTACTACTTCTGGAAAGGCAAGATGGAACTTTTTCTTAGATCTCAAGATACGGACATGTGGGCCGTAATCTCTGAAGGAGATCATGTTCCAATGAACAGAGATGGAGGTATAAAAGAAAAAAGTGCATGGACACCAGAGGATAAAGCTAAGGTATTACTAAACTCTAAAGCTAGATTATTTTTATCATGCGCACTAACCATGGAAGAAAGTGAAAGAGTTGATGAATGCCAAAATGCTAAAGAAGTATGGGACACTTTAAAAATACACCATGAAGGAACATCTCATGTCAAAGAAACTAGAATTGACATTGGAGTCAGAAAGTTTGAAATCTTTGAAATGAGTGAAAATGAAACTATTGATGAAATGTATGCTAGATTCACAACAATAGTAAATGAAATGAGATCTCTTGGAAAGATATATTCCACTCATGATAGAATCAGGAAAATATTAAGATCTCTTCCAAGCACATGGAGACCTATGGTCACAGCTATTACCCAGGCCAAAGATCTAAACTCTCTGACCTTGGAGGAACTTATTGGTTCACTGAGAGCTCATGAAGTCATACTTCAAGAAGACAAACCAGTGAAAAAGGTAAAAACTCTTGCCTTGAAGGCCTCCCAAGAAACATCATCAGCAACTCAAGATGATGTGGAAGAACTGGATGAAATAGAAGAAGTCCAGGAAGAAGAAGCTGAAGATGAACTTGCACTCATCTCCAAGAAAATTCAAAGAATGATGATGAGAAGAAATCAGCTCAGAAAGAAGTTTCCCAACACTAACACTAACAAAACTGAGACTGACAAAAGTCAAGTCACCTGTTTTGGATGCAACAAGCTTGGACACTACAAGAATGAGTGTCCTGATCTTAAGAAACAGCAAAGGAGACCTCCCTTCAAAAAGAAAGCCATGATCACCTGGGATGATCTAGAAGAAGCAGAACCAGAAGATGAGGAAGCCAACCTGAGTTTGATGGCTAAATCAGAAGATGAGGAAGAGGTCTCTTCTCAAAATGCAAAAACAAAGCCATGGTACTTGGACAGTGGCTGTTCAAGACACATGACAGGAGATAGGAATTGCTTTCTAACCTTTGAAAGTAGAGATGGAGGACTAGTCACATTTGGAAACAATGACAAAGGCAAAATCAGAGGTAAAGGTACAATAGGTAAAACTAACTCTGCCAAGATAGAAAATGTTCAGTTTGTAGAAGGGTTGAAACACAATCTACTTAGCATAAGCCAATTATGTGATAGTGGTTTTGAAGTTATTTTTAAACCCAACATATGTGAAATAAGACAAGCCTCCTCTAAGAAATTAATTTTCTCTGGATCAAGGAAAAAGAACTTGTATGTTTTGGACTTAAATGAAATTCCAGCTGAATCATGTTTTATGTCTCTTGAAAAAGATAAGTGGATTTGGCACAAAAGAGCTGGTCACATTAGTATGAAAACTATTGCTAAACTTTCTCAACTTGATCTAGTTAGAGGTTTGCCAAAGATTAACTTTGAAAAGGACAAGATCTGTGAAGCTTGTATTAAAGGAAAACAAGTTAAAAGCAGTTTTAAAACAATTGAATATATTTCAACTCAAAAACCTTTAGAGCTTCTTCACATTGATCTCTTTGGTCCTGTTCAAACTGCAAGTCTTAGTGGCAAAAGATATGGATTTGTTATTGTTGATGATTTCTCAAGATTTACATGGGTGTTATTTTTAAAACATAAAGATGAATCATTTGAAGCATTTCAAAACTTTTGCAAAAAGATTCAAAATGAAAAAGGTTCTAATATCATATCTGTGAGGAGTGATCATGGAGGAGAATTTGAAAATGCTTCCTTCAAGACATTCTTTGATGAATGTGGTATTACACATAATTTTTCTTGTGCAAGAACTCCACAGCAAAATGGAGTTGTTGAGAGGAAAAATAGAACCTTGCAAGAAATGGCTAGGACTATGCTAAATGAATCAAATGTTGAAGATTACTTTTGGGCAGAAGCCATCAATACATCTTGCTACATTTTGAATAGAGTTTCAATAAGAAACATTCTAAATAAAACCCCATATGAATTATGGAAAAACATCAAACCTAGCATATCTTATTTTCACATATTTGGTTGCTACTGTTACATTCTGAACACAAAAGAAAAACTGGGTAAGTTTGATCCTAAATCAGATAAAGCTATCTTTTTGGGATACTCTACAACATCCAAAGGTTATAGAGTGTACAACTTAAAAACCCAAACAGTTGAAGTCAGTATGCATGTCATATTTGATGAATATGATGAACCTTCTCAACTCCAAGAAAAGGAAGATACTGAAGATCAGACACTTCAGAATGTTAACAATCAGAACAATGTAAGTTCTGTAGAAAAAGAAGATGATCAGAATGTTCAGGACTCATCTCTACAAAGCCCTCCTAGAAGTTGGAGAATGATAGGAGATCATCCTGTAGATCAAATCATTGGAAGCACAACTGATGGTGTAAGAACCAGAATGTCCTTTCAAGGGAACAATATGGCTATGATTTCTCAAATGGAACCCAAGTCAATAAATGAAGCCATAATAGATGATTCATGGATTGAGGCCATGAAAGATGAACTGTCTCAGTTTGAAAGGAACAAAGTGTGGAACTTGGTTCCAGATGATCAAGGGAAGACAATCATTGGAACAAGATGGGTGTTTAGAAATAAACTTGATGAAGATGGCAAAGTTGTCAGAAATAAAGCAAGGTTGGTTGCTCAAGGATACAACCAACAAGAAGGTATTGACTATGATGAGACTTTTGCACCAGTGGCAAGGTTAGAAGCTATTAGAATTCTTCTTGCATATGCTGCACATAAAAGCATCAAACTTTTTCAAATGGATGTTAAAAGTGCCTTTTTAAATGGATTTTTAAATGAAGAGGTTTATGTAAGTCAACCTCCTGGCTTCATAAATAAAGAAAAACCTAATCATGTTTTCAAACTCACTAAAGCACTTTATGGTCTTAAGCAAGCTCCTAGAGCTTGGTATGAAAGACTTAGCACATTTCTCATTAACAATGGATTTTCTAGAGGAAAAATTGATACCACACTTTTTAGAAAAACTCAGAACACAGATTTGCTAATAGTTCAAGTCTATGTAGATGATATTATTTTTGGTTCAACCAAAGAGAAAATGTGTGAAGACTTTTCAAAACTCATGCAAAGTGAATTTGAAATGAGCATGATGGGTGAACTTGGTTTCTTTCTTGGTTTGCAAATCAAACAATTTCCAAATGGCATTTTCATAAATCAAGAAAAATATGTCAAAGATATTCTTAAAAAATACAAAATGAATGAAGCAAAGATAATGGCCACTCCCATGCATCCATCATCCAGCTTGGATAAAGATGAAAATGGAAAATCAGTCTCTGAGAAAGAATATAGAGGCATGATAGGATCATTGCTTTATTTAACTGCTAGCAGACCTGACATAATTTATGCAGTAGGATTATGTGCTAGATTTCAAACTTGTGCAAAAGAATCTCATCTAACTGCTGTAAAAAGGATCTTAAGATACCTAGTAGGTACTACTGATCTTGGTCTTTGGTATAGAAAAGGCTGTAGTTTTGATCTTGTAGCTTATTGTGATGCTGATTATGCTGGAGACAAAGTTGAGAGAAAGAGTACAAGTGGATCTTGTCAATTCCTAGGACAAGCCCTGATTGGATGGTCCTGTAGAAAACAAAATACCATTGCACTCTCTACAACAGAAGCTGAGTATGTATCTGCAGCTAGTTGTTGCTCTCAAGTTTTGTGGATCAGAAATCAGTTGGAAGATTACTCACTAAGGTACTTAAGTGTTCCAATTTTCTGTGACAACACAAGTGCAATTAATTTGTCAAAAAATCCTATTCAACATTCTAGGTCTAAGCATATTGAAATTAAGCATCATTTCATACGTGATCATGTTCAGAAAAAGGACATTGAATTGAAATTCATTGATACAGAAAATCAATTAGCTGATATTTTCACAAAACCATTAGTTGAGGATAGATTCAATTTTATCAAAGAAAAATTGCTAATTATGAAAAATCCCAATAAAGATTGATTAACTGAATCACTAAGGGCCTAGAACAAACCCCCTTGAGTCATTCTGAATCACTTCAGAATGTTCAACAAAGCTCAGAATGTTCAAACAATGTTCAGAATGTTCCTCAGGATCTGGACGTACATCCTGTTCAGCATGGTTCTCTGAACTTAGAATATTCAGAAAATTTTTTCTGAAGTTAGTAAGTCACTCTCATAAAGTGATCTTTCTTCAAAAATCCCTCCATATCTCAGCATTAAATGCTTGTATTAGAGTTAATGTGTTAAAACCATTAACCTCCATACAAAAAGGGAACTATCAAATCAGCCACTCTCCTTTCTTCCTTCAAAACGGCTACTTTCTCTTTCCTGTACAACCACTTTTCAGATTTATCTTTTCCCATAAAACCACCATCATCAGTTTCTCTCTCTCTCCTCCTACACGTTTTTGTCTTTATAAACAAACCACCACTCCACTCAAACACATTCATCTCCACACCTTTGAATCGAAAAATTTCATCTGTCCCTTCGCACAAAAAACTGCCATGGCCAGAACAAAAACAACCTCTCGCAACAATGAACAAGAACAAACCCCTGTTCCTCGTTCTGCTCCACCACAATTCCCAGAAGAACCTCAACCTCTGCGCACCATTCTCCCTGATATCATCATCTCCACCACTGAACCTTCTAAACCCAAAAAGCCTGTAACTAAACCTAAGAAATCTGCTTCAACTTCTCAACATCCCAGAAGGTCTCAGAGAATCATCTCTGGAACTGGAAAAGCCAAGAAATTTTCTGCCTCCACGATCCTTCTCTCAGACTCAAAGGAAGATTCTGATCCAACCATCTCTCAATACATGAGGAAGGTCAAGACCTCACCCAAACAAACCTCTGAACCAGAAAAAGAGAATTCTGTCTCTGAAGAAAAATCTCAATCAAAATCTCAATCTGAAGAAGAAGAACATTCTGATGAGCAGGAAGAAGCATCTCCTCCCAAAAAGCATGGAAAAGGAAAGGACATTGGGAAGATAACCTCCATTCTGAAGGGCAAAAAGGAAAAAGCACCTAGACCCATAAGCAGGGCTAAGTACTTTGATTTTGCTGACCTAAAGAAGAAGGGATGGAACCTGTGTGAATACACTGATGCACAAGGATGGACAAGCTTTGTGTCACTTCAGGAACTCACCTACCCAGACTTAGTAAGAGAATTCTACAGCTCAATGGAAATCAAAACCAAAGATAGGAAGAAGACCCTCATTACCACTGTCAAAGGAGTGAAGATCAAACTCACTCAAACTTCCCTCTCAAAGGCTCTAAGAATTCCAAATGAAGGTAATGAACTCTTCTTCCCTTCCTGGTTTTCTGAAGCTAGAACAAACCGTGCCAATCTCATACTTGAATACACCAAACCAAACCTTCCTTTTAACTCCACAAATCTTGCTGACCTACCCAAAATCTTTCACAATATGGTACGTCATACCCTGCTTCCTAGGTCAGGAACCTATGAAGCTGTGACTGATACTGATCTCTGCATCATGTTTCACCTCATTAACAAGAAAAAGTTGAACCTTTGCTTCATTATCCTTCAACACATGATTGATTCATGTATGAATCCCAAACAAACCAGTGCCCTAGTCTATGGAATGCCAATCACCCTTATCCTTAAGGACAACAAAGTACCTCTTGAAAATGAACAATGTGATTACACATTCATGAGGTTCACTGCAAAAACCATGGCCCAGCTGCACATCACTTTATCTAACCTTCCCACACCTCCAGCATCTGAAACATCTGGTTCTGTTAAAAGACATCAAGACCAGAAAGTCAGAAAAACAAAGAAGAAAAGGAAGATTGAGAAAGTCCAAAGCCCTCCTCTAGAGGAAGAGGAAGAAGATGTTAACAATGGGGTTCAAGAGGAGCCAATGGATGAAAATCCCACAGAACATCAAAAGGAAGAGGAATCTTTTGCTGAAGAAACATTCCAAGAGAGTGATGATCCTGCCAAAGAAGCAACTCAGGAAGTTGCAGAAGATCAGAATGTTGCAGAAGATCAGAATGTTGCTGAGAATCAGCATATTGAAGAATCTGAAGAAATGGCTGAGGAGGAAAGTCAGCAGGATAATGAATCACTTCTCAAAAAGAATGATGAGCCAGCCAAAATTGCTGAAGAACAATCTCAGCAAGACATTGAAGGAAATGCTGAAGAAGGAGCTCAGCTGGAAGAAGGAGCACAAAAGACTGCTGAGGATCAGGACCTGAACGATGTAGCTGAAATCCTTGTCACCCACATGTTTAGTGACAATGCTGACCAGCTAGAAACTGGTGTTGAACAATCAGATGGAAATCAAGCTGGATTTGATCTCAACATGGAAGGGATCAACTCAGAAGATGGTGTTTTTGAGGACTCTCAGAAAGAAAATCCTGAAACAATGCCTGAAACTGAAGTACAGAATGTTGAAGGAAACATTCTCCCTGATCATACCACTCCCTCCATCTGCGAAGTCTCTGCAGATCCTGCTCCTATAGCTTCAGGATCTCTGCCTATTGAACAAATCCAACCTTTGGCTAACCAACCACCACCACCACTCCTAAATCAGTCTACTTCCACCATGGAGTCAGAAGCCATTTGTAGCAAGTTTCTGATATCCCCTCTTCACACTTCGCAAAATATCTCTCCTACTCCAGCCACACTCAAAACAACCACTCAACTACCTGATATTCCTACACTGTTTGCTTCCCTTGAAACCTTTGTCTCAAAAGAAGGTCACTCAAAAACAAACATGGATGCCCCCACTTCTGCTCCCACACCACAAATATCCAAAGCTGAAAAAATTGCTAGACGTTCTCTTAGGGTTGCAACTAAAACCCATAAGATTGCATGTGTCCTAGCAAAATGGACCTCTGAAGTTGCTGCTCCTGGATTGGCTATGAATCCTCCTGTGTTTGAAGACCCATCTGTCTTTGATTCTGAGCCTTCCTCAGATTCTGGAGACTCAACTCCCTGAGTGTCCTCCACTTATCCCTCCCTACCTTTCATGCTGTTGACAAAAGGGGGAGAAGCTTTAGGATTTAAATCTTTAAGTTTTTATGTTTTAGGCCCAAGTAGGTCAGTGATCAATAGTTATTGGAGTTCTTAAAACTTCAACTTTTGCTTGATCACCTTTGTTTGCCAAGTTTTTGCTTTTGAACCATATATGATGTAATGAGCATGATTGATTAATGAAAAAATGCATTTGGTTCAAAAATCTGCATCTCTTAATAATGCCATGAATTATAAAAATAAGGGGGAGCTTTTAAAAATTATTAAAAACTCAATGTCATGAATTATAAAAATGAGGGGGAGCATAAAAATAATTTTCAGCTCTTAAACCTCTCATATTTTTAATCAAAATCCATAATCCTAAATCATAGGTTTGTCATCATCAAAAAGGGGGAGATTGTTGAGGCAAAAATCCCTAATTAATTTTAAAGATAACAAACCCTAAATGATTAAAGGATTAATGGACTTTGATTAGTTTCTTGGTATTTAACTTGTGCTCTTGAGTGATTAATTAAGACAGGAACAAATACCAAGATACAAGGAATGAAAGAAAGAACTTTGTCATAGTTCAGAAAGTTGAACTCAGTTCAGAAACTGAACACAGTTCAGAATGTTGGACTCAGTTCAGAAGCTGAACACAGTTCAGAATGTTGGACTCAGTTCAGAAGCTAAAATGAAGTCCAGAAGCTGAACATAGTTCAGAAGCCAAAATGAAGATCAGAAGCTGAAACACAGTTCAGAAGGTGAAATCCTGTCCAGATGCAGCAATATTGATCAGAAGCTGAACATAGTTCAGAAGCTGATATGCAGTTCAGAAGGTTGTTTACAAGTTCTGAAACCTTGCAATAAAGCTGCTCATACACCAACTCAGAAATTCAAGAACATGCATACCACACGTGACATAAATAAATGTCCAAGAAAAACAAAGCTGCATGGATCTATCAAGCAATAAAGGCATCTACAAAATGAATGTCAAAAAGGATATTCAATGTTCATTTAAGACTATGAACATTGAATTAACAAGAATATTCCAAAAGGGAATATCATCCCAGATAATCAAACTACCTCACTTCATTTTATGTTTCACTATTAGGATTTGATTACATCAAATGAAAGTCTTACAAATCATCCTAAGTGAAACAAAAAGGATATTCTGAAGTTCAGAATGTTCAATACAGCACATGCTTCAATTCTGACAAGGCTACAGTAAAGCAGTTAGAAAGGTAAAGCAAAAAAGCCAAATCACAATCTCAAAAGTCAGAATCCATGAGATCTTGACACCTAAGGGGTTGGTACTGTTACAGACCAGCAAAATCCCCTAAAGCATGGGCATGAAGTGATGGTTCCACTTTCCTCTCTCCTGCACACAATCCAAGACTGATTTGCAAAGCTCTTGGCACAAGCAACATTCTGATGCACTGCACGCATAAAACAAGAGTTCATCAGCAAATCCAGAAATTCATATACATGATGAACCCAGATGAATATCATCAAGAATGCAACAACATTCTGAAGTACTCTCAAGAACAGAACAACATTCTGAAAGTCAGAATGTTCACCCAGATTTTCAAGTAAAAGTCAGTGGGGCCCAGGACACATGGCACAAGACCATTGGCCATCCTCCAACGGTTACAAAAGGCCAAGAACTCTATAAATAGAAGTGGAAGGCTCAGCATTATACACACAATTTGCAAAAGCATACAAGAAAACATTAACAAAGTGTTTGAAGCTTTAGCATCTCAAATTGATCATCACTATAAGTGTAAATCAATTATCTTTATCTTGTCAAAGATAAACTCTCCCCCTCCTCTTCTGAAAGTTCTCTTCTTAACCTCACTTCTTAAATTCTCCAATCAATTGTAAAGAGCAAATCTCATCTAGTTTTAAGGGTATTAAAGTCTAGGTTGAGTAATTTGGTACAAAGTCTGGTGTGACTTAGTACAGAAGGTTGAGAGCCTGCTGAGGCTTAGAGAATACAGGTTGTAACCGTTCCAAGTGGACAAGATTGTAAGGTGCAGGATTTGAGAGGGTATCTCAAGCATCATAGTGGAAAACTCTCACAAGATTGTGAGGAGTGGACTAACCCACATTGGGTGAACCACTATAAAATTCTGTGTGTCTTTCTTCTCTCCCTATACTCTTTATATTACTGCATACACATCACACACTCAACACTGAATTTAAATATCTTATTCTGCAACTGACACTTCAGAACGTTCTGAAGTCTGTTTAACTTTGTTCTTCCAAGAAACAACTTGAGAAGTATTTTTAAGTACAGGATTAGATTTTAAAAAGGGTCACAATTCAAACCCCCCCTTTCTTGTGACTATATTATCTACTTCAATAACAATCATGTAACAATTAACCTATAACATAAGGTTCTTGGCTTATCGTTCTCATAAGCCGCCTAGTTAATTGTTGGAAAACCAACACTATAAACTTATCTGAAGCCTGAAAGTTGAAACATTCCTTATACTTTTGTACACTTAATAGAGTGCCTCTTAATCATGCTATCTTAGGTGCATTCTCATTCTCATAAATTCTTATTTTAAGTACTTGTAAGTACGTCTAATACTTTTCTATAAGCTTTTGCATATTAATGCATTCCTTAAGGGGAATCAATCTCCCAATACATAACATATGAGTATAGGATCATAAGCCATTACTCGGTTGTTGGAAACATTCTCATACCCGTCTAGGCTTTGCCCTCACAATTATATACAACTCTAAGTTATTGCACAAATCCTTGTCCATATATTCCTTATATGTTATATGCCCCTCGGATATGTCCACAATGGTGTTTTCCTTAGAAAATAAGGTTTTCTTTGAAAATGGTTACCAAATGTCTCGCCTGACGCGTACACAGCTCACTGAACGAAGCAGAACAGCCCTGGAAGGTCTGTCTGAACTCGTTGGGCAAGCTCCATCTCGCCATGGCGAGTTGAGGCAGGGAAAAATGTTGAAAAGTCGCTGCAAGCTCGCCCCGAGCTCGCCGGGCGAGTTTGACAGCCCAGAAATAGTTCAAAACGTGATTTTCCACCATTTTTGACTTATCTAAGCATACCCAGGCATCATAACAGCATAAGGAATGATTTACAACTATAAATTGATTGATTAAAACATGATTGAACAAGGAATTGGCAAGCAAAAGGGATTATGGCACTAATTTAATAAACTTGCTAAAATGAAGGATTTCTCCCAAACTTACCCAAAGTGGGTTTAAAACTAAAGGAGCTCACCTCAATTCATCTGATCAAAGCTTGCCATGCTTCCTAATCCATAATCCTAGCTTGATTCCTCTTCTTTCCTTAATTCCTTGCCAAAACCCTAGCTTCCAATCCCTTTATCCTTTCTTGTTTTCTTGACCTCCAAGTCATAACCTTGCTTGCTTGCATGAAGATGGAGAGTTTGGAGGTGAAGTTGAGGATTAGTGGAGGAGAGGAGGAGGGTGGCGTAGAGGTGTAGAGAGAAGGAAGAGAATTGTGGTTAGAGAGAGGAAGTGTGAAAGATTATGAGAGAATTTTGGGGAAAATGGATTTTATAGCCTAACCCTCAAAATTACAAAAATGCCATTCCTTATAAAATATCCCTGATACATCGTCTCAATACTGATAAATACTTTAGTCTAAAGCGGGATATTACACTGCTACTCGAAGAAGACAAGGCGTTAGGAGACAGCAGGATGTGGGGACGTCATCCCAGGCGGGTGCGTCCCAGGTAGTGGACCCCATGCAGTATCAGCCTCAGTACGAGGAGGCTCAGCAAGAGGAGGGTGAGGCCCAGCAGCAGGCTCAGGAGGAGGTCGTGCCGGAGAGTTTTCCTGGGGGCCCTACTGACTTGACGCTTCTACCGAATTTCGATAGAGACTTGGTATGGATGGCAATTGGACCCAGTCTCGATGGGTACCCGCAATGGGTAGGGTAAAAACCCGCTTTCATGGGTTCGGGCTTGGGCCCGGGTAATTACCCACAAATTCAAAGGGGTATGGGCACGGGTAAGGGTATCATACTGCCCAGCCCCGCAACCCGCATATACATATTTATATAATACAATAAATAATTTATTTATTTTTTGTGTATGATTAATTAATTTATTTATTTAGCTATTTAAGCCTAAACTCAAACCTAAAAACTACTTAATTCATTATCTGCTCCCTCCTATTGGTGTAATATTTTTTATGGATATTTTGGATGTTTTTATTTGGCTAAATAGTATGATTCGTAATATTTTATGAGTTGGTTTGAAAAGTTTTCGACCATAGTTTTATTTCAATTGTGATATTTTAGTGTCTTTTCGTAGTTACTGTACGGGTAATGGGTGCGGGTATGGGCACTTAGGTACCCATAGGGTATGGGGAATGACACTAAATTTGTTGTCCATGAGGGTACGGGCTCGTGTATGGGAATTTTATAGAAACACGGGTATGGGGAAGGGCACTGTAGTACCCTACCCATAGGTTACCCATTGCCATCCCTACGTGGCATGCAGGCTTTGGAGCGACGTCACGGTAAGTTTTATTGTTTAATTTTATTTAGTTACGCGTCAATTGATATGTTTATTTTAATTTAATTTTACGATTTAATTTTTATGTTAAAATATTTTAATTACGCGTCAATTTAATTACGAGTCAATTTAACTACGCGTCAATTTAATTAAGCGTCAATTTAATTGTTTATTTTATTTTAATTTTACTATTTAATTGTTATGTTAAAATGTTTAATGTTTATTTTAATTATTGTTTTTTTACGATTAAATTTTATGTTTTTTTAGTTATTCAAATGTTTATATTTTTAACGGTTTGTTGTTCATTTAATTTTTTGTATTTCAGTTTCGGATGACGCATAAGTTGAACGCTGTCTCGCACGGGAAGAAGATTGGGAACCTGACACTCCCGACACAGGCACAAGTATGGTTCTGGCAGCGGGTGGAGGCATCCGGTCTTGCACCCCTTCTTCAGACTGGGTACGAGAACATCAACTCTCCTCTCATCACCGCCTTCTCAGAGAGATGGCATGCAGAGACCAACAGCTTTCATCTGCCAGTTGGGGAGATGACCATCACACTAGATGATGTGGCGTGTCTTCTACACATCCCCATCGTTGGGAGGCTCATGGCTGATGAGGATGTAGGATATGAGAGAGGTATGGAGCTGCTGCAGGACGACCTGGGTATGATGGTGGATGAGGCTGATGATGAGACAAAAAAGCAGTGGGGTGGGTATATTAGTATAACTAGTCTGAGGAGACAATATGACACACTCTTGCATAGGTGCAATGAGTTGAAGCATCTTTCTGCTGATGATGAGGAGGAGGAGCAGGAGACAGTTAGGATGCAGTGCATTAAGGTGTTTTTGTTGTACTTGGTTGGCATCACCATTTTCGTCAACAAGAACAACATAAGCGTTCATCTATTGTGGCTGACTATGATAGAGGATTTGGATAGAGTGCACGAGTGGTCTTGGGGCGGGATAACACTTGCTTGGCTCTACTACCAGCTTTCTCTTGCTACGGACCCGGACATTAAGGCTTGTGGCGGTTACATGACTCTACTTGAGGTAGTATTTTTTTTCTTTTCTATAACATATTATAAATGACTTAAGATATTATTGTGTTTGTTTATGCGTTTGTAATGCTGAAATATTTGTTTGCAGGGATGGATATTAGAGCACTTCAAGAAGATCTTTTCGAGGAGGTTGGCTTCGGACTACGATCGTGTTTCCCCACTTGCTGGTAGATGGAGACCGCCCAGGAGCCATTCTGATCATGGACACAACCGTAGCTTCATTGATCTGTTGGTCAATGCTGATGTGATCTGGAGGCCATACGAGGATCGGCGGGACATCACGCCTTTCCACTACATTTGCTGGTACTCCGATTGGATCATGGCCAACAGTACAATTGTCATACCCCATTTTTTGACCCATTTTTGTCTCATTTTACTCATTGTCTCGTTTTATTCATTTTTTTAAAAAGGCCGAGAATTTTCGTCGTTTCAGACGAAATTTCGGCAGGGAGGTATTTTAAAATACCTCATGTCAATTTTTGTCTCGTTTATTTATTTATTTTTATTACGTTTTATTTTTCAGTTTTTATTATCATTAATTTTTATTATTACCATATTTTACCATTTATTTATTTCTTTTTATTATTGTCATTATTATTATTTATTACTATTATTATTATTATTATTTTCCATTTATTTTTTGGTCCAAAGTCAACTGTCAACACTGCAGGGGCGCCCATTTTTGCTGGTTTTCATCATCAAAATCCTCAATCCTATCCAAAAAAAATCATCACAAACCTTCAGTCTTATCCCAAAAATCCAGCTTATCCTCTAAGTCATCAAGCAGCTCAATCTTTCTCTATTTAACAGGACTCAAACATAAGAAAAAAAGGGAGAAGAAATTTAGGGGAAGAAATTGGAACAAAACAGTTTTTTTACAACACAGAAACAACACAAACCCACACCACAAAATTTCCAGCAAGCTCTTCTCCCCCCCCTCAAGAAATTTTCGGCCACTGCCATAATCCCACTCTAACACACACACGTTTTTTTTTCCCTCTCCCTCTAACACAACAACTCAGCCCCAAACCCCCACAACTCAGCAAGCACGCACAAACAAATACACCACACACGGCTTAACCCAAAGCAACAAACACCACACACACTTAACACACGAAAACACCACAAATCCGCACAAAACCCAGCCATAATACACGCACCTACACACACACGGAACACAAACGAACTCGCACACACAACACAAAGAAAGCCAGCAAGAACCGAACACGAAAACAAGGGAAAAGGTGAATTTTTTTGTGTTTTAAAATCTTAGATCTACGCTTTTTGGTGAGGATTTTCGAAAATCCAAGGCCGGATTCGGGTTTAGAACGAAAAAGGGTGTGAGAAAGTGTATTTTGTTTCGAAAAAGGAGAGGTTTTAACTCTCCGGCGCGGTGGCGCCGCCGCGTGGGCCGGCGGCCACCACGCCGGAGCACCACCTCCGGCCGAACAAAGTTAGTGAGAGGGGAGAGGAATTTTCGGTGGGCAGAGAGAAAGAAGAGGAAGAGAGAGAGTGAATGAGTGAAATGAGAGAAATTGTGAAGGGGAGAGGTTTAAATACCCCTCCCTGATTCAGTGTGGCAGGGTGTACGCGTTAACGTACACCCACGCCCTCCAGGCCCTCTGATTCCAGATCGTGTGGCCTGGCTTTTTTTCCCCTGTGATTAGATCAGGGCCGTCTGATTAATCAGACGGCCCAGATTAATTTACAAAAGCCCAATACATTTTGGGCCTTTTCTTTCAATCTGAGTTATTTTTCACTACAAGCCCCCCCAGGTTTATTTTTACACCTCCTTATTTTATTTCTTTTATTTATTTTCTTTGCAATTTATTTTTCTTTTTATTACTATTTCCTTTTTATTTGTTCCTTTATTTTTAACATCTCATTTATTTACCTATCGTATTACACATGCATTTTATTTTTTGTTTGTATTTCTATTTGTTCATTTTATTTTTACATATTTTATGGCATTAGCATATACATTAGGAACAAAATGTTTAAATATGTATTGCATTATTTTTTATTTTTCATTTTTCTTATTTTAAATCATAATCCAAAAACAAAAACCTTTTCATTTTAATCCAACAATCGTTTTATTCTCTCGCGTTTAGTTTTTTTATCGCGCTTAATTTCTTTTTAAAACTCCGAGTAAAAAAAAAAAAACATAAAAATCAAAAACATTTCAAATATTCAAAAACTTCATCAAAAATATTCTTCATTAACAAAGCCTTGGATTTCAAACCAAGCAACTTTCTTTTAATCAAACTTCAATCGATCTTAATCATATTAGACTTTATTTTTGCAATTAAAATCAATCAAGCTTTATTCGCTCGCCACTTTGGCTCATTTTATCTTTCACAAACATTTTCAAACTTAAAAATCAAAATAAACAAATCACTCGGCTTTTTTAAGCCCGAACTACATCGGTTTTGATCCCATTTGGGTATGTAGGCAAAGGACCTTGTCCTTTCAAACCAACCAAACAAAAACATTTTCTTTCTTGTTTCATTAAACAACAAGCTTGTTCATTTTGGTTGCAACAACTAATTTGAACAATTTCTTTTCTTTTCATTTGAGTTCTAAAAACGAGCGTTTTGACAGTTTACACTTTTTTTTCTTAAAATTCAAGCGAAACTTGAATGAAAAAGGGTGGTTTGACGTATGTCTCTCCTTTCCCCGATCGGATAAACACTTGACGTATGTCTCGTTGCTTAGACGATCGTCATTCTTTTCTAGCTTCCCCAAAAAATACGTTTTCTCAAGTTCAAACAAAACATGAATGAAAAAGGGTGGTTTGACGTATGTCTCTCCTTTCCCCGGTTGTACGAATGCTTGACGTATGTCTCGTTGCTCGGACAATCGTCATTCTATTTTCAACGCGTCCAACGCACTTTAACCTTTCTTGGTCCCTCGCGGCCAATTTTAACATTTCTTGGTCCCTCGCGACCAAATTGAACCTTTCTTGGTCCCTCGCGACCAATTTTAACCTTTCTTGGTCCCTCGCGACCAATTTTAACCTTTCTTGGTCCCTCGCGACCAATTTTAACATTTCTTGGTCCCTCGCGACCAAATTGAACATTTCTTGGTCCCTCGCGACCAAATTGAACCTTTCTTGGTCCCTCGCGACCAAATTGAACCTTTCTTGGTCCTTCGCGACCAATTTGAACCTTTCTTGGTCCCTCGTGACCAATCCAACTTTTCTTGGTCCCCCGTGACCATTTTAAACTTTTCTAGGCCCCCGTGGTCAATTCAAACATTGTACGCCTTCGTGCGTTTGTCATTTTGGCCCTTGTGGTCAATCCGAACTTGTCGTGCCTTTGCACGTTTTCGTTCGTCTTTTTACGCCTTGTGCGAGTTTATCGCCTTAATGTGCGTTCGTCTTTTTACGCCTTGCGCGAATTTAACGCCTCCGCGCGTTTGTTTTATTATCAAGCTTTTGTACGCCTCCGTGCGTTTGTCTTTATTTTCAAACCTTTTACGCCTCCGTGCGTTTGTTTTATTTTTAAGCCTTTTACGCCTTTGCGCGTTTTCAAACAATTCTTTCTTCAAGAACTACGTAAGCTTTGAATTCTCCGACTACCGGGAGATACGTAGGAGCAAGATCGACATCTTGTCAAGCCCGTTAATAAAAAATCTTTTTTTCCTTTTTTTAATTTCGTTTGTTTTTATCTCTTTCTTCACCTCACACTATATTTTTTCTCGTTCCTTTATATATATATATGATTAAGCATGCAAGCAAAACGTCAAAAACATTTTAAGCCTAAGTCAACTAAGAGGTTCCCGTTGAGTACAACGGATGTGAGGGGTGCTAATACCTTCCCCTCGCATAATCGACTTTCGAACCTAAAATTTCATTCAAAGGTAATTTCGAACTTTTTTCCTTTTTTCCCCGAAAAATTAAAAGTTCAGTCGTGATTTAAATTTAGTGATTCAAAGCTTATCCATAGCTTGACATCCGAAATTCGACGCGACAGAAATGGCGACTTCACTGGGGAAAATGCATAAAACACTTTGTTTGTGCATAAACAAGTCAAGCCTATCTTAGTTGGCTTTTAGGCTAAAGTGTCTTTGTTTTGCTTACACGCTTATGCCTTGTTATCATTATTTGTTTATCATTTGCTTTATATGTATTTGTTTCATATTTGCTTTATATCCATATTATATGTTGTGGGGTTACTTGAGCGATGTTACTCCACATTGTTCGGGTTAATGCCGGACGTGTGAGGCTCTATTCCCGAGCTTTGAGGAAAAATTAAGATAGGATGGGGTTGCGTAGCGGAGGCCCACTTGACGTATGTCTTGAAGGGAAGATGCGAAAACCCCACCTAGAGTAGATTTCATTTGGAATATATTGAGGTCTTGCGAGCATTTGCAATTGACGACAATAGTTCCATGTGAAGTCCGTGATCTCTAGGGACCTTTTAGAAAATCTCATCTTTAGAGCCTACACGTGAGTATGGGGGAAATTTTGAACATACATATGCATACCATACATTTACATGCATGAAAATAATTTTCGCATATCACTTTGCTTTATAGGAAATTAATTGCACTTTTTAATTTCCTTGTAAAGCAAAACAAAATTTTTTCATGCATTTACATACATCATTCATTATCATGCATACGTCCATCTTCGAGTCCAAAACTCATTCCTTTTTTACCCTAAGGATTTCTTACAATCCGAAGTGAGTCGTCGGTGTTCGCATTTCATTCGCAACACTACGTGTCATCCCATTAAGGAAAGTGGCTCGACGTCCCAAAGCAAACCGCACATATAACAAGGGGCAATTATCCCCCGTTTGTACATGGGGCATGCTGTTCGACTTTGGTGAGGAATTCATCCATATTCCCACTACTCATCAAAAGATTCCGGTACCTCAACCCGAGGTTACCTTCCCCCAGGCTACTGTGGCCTTTTCCCCAATTCACAAAAAACCCAGTCGTCATTGGCATTCCTCAATCTCCTACAAAAGTCCAATTTTCAATGGCGACTTCACAAATACAATTTCCAACCAAGGTCCAATCATCATTGGCACAATCCACAATCAAAGCCCGACCTGGATCGGCAACCAACCACATCATATGGATTGATCCAATGATTCAACCACAAATGCATGGTAGTGATAAAATTTGATTAATTTGCGCAAAGCTAAGATACATGTTTCCTGTTTTTTCCATGATTAAACTTGAAAGGAGAATACGTACTTAGTACAAAAGTTATATCATGCAACTTGCGTTTTTAATATGTTTATTCGGTGAACCATTTAGAACCAGCCAAAATGTGAGGAATCCTCAAAATCATTATATATATATGCAGGAGACCGGCATTTTTTTGTTTAAACTCGATTTTGTTATGTTAAATCTGAGCGTTGTTTTAGATTGCACGAAAGCATTGATAGGATCAAGGCATTTTTTTGAAAATGAGTGAAAACACTTGACCACAAATAGCCCACCCTGTGAGGAGTGAGTATTTGTTAACCCCTTTGAGCCTAATGAATCAGAATCATTAACTATGGACTGCCAATTCTCATAAGCTCAATTGCTTAATGAAATTGCCGGAGTTTGTAAAAAAATTCAGTTCATAGTTAAATCATTATTGAATTCTGATATTTTCTTTCATTTTTGAACCCTTAACCATCACGATTATTGTCCTTTGCCAAAAGAAACAAGGAACATTCAATTAGGGTATCATCTTTGATTAAGTTGAAAAAAGGAGGTTGTGAATGTCAAGAAATAGTGAAAATTGATCTTGACAACAAGAACAAAAAAAAGAAAGAAAAGAAAAAGAGAAAAAAGAGAAAAAGAGAAAATCTCTAAATCAAAAAGTTGTCAAGGATCAAAGAAAAACATTTGTAAATCACCAAGAGTTGTGATTGAATAAAGGAGGAAGGGTGTAATTTAGAAAGAATGTTCCTCTTGCTTGGCCATTTGAATTCAATTTCCCCACATATGACATTTCTTTTGTAACCAAGCCAAATTACAACCCTCGAAGACCTTGTGATCAATGCTTTCGTGCTTTTAGAAACAATGATTAGATGGACACATAACTCGATCGGAATGTTAGCAAACTTGCCGGATGAGTGTTCAATACCCCACAATTAATATTCAATTTGTTCATTTACTTAAATGAGTGTTAGGGTGGTTCATTGATAAACATATTTTTTAACTTGAGCTGTACGATATAAATTTTGTGTTTGGTATTTGTTTCAAATTTTTGGTGCAATCTCGGATTAATGGGAACATCAAAATTGCATGTGCAAATCTCATAGGAATCATGCATTCGGGAATTTCCGACCAATCCTCATTGCCAACAAAAGCCCAATTCTCATTGGCACCCACAATATCAAACCAAAGCCCAACCATGCTTGGCGCTCAACCATTCACAAATCCCGACCATGCTCGGTACACAATCATAGCCAAAGCCCAACCATGCTTGGCACTCCCTCACAATTCACAAAAGGCTCAGTCGTCATTGACATTCCTCAATCTCTTACAAAAAGCCCAATTTCCATTGGCCTTTACAAACACAATTACAAGTGAAGCCCAATTTTCATTGGAATTCCCACTCACAAAACATAATCAAAGCCCGACCTTGCTCGGCATCCAACATAAAAGCCCGACCTTGCTCGGTATCCAACATAAAAGCCCGACCTTGCTCGGCATCCACATATTAAAGCCCGACCTCGCTCGGCATCCACATATTAAAGCCCGACCTCGCTCGGCATCCACATATTAAAGCCCGACCTCGCTCGGCATCCACATATTAAAGCCCGACCTCGCTCGGCATCCACATATTAAAGCCCGACCTCGCTCGGCACCCACATCACAAAAAGCCCGACCTCGCTCGGCACCCACACTACAAAAAGCCCGACCTCGCTCGGCACACACATTACAAAAGGCCCGACCTCGCTGGGCACCCACATTACAAAAAGCCCGACCTCGCTCGGCAACCAATTACAATCAAAGTCCGGCCTTGCTCGGCATCCAATCATTATCCCCAGTGTTAAACATGACATGTGTTTATCCCACATTGGACTTCTTTCAAGGGATTCCCCAGCGAAATCCTCCGTAAATCAAAAGGGAATATCCCCAGTGAATCAAAGCCCGACCTCGCTCGGCATTCAATCATAATCCCCAATGGATTAGCACAATTCCCAGTGGATTAATAAACTCCCCAGGAAGTCAACCTTTGTCCAAAACAATCAAATGCCCAATTGTCATTGGCACCTACTCACAAAAGCCCAACCACCATTGGCATCTGAGGCTGGATATCGATCATGCTTCCAAAAGGATCCTTATATCCCCAGCGAAACCACAAATAAAGCCCAATTTTTATTGGCATCCCTCCAGTGGAGTCTCAACCCCAAAAGCCCAATCATCATTGGCACAAATACATAACAAAGCCCGACCTCGCTCGACATCCATTACAAAAAGCCCGACCTCGCTCGGCATCCATTACAAAAAGCCCGACCTCGCTCGGCATCCATTACAAAAAGCCCGACCTCGCTCGGCATCCATTACAAAAAGCCCGACCTCGCTCGGCATCCATTACAAAAAGCCCGACCTCGCTCGGCATCCATTACAAAAAGCCCGACCTCGCTCGGCATCCATTACAAAAAGCCCGACCTCGCTCGGCATCCATTACAAAAAGCCCGACCTCGCTCGGCATCCATTACAAAAAGCCCGACCTCGCTCGGCAATCAAAGCCCGACCTCGCTCGGCATCCAAACAATCAAAGCCCGACCTCGCTCGGCATCCAAATACAATCAAAGCCCGACCTCGCTCGGCATCCAACTACAATCAAAGCCCGACCTCGCTCGGCACCCCAATCAAAGCCCGACCTCGCTCGGCAATCAAAGCCCGACCTCGCTCGGCATCCAACCAAAAGCCCGACCTCGCTCGGCACCACAACCAAAGCCCGACCTCGCTCGGCACCACAACCAAAGCCCGACCTCGCTCGGCATCCCAACAAAACATAAGCATTCCCGGCGGAATCACCAGTTCTTGTCCCCAGCGGATTAGCACGATTCCCCAGTGAAGTAACAATTTCCCCATGAGGTATATGTTCCTCATCAACAGTTACGGCTTTACCCCGTCAACATTTTGGATGTATTCCCTGTGACATCATCCCCATCAAAGATCACCGAGTGTTTGCAATGCGACGTCGGTCCTCTTTTCATTTTACCGGTCTAAATCTTGCTTCACCAAGTTATCGGTCATGCAATAAATCAAAACAGTCGAGTGTCATCCCCAACGTGTCTGATCTGTTGATGTCACCTTCTTGTAAGCCAAGCGGCAGTTCTTTAACGAACAGCTTGTGCAATCTTTCATTGTATTCTTATACCAAGGGGCAATTCCTTAACAAACATTTAGGGTATCCCCAGTGCAAGCCAATCTTTCACACAACATCCCCAGTGGAAGTCATGCATTAGTACATTCATACATTCATGCATTCATGCATTTGTACATTTGTACAATCATACAAATCATATAATCACGCATTCATGCACATACGCATTCATACATGCAGCATACGACAAATATCATCTGTACATGGTTGTTTTAACCACCACGTTTCTTACCAATTTATCATAAACAATCTGCATTTTTCTTCAATGTCATTCTCCAGTAATGTTACAAAACAAAGCCCAATTTTATTGGCATTCCCCAGTGAGTCATCATTCACACTCACAAATACCAAATCATAACCAAAGCCCGACTTTGCTCGGCATCCCATCATAGTCACCAGTAAATGTTCCCCAAGTGTCATCCACAATCTGCTTGGTCAAGTGATGTCACCCTTTTATGCCAAGTGGCAGTTCAAACGAACAGCTTGTGCATATTCCCCAGTGTTGTGCCAAGTGACAAGTTCTTTAACGAACAGCTTGTGCATCCTTTCTCCCCAAGTGAAGGGGCAATTCTGTAAGGAACGGCTTGTCAGCCGCATCCTCACTGTCGTCAATGTAAGGTTCGGTAGCCAATCCGGACAGTTGACATGTCTTTTACTTTCTGTTGTCAATGAACGGTCCAGTAACCAATCCGGACAGTTGACATGTCTTTATTTCCTGTCGTCAATGTAAGGTTCGGTAGCCAATCCGGACAGTTGACATGTCTTTTACTTTCTGTTGTCAATGAACGGTCCAGTAACCAATCCGGACAGTTGACATGTCTTTATTTCCTGTCGTCAATGTAAGGTTCGGTAGCCAATCCGGACAGTTGACATGTCTTTTACTTTCTGTTGTCAATGAACGGTCCAGTAACCAATCCGGACAGTTGACATGCTTTTATTTCCTGTCGTCAATGTACGGTCCAGTAACCAATCCGGACAGTTGACATGCTTTTATTTCCTGTCGTCAATGTACGGTCCAGTAACCAATCCGGACAGTTGACATGCTTTTATTTCCTGTCGTCAATGTACGGTCCAGTAACCAATCCGGACAGTTGACATGCTTTTATTTCCTGTCGTCAATGTACGGTCCAGTAACCAATCCGGACAGTTGACATGCTTTTATTTCCTGTCGTCAATGTACGGTCCAGTAACCAATCCGGACAGTTGACATGTTTTTATTTCCTGTCGTCAATGTACGGTCCAGTAACCAATCCGGACAGTTGACATGCTTTTATTTCCTGTCGTCAATGTACGGTCCAGTAACCAATCCGGACAGTTGACATGTCTTTCCTTTTTATCGTCAATGGCAGGTCGGAACAAACCGACAGTTGACATTTTTCATTTTCTTGTCGTCAATGGCAGGTCGGAACAAACCGACAGTTGACATTTTTCATTTCCTTGTCGTCAATGGCAGGTCGGAACAAACCGACAGTTGACATTTTTCATTTCCTTGTCGTCAATGGCAGGTCGGATTTCAAACCGACAGTTGACATTTACTTTCTTGTCGTCAATGGCAGGTCGAATGAAACCGACAGTTGACATTTACTTTCCTTGTCGTCAATGGCAGGTCGGAACAAACCGACAGTTGACATTTATTTCCTTGTCGTCAATGGCAGGTCGGATTTCAAACCGACAGTTGACATTTACTTTCTTGTCGTCAATGGCAGTTCGGAATACAACCCGAACAGTTGACATTTTGGTTCTTGTCGTCAGTGGCAGTTCAGCAACAACCTGAACAGCTGACATTTACATTCAATCCTTGTTGTCAGTGGCAGTTCGGAATTTAACCCGAACAGCTGACATTTTACCTTTTTGGTTCCCGTGGTTAATTGCCCACTCTCCCCAGTGAACAGTTCGGCAATAACCCAAACGGCTAACCTTTTTCCCCAGTGGAACACTATCCCCAATAGAGTCGGATCCCGTTTCTTTAACGAACCCGGGTATCCCTTTATCTCTGTTTGTCCCTAATCAGGTCATTTTTGTCATCTTGCATTTATACTTGCATCACATGCATTCATAACATTTTGCATACATGGCATCGCATCCATAATGTTTTACTATCCAAAATGGGTCAAAAACTGGTGTACTCTGTATTTAAGTTTCTTCGACCCGTCGAATCAAAATTTCACCTTTTAATCTCCGTAGCGAAGAAACTTAAATAGGGGCATCTGTCATACCCCATTTTTTGACCCATTTTTGTCTCATTTTACTCATTGTCTCGTTTTATTCATTTTTTTAAAAAGGCCGAGAATTTTCGTCGTTTCAGACGAAATTTCGGCAGGGAGGTATTTTAAAATACCTCATGTCAATTTTTGTCTCGTTTATTTATTTATTTTTATTACGTTTTATTTTTCAGTTTTTATTATCATTAATTTTTATTATTACCATATTTTACCATTTATTTATTTCTTTTTATTATTGTCATTATTATTATTTATTACTATTATTATTATTATTATTTTCCATTTATTTTTTGGTCCAAAGTCAACTGTCAACACTGCAGGGGCGCCCATTTTTGCTGGTTTTCATCATCAAAATCCTCAATCCTATCCAAAAAAAATCATCACAAACCTTCAGTCTTATCCCAAAAATCCAGCTTATCCTCTAAGTCATCAAGCAGCTCAATCTTTCTCTATTTAACAGGACTCAAACATAAGAAAAAAAGGGAGAAGAAATTTAGGGGAAGAAATTGGAACAAAACAGTTTTTTTACAACACAGAAACAACACAAACCCACACCACAAAATTTCCAGCAAGCTCTTTCCCCCCCCTCAAGAAATTTTCGGCCACTGCCATAATCCCACTCTAACACACACACGTTTTTTTTCCCTCTCCCTCTAACACAACAACTCAGCCCCAAACCCCCACAACTCAGCAAGCACGCACAAACAAATACACCACACACGGCTTAACCCAAAGCAACAAACACCACACACACTTAACACACGAAAACACCACAAATCCGCACAAAACCCAGCCATAATACACGCACCTACACACACACGGAACACAAACGAACTCGCACACACAACACAAAGAAAGCCAGCAAGAACCGAACACGAAAACAAGGGAAAAGGTGAATTTTTTTGTGTTTTAAAATCTTAGATCTACGCTTTTTGGTGAGGATTTTCGAAAATCCAAGGCCGGATTCGGGTTTAGAACGAAAAAGGGTGTGAGAAAGTGTATTTTGTTTCGAAAAAGGAGAGGTTTTAACTCTCCGGCGCGGTGGCGCCGCCGCGTGGGCCGGCGGCCACCACGCCGGAGCACCACCTCCGGCCGAACAAAGTTAGTGAGAGGGGAGAGGAATTTTCGGTGGGCAGAGAGAAAGAAGAGGAAGAGAGAGAGTGAATGAGTGAAATGAGAGAAATTGTGAAGGGGAGAGGTTTAAATACCCCTCCCTGATTCAGTGTGGCAGGGTGTACGCGTTAGCGTACACCCACGCCCTCCAGGCCCTCTGATTCCAGATCGTGTGGCCTGGCTTTTTTTCCCCTGTGATTAGATCAGGGCCGTCTGATTAATCAGACGGCCCAGATTAATTTACAAAAGCCCAATACATTTTGGGCCTTTTCTTTCAATCTGAGTTATTTTTCACTACAAGCCCCCCCAGGTTTATTTTTACACCTCCTTATTTTATTTCTTTTATTTATTTTCTTTGCAATTTATTTTTCTTTTTATTACTATTTCCTTTTTATTTGTTCCTTTATTTTTAACATCTCATTTATTTACCTATCGTATTACACATGCATTTTATTTTTTGTTTGTATTTCTATTTGTTAATTTTATTTTTACATATTTTATGGCATTAGCATATACATTAGGAACAAAATGTTTAAATATGTATTGCATTATTTTTTATTTTTCATTTTTCTTATTTTAAATCATAATCCAAAAACAAAAACCTTTTCATTTTAATCCAACAATCGTTTTATTCTCTCGCGTTTAGTTTTTTTATCGCGCTTAATTTCTTTTTAAAACTCCGAGTAAAAAAAAAAAAAACATAAAAATCAAAAACATTTCAAATATTCAAAAACTTCATCAAAAATATTCTTCATTAACAAAGCCTTGGATTTCAAACCAAGCAACTTTCTTTTAATCAAACTTCAATCGATCTTAATCATATTAGACTTTATTTTTGCAATTAAAATCAATCAAGCTTTATTCGCTCGCCACTTTGGCTCATTTTATCTTTCACAAACATTTTCAAACTTAAAAATCAAAATAAACAAATCACTCGGCTTTTTTAAGCCCGAACTACATCGGTTTTGATCCCATTTGGGTATGTAGGCAAAGGACCTTGTCCTTTCAAACCAACCAAACAAAAACATTTTCTTTCTTGTTTCATTAAACAACAAGCTTGTTCATTTTGGTTGCAACAACTAATTTGAACAATTTCTTTTCTTTTCATTTGAGTTCTAAAAACGAGCGTTTTGACAGTTTACACTTTTTTTTCTTAAAATTCAAGCGAAACTTGAATGAAAAAGGGTGGTTTGACGTATGTCTCTCCTTTCCCCGATCGGATAAACACTTGACGTATGTCTCGTTGCTTAGACGATCGTCATTCTTTTCTAGCTTCCCCAAAAAATACGTTTTCTCAAGTTCAAACAAAACATGAATGAAAAAGGGTGGTTTGACGTATGTCTCTCCTTTCCCCGGTTGTACGAATGCTTGACGTATGTCTCGTTGCTCGGACAATCGTCATTCTATTTTCAACGCGTCCAACGCACTTTAACCTTTCTTGGTCCCTCGCGGCCAATTTTAACATTTCTTGGTCCCTCGCGACCAAATTGAACCTTTCTTGGTCCCTCGCGACCAATTTTAACCTTTCTTGGTCCCTCGCGACCAATTTTAACCTTTCTTGGTCCCTCGCGACCAATTTTAACATTTCTTGGTCCCTCGCGACCAAATTGAACATTTCTTGGTCCCTCGCGACCAAATTGAACCTTTCTTGGTCCCTCGCGACCAAATTGAACCTTTCTTGGTCCTTCGCGACCAATTTGAACCTTTCTTGGTCCCTCGTGACCAATCCAACTTTTCTTGGTCCCCCGTGACCATTTTAAACTTTTCTAGGCCCCCGTGGTCAATTCAAACATTGTACGCCTTCGTGCGTTTGTCATTTTGGCCCTTGTGGTCAATCCGAACTTGTCGTGCCTTTGCACGTTTTCGTTCGTCTTTTTACGCCTTGTGCGAGTTTATCGCCTTAATGTGCGTTCGTCTTTTTACGCCTTGCGCGAATTTAACGCCTCCGCGCGTTTGTTTTATTATCAAGCTTTTGTACGCCTCCGTGCGTTTGTCTTTATTTTCAAACCTTTTACGCCTCCGTGCGTTTGTTTTATTTTTAAGCCTTTTACGCCTTTGCGCGTTTTCAAACAATTCTTTCTTCAAGAACTACGTAAGCTTTGAATTCTCCGACTACCGGGAGATACGTAGGAGCAAGATCGACATCTTGTCAAGCCCGTTAATAAAAAATCTTTTTTTCCTTTTTTTAATTTCGTTTGTTTTTATCTCTTTCTTCACCTCACACTATATTTTTTCTCGTTCCTTTATATATATATATATGATTAAGCATGCAAGCAAAACGTCAAAAACATTTTAAGCCTAAGTCAACTAAGAGGTTCCCGTTGAGTACAACGGATGTGAGGGGTGCTAATACCTTCCCCTCGCATAATCGACTTTCGAACCTAAAATTTCATTCAAAGGTAATTTCGAACTTTTTTCCTTTTTTCCCCGAAAAATTAAAAGTTCAGTCGTGATTTAAATTTAGTGATTCAAAGCTTATCCATAGCTTGACATCCGAAATTCGACGCGACAACAATTATGTGCCTTCACTTGCCGGAGCAAGTTCTCAGGCAGTACGGACATGTGCAGACCGTCCCCAGATCTCCTACTGTGATTCGGGCTCTTCAGGCTCAGGCGGTAGTTGTAGCTTTTTAGGATTTTCTGCTCCATGTCCTTCCACAGGCGCTTCGGGGTCGGCGGACAACATAGGCTCGACAATGGAGGTATCATGAGGGGTACATGAGATGATTCTACCATGTATCTCATCCCATCATGAGCGAGCCTGCGCCCATTGCGGAGTACACGGCTCCTGACCCTCCTTACGATGAGGTTATTGTTCAGCAGCAGTGGGCCAACAGGTTCCCAAGCCACTACAGATTATTACGAAAATCGGAGCCAAAGTGGACAGTGCAATGGGGAATCCAGTCGTTGCCGGTATTATGTAGGGCATCCAGTCGGAATATCTCATTTTGTAGGAGGAGGTGGTTCCCCGAAGGAGGACTAGGAGCCATAGTCCAGAGGAGTAGGGTCTTGTGACATTTGTATATTTGTATATTTTTAGTTATTTTTTTATGACATTTTGGCGGACATGGATGTATTATATTTACACTCGTGCCTTTGCGCATTTTTATGATATTTTGGTACATTTTTTATTTTATTTTTGCGTATTATAACTTTGATTGAATTTGGGTAATTTAACTTTGAATGAATGAATTATTGAATTATTGATTGAATGGATGAAAAATGGATGAAAATGGAAAAATGAATGGATGAATGAAGACAGGGAGAAATGCTGCATTATGCCTGTTCTGGTTGCTGACACAAACAGAACGTGACTTAACTCACGCACAGATATAACCTGCGTGACTTAACTCACGTTGGTGTATAACCTGTGTGACTTAAGTCACGCTCGGTATTGTAACTTCAAATCACCCACCACTCCAATAACAAGTAAGTTTTCATAATCAAGTACCATTGTCATTTTATGTTTATATGTTACATTTTTCCTCTTAAATTAGAAATTTTTGAGTTTTAGGGTTTGTTTAAATTTTGATTTTTTTTGGGCAAGAAATGATACATTGTTTACATCTAAATGACTTATGTTGCTTAAATGTTTAGATGTTTGCATGTTTATGTTGTAGTTTTTAGTTTTAGGGTTTATGTATAATTTGCATTCCAAGTGTTTGATGAAATGTTTGAATGAGTGTATCATTGATTGTTTTTAATTTCTTATGGTGTAAATCTGAAACAATGGACAATTTGTTCAACGCTCAAGTATGCTTCAACGGTGGAAACCCTAATTTTTTCAAGGTTCAAGACGATTTCACGTTAAAATAACTGAATGATCAACTTGATGACATCAACCAACGACTCAACCACGGAGACACAAGGAGGGTGGAATACGTTTGGTACAAATGTCCATCGTTCTACTCAGATGGGAGATTGACGTTCAGTCGGCCAGAGTTAATGAACGACGACGACGTGAGGAGCATTTTCTCGATATTTGGTCAGCACAACATGTTCCCGAGGATCGAGATGGATGCTATGTTGTTGAGGTCGTCTGAAGATATTTTCAAGAGTTTGATTCGGCCAGATGAATATGTTTAGGTAGTATTATTATGTTGTGTCATTATTTTGTTGGATTTTAGTTTAATTTTTGTTAGTTTGCTGAAGATGTTGACATTGAAGTGTCTTTTACTTAGCCTAAAGGTTTGATAGTCTCTTTGAAAACTCGCAAAAATTAAGAGAACACAACATGTATTCTGTCGAATCATCTATATAGGTTCTCACATCGAATTCCTTCGTATAGGATGAGTGTGACAAAAGAGAATGCATTTCTAAGAAGTTGTTTTGAGCTTGATCATGTTTCTCTGTCAATTGAAACATGTCAGTTGGCAAGGCAGTAGGATTAAGTTCAAAAGAATATATTGGAATGCATTGCTTTTTGTCATGACTCATCATATATGAAGGGATTCGATGTGATAACTTTATAGTTGATTCAGTAGAATACATGTGATGTGTTCTCTTCATTCTTTTGAGTTTTGAAAGAGACTTGCAAATTTTTACACTAAGTATAAGACGATTGCCAACATTTTCGGCAAACTTTCAAAAATTTAATTTAAATCCAACATCATGGTGATACCACATATTTAGGGAGAATGTAATGTAATGTAACGCTTCATTTATTTGAACAGAGATGAAATTATAACTAAATAAATTTGTTGTATTCTATTAATTTTGAAATTTATTATGCGTACTTGTGTATTTTTAGTTATGATTTATTTTGAATCATGAATGAATTGTTGTTATTGTTGTTTCTAAGACATGACATGCTTTTTTAAAAATAAACATAGCATATTGTATGTTTGGGGTCTTCAAAAAATATTATCTTTGTGCAAAATTGGTTAAAACATAACTTACCTAAAACAAACGTGACTTAAGTCACGTTGGCGTTGTACGCAGCTTGACTTAACTCATGTTGGTATAGAGCGCGACTTAACTCACGTTGGTATATACCGTACGTGACTTAAGTCACGTTGGAGGTATTTTAATCAAATCATGTGGAAATGAGCAAATCTGAATGGGGAAGAGCAATTTTCCTAAATGAGGACACACACCCAAAGAAGTTAAAAGCCCATTAGCCTTTTGTCAAATAAAAAAGCCCATCGGGCAATTTATTTTCTTTTTAACTAGAATTTTAACTATGTAATAATAACTGTTTGACAAAAAAGAAACAAACAATAATAACTTGAATGGAAATATTTTTATTTTTTTTATAATTTCAATGCATATATTTCGACCAAAATAACTAGAATGACAAAAATAAAATGTTTTTTTACGAGACAAAATAAATTGTTTTCGACAAGAATTGTATTCTTTTAGCACATGAGCTTAAAAAAGAAGTTTCACATTAAATTTTTTTGAATGGTAGTTTAACATTAGGTAAAAGAGGCATGTTAAAAAACGTATGATGTCAACATTAAATTTAAGATTACTTATTTGCTTGTTATTAGAATTGTTTGTTGGAGTGTAACAATAAGTGTAAAAAAGAAGTTTATATTTGATGAAAAGTGACATGTTAAACAACACATAAGACCTATATACCCAATGTTTTATAAATTTTGGTTTTGTATAAATAAATAAATGATATATCCAAAATATTTATGTAATTTGTCTTAATTTAATTTGTTTGTTGAGTATGACTCATAGATATTGATAATATAAAAAAAATTGCAGCTCTGCGGTCGGAGACGTAGACTCGCATGTATGATCGAATTTCATTAACAAATAGTGTTCATTATTTGCTTATTGTTTCTTTACTCTTCTAAACCTGATTGTTGTTCTATCGCATTTCATTTATTCAAGTCAACTCACCTATTTTGTTAGTGATAGCAATTTTTAGGCTAAAATATTAAAAAGGTCCCGGCAAATATGCCTCATTTGACTTTTGGTTCTTGTAAAAAAAAATTTGATTTTCGTCCTTGCAAAATATTTTGTTTTTTAAAATAGTGCCTGGGTCCATTGAAGTTGGACATAAGTGAAAAAAAAGGTCCCTGCAAATATGCCTCATTTGGCTTTTGGTCCTTGCAAAAAAATTAATTTTGTTTTTCGTCCTTGCAAAATATTTTGTTTTTTAATTTTCAACTGCCACATAAGGTGCCAATGAGTCCAGGGACTATTTTAAAAAACAAAATATTTTGTAAGGACGAAAAACAAATTTTTTTTTACAAGGACCAAAAGTCAAATGAGACATATTTGCAGGGACCTTTTTAATATTTTAGCCAAATTTTTATAACCAAATTCGACTTTGTAACCGAATGAAGAATCTAATTCAACTTTTTACTATTTAATTAATAGAAGATCCAACTTACAAAACTAAATAAACCAAATATATAATGTCCAGATTGACTATACTTCATAAACATTAAACTCTATTTAAGTTTCATCTGTTGTCAATTAGAGGGATTTAAAAAACTCCATTAAAAACCTCCTTTAAAAAAGAGGGTTTTAAATTTTTCCAATAAACCTCTAACACTAGTAGACTCAATTTTACCTTCACCACCGGTTGAAGATTATTCCATCGCGCTTGTTTTTAATTGTAGCCTTTTTTCCAATAAACCTCTGAACACATTAAATATTTTTGCAACTATCAACTAATTATCGTTTTTTCAAAAGAGGTGACATATGACATAGTATTGTTAATACTTTGTTCAAATCCTTTTGTCGTAGCAATTTAATTTGTAAATTGTAAAATAAAAGTTCCATTTAATTTTGAAGAAATGTCCCTTAATAAGCTGCAAATTAAATTGACATGATTGTGAAACAACAGGAATAAACTTTTTGCAAATTACTTATCAAAACTCTGCTTACTCAGTGAGTTTGTTTGGCATAATGCAAACATTTCTCTGAGATCGTTATAAACAATCATTTATAGAAATGGTTGCATCAGAATTCACAGAGATATATATGATTCCCGGACCATTGTATATGAAGGACTGTGAATGCTGGTGTCAGCACAACATCTTAGTTAATTATTATCTGATAAACTGTAAAAAGATGAAGAATTTCAGAGAATAAAGGTGTGGTCCTAAACATGTATCATAAAATATATGAGAAGAGATCTAAGTACAAAAGCAAAAGTCTAACAAAATGGCCATGACTAAAGCTGTGCAGAAGCACCAAGAAATTAAAGTCATAGGACGCCAATTATCTTTTTCAGTTCATACAGAGTCCTTTGAAATGGTTTCCCACCAGTTGGTAGTTACAAACAAAATACAAAGCTATGGCCAAAGTAAAACCGTGATTGAGACATGCCTACGTCGTTATGAAATGTTGCTTCTTCAACAACATACATTGTTTTTTTTTTTTAACCGTATATCCTCTGCGCGTAACTGCAGAGACTAATTTATCGAGTTGGATTGAACCACAATAGGCGGCAAAGTTCTCTCGCAAAAAATTTAACGATGTTGCATTTCCAAAATGTGATTCGAACTCACAATCTTCGACAAAACTTGATTCGAGCTCATGATCTCCGGTTTAATTGAGTGAGATCCTTTAACATCTCATCTAAAAGTATCTTCAATTACAAGTTTATAAGAAACTCGAACTTGATTCTATTATAATATTAAGTGGCTCCCACAATGTCACATCACACTTATGCAACTCAAACATATTTTACTTCAATGTTAAAAAATTAAACAACTTTATGAAACTCACATTTTTAATGATTTTTTTTAATTGCACTCAACTATTATGTAACTCATTTTTAATGATTTTTCTTATGCAACTTTGATGATAAGGTAACTTATTTAAGCTACTTCAACCATGTATTTGCTACCTACACTATCACATCATGGTTCCTCTAATAAATAGAAAAAATAACGAACTTCATTGAAGATGATAGGATATATAGAATAAGAAACAAAAATGTGGCGACTCAACTAGTTCTATAAATGATATATTTTTTTTAGAGATACTCTCTCCGTCTTAAAATAATTGTCTCTTTAACATTTTTTTCTTTGTCTCAAAATAATTGTCACTTTAGAATATAAATACAACATTTATTATTTTTTCCACTATTATATTTTTATTTATTGAATTTCATCGAACTTAACTGCTCCACTAACTGCAATTAATAAGGGTATTTTAGTGAATGATTCTAATTTTACCATTGAAATCAACATATATTATTAATCATTTTTTTTTTTAAAATCGTACACAAACCTTAAACGATTATTATTTTGAGACGGGGAGAGTAAAACAAAATAAATTCATTATATTTTTCATTTGTTCTATTATGATGACATACAATGCTTATAGAGGCAAAATATTTAAATCCTTCTAGATTAAGGTGAGTCATACTACATTCTAGAACTAGCTCAGTCGCCACATTTATGGTTCTTAGAAGATGCTCGGCTATTGAGTTTCAACAACATATGTTTGATGAAGTACGAAATTGACTATAAAAATTAGGGAACTTCTATGGTACACCTCACAAATTGAGGTGTACCGGTACTCTTGCTTCATAAATTTATAAATTAACTATCGTTTTATGAAATAAAGAGCTATTTGTCAATATTTATATTTTAGAAAACATCATTTCATAAGAAAAAACATCATTTTATTGTTTATAAGAATCATATTAATTTTTTAACATTTTCTCATAAAAAATAATCAATATTCTTTGTTATGAGTAATAAAAATTCAAAAAAATATATATTTTATTTCGTCGACGCTTTTGGTAAATAAGATTTAATTATTATAATTGCCAATGATAGAAAATAATTCTTTTTCTTCAAAAAAAACAACTCATTTAATTATTAATTTAACGATTTGGTGTACCAGTACACTCAAATTTTAGGGTGTACCATAGAATTTGCCTAAAAATTATTAATGAAAACCCCATGAAACTTTTTTTTTATATTGCAGTTTAGACCAAGAATATAACAGGGAGCCATGCTTCTTTTGATTTATCTATTTATTAATTTATTATTTATTTATCTGTTTTATATCCGACGCATTGTAGAGCTGTGACATAAAGTTAGACGATGTGTCAAAGTGGTTGTTTGATTTAAATTAGAATGGAAGGGACTTGATTGTAAATTATAGTAAAATTAAGGGACCTGTTTATGACATATTTTTTAAGAGAAGCGAAGAGTTTTAAATCACCAACCAAATGCCTATCTATTGGAGTTTATAATACTTTCATGAATGAGAATGAACTTAATCAATTACTTTTTTTTTAATTAACCATCCGGTCTATAGTAAAAGATTTTTCATATGATTTTTATAAGAGGAGCCCTCGACTTGATAGATGCTAAAGAGTGAATCTACATGTAATTCGAATTCAGTTTTTACTTTTTGGTTTGGTGGTGTCGTTATTTTGGTGTTTTTTTTTATTTTGTTGCCATTGTAACTTTTAGAACGTATTACATCTTGTATTTTGATGGTTGCATTTACTCTATCATTTATTTGACTTTTTCAAAACAAAGTTTACAGGCAAATGAGCCTTTATAATTTTCTTTAGCCCTTATAATTTAGAGTTCCGTCAAAAGAAAGTAAAATCCTACTATAAAAAAAAGTATTGAAGCTCATTAATCATAGCCCCTTGATCAATTACTTTTAACTATAGGAAACTTAATTTTTAAATAATGAAGAGAAACTTCCCCTCTTACATAAGCATGGTTAACCTTTATTCTTTTAAATTAGTTTAATTATTTTATATAAAAAAATTAATTCATTATTAAAGGGTCATTGGGACACCATATCTAATCTTCAACCAAGTGAACTATCAAGGCCGACCCACATAAAATTCTTTGTCATCAAGCATTCCCAAGAAACTCAAACTAGTGACCCCTTATTATTAAAGGCTTAGAGACTGTTTTTATTTATGTTCAGTGGCTTTCAGATGGATTATCTTCTCACTAAGAAATTTATAGGTTGTCACCTTCAAACATGGCCTATTATCAAGTTGCCACAACTTTCAACAATTGAATTAGTAGTATTACATGTAAGTTAACGATCAATTATTCAAGCAACTAAGGATAGTACATTTGATTATTATTTTTACGAGAAATGATATTTGTACAACCATTTTATGACAATTTTTTGACAGCTTTCTCTCATATTCACATTATGTTTTTATTCTCTCTTCCTTTTTTTTTCTCTATTGGTTGCGACCAATAAAAAGAGAGAAAAAGAAAGTTATCACAAAAGTTGTTTCAAATGGTTGTTCAAATATCACTATTTTATTTTCACATTCCATAATGGACACTAAGCTCATGTTGCCACAATATCATCACATTACATTTGTGTACAATTCTCTCTTTTTATGAAGATACTTTTAAAACAATACCCTGAAGTAATTATTGTGGATTGCAGAGCACTTAGTTTACCCTCCTCAGTCCTCACCAGTAACTTATGTTGGCTATATGCATTGTGACATATATAGTAACCAGTTAGTATTCCACAACTAATTTTTTGATATTGCATGTTATGTATCCACATTTTCTTCTTAAATATTATTGTTGTGTTTTGATGTTATGTTTAGTTTTATAAAAAGGTGTATTTAACAGTTGATAGACAACACTGATGTATGTCTATTGTGATACTGTGATTTACTGTTAAGTGTTTTTGTTATTCAATAACCAAACACAATTAAAAATCATAACTAACGTAAATTCTCTTAACGAGTTTCTCACGCGCATTGCACATGTTGTAATTAACTTCAAATTATGATTATGAAGAAGCTCAAAATCGTGACACGATTTTGGAGGCAGGGAGTATAGTTTCTCTGGGTGGAAAATCATGACACGATTTGTGGCTATCGTGACGCGATTTGTGGATAAGATAGTCGTACCTTGGATCGTACGTAACAATCGTGACACGATTTTGTTTGTGCTCTGCTACTATAAAAGCTTTTCAGTTCATTTGTTTGGAAAAAAAAGAGAGATAACCTTGAAAACACAAAGGAGATAACTTTAGGGTTGAGTGTCTTTGTTGTAAGTGATTCTCTTGGGTTGGGAAACATTGTAATCATCTTGGGTAGTGAGATTATGAATTGGAAGGATAAAAAAACTTCATTTTGTGTTTATCTCTTAGGATTCATTGTGAGTGTGGGTGATGAAAAAATGGGTAGAAATTAGGGTTTGTTCTTCTGAGCTTTTAAGCTAATTTCTTGTAACTCATTTATATCACTTTTATCTTAGTGGATTGGAGAGCTGCTCTCTCCGCCAGAGTAGGTCATTTTTGGACCAAACTAGGTAAACAATCTTGGTGTGTTTGTTTCCATATTTCATTGCTTATCTTTATTGTTTTGATTATGCTTGTGGTGCTATTTTACACTAAGACTTAGGTCTATTTGTTGTTGTTGTTGCTTGAGGCTAGTTTAGTTCATTGATTACCACTCCCTTTGCTCCACACATCTTTGTTTCATTGGTGTGATTTTGTCAGAATTCACCGCAGCGCGCGTTCTCAAGTTCACACACATTTGAGTGGTATGATGTGGCTCTGTAGAAGTCATACGGACAAAGTAGTGGAACTGTTGAGATCTCATGAATGAATGACTCTTACACCAGATTCTTAACTGTGACATGAGCAAAAATCAGCCACAAAATTTACATTTCCTTTTAAAAAATTGAATAGGAACTAGTATTACTCAAATAATGATTTAGCATTAGTCTTTTTCTGCAACTGTTATTGTTTCTACTTTTCTTAGGGATCTTAAATAGATACACACAATAAAACAAAACAGATGATAAGGTAAAGTAGCTAAAGTCCACCTAGTCAAAAGTAAACAGCAGCAGCAATTGAAAAGCATGTAAATAGCATCTTCAAAGAGCAGGGCCTTATTGTATTAGAGCCTCCAACAATTATTCCCGCCAAACTTGTATACCTCTTTTGGTTTGTTAAATACTCAAATACTTCCTTATTAGTAAAAAGAAGAGCCTCAGTAACAATAGTTTTTTACTATTTGATTTTGATGTCAAAACCAACTTTATCAGTACAAAAATTATCATGCAGACATAGACAGAGAACTCAGCACAAGAGAGTTTTTGGAATCTATATAATGAACTTCAATTTCTTTTTTGTTCCTTTTCTTTACTCAATTACTGTGGCAGCAATCACTATACATCAAAACTCTCATTCTCTTTACATTACATTAAAAAAGAAAGTTAGTGCACAAATGATTATTCTGACAATCTTTCAACTACATTCAGTCATCATAAATATTCCCTAAAAACAATTAAAAAATCTTGAATAAAAAAATCCTCTTCATCAACTACCTGCACAATAAAAAAAAAAAAAAATTTTGATCATTAGTAAGTATGTAGATATTGCTCTTAATTAAAATAAAACATAAACTAGCATTAATACTTGAATATTTAATAACAAAAATATAGTATTACCTAATGATTGTTAAAGTGGAAACTCAAGTGTTTGTTAATTTGGTATCAAGATGATGTGTTGTATTGATCATATGTTAGGCAAAGCACCAAAACTAGAGATTATAAACTGAAAAAGATAAAGTGAAGGCAAAATTAGACAAAGAAATGAGGCAAAAGCAGAACACAAAGAAAAGCATGAAAGAGAGAAGAAAAACTAACCTTTTTCGGTATATGGGAAATGGGTTGTCCCTATCTATCTCCCTCCATGAAAGTATTTCTTCAAAGTAAAATCCCTATTGGTAAAAGGGGACCATTTGCTGAAACAGTAACAGGCGCATGTAAGACTTCTAATTCAAGTGAAAAGAATAATTGTAATGACAATAAGAAAAGAACAAAAGGACTTTCAAAGTATAAGAGAATGAGATATAGACTTTACAGACTATACTGTAAACATAGTTTGTTTATGTTGGCTTTCAAGTTCATGAAATCAATTTGTATATATCTAGTAAAGCATGATACACCCTTGTTTAAATAAACAACTTAATTGAGCGCTTCTAGCATAAGTGCTTATGTATAAGATAGAAACTTTTTACATAAGCTATCTTGGAGAGTTAATGGAAATAAGTTGAAAGCAACTTATAGACAAGTCATAAGTTGTTTATAACTCTCCCAAGCAGTCTCACAAGTGCTGATAACATTAGATAAGCTCAATTAAGTAAATACAAGCAGACTAATGTCAAAGATCATATAGGTATATTCTTTAGGCTGTATGTTTTCATTGCATGATGCAATGATCCACTATTCCACTCTATTATGTTCAAGTCCATATAAATCAGTTACAGCCTCAGAATCTTGTACTTTTAGTCTAACCAACAATATTATAAAGAAAAGCTTGGGCCCCCTTTTGGGACAGGGTCATGTTTGCTTAGGGTCCTACACATAGTTTTTTGTTTTTCTATTTGTATGTTGTATTTGAATGAGCTTATAAAAAGAAAAAAAAGTACAAACACTAAGTTGCTTAATTTCCACTATCTTAAAATCATGATTATGAGAGTCTATAAGGGATAGAAAAGGTACTTGAATATGGATGGACACGTCTCTTGTTCAACCTTCCCTTCTTTAGAAAAAGTTTAGTTCAGTATATCCACCGGAATATGGCAGAAGTTCTTCCAACTCAATTCTTGAACGAGAACAACTCATACTTTTCTTCAATTTGCCATGAGGTGATTCAACCTCAGCCCAAAATATGCCATAAACAGGTCGGTGGTCTGAAAATCTTGATTCACCGCGAACATAAGACAATTGATGGAGACCTTCTCCATACCATAGAATACGGTCACACCTATAAAAAGAAAAATATTCATGTCTTCATAGGTTGTAACAATTTAATAAAATTATATCATATATCATGAAATATACTTGATTTTATAAAATCCTGTTAGGTGATGTGATAATCTTACCAAGCAGGTGTTCTCCTTTTTTCCTTGGGGTGCATATCATCTCCCGAGTATCGATCTGAATTAGTTGAATACTTGTAAGTTGGAGGAAAATATATCTTCCCTTCGTTCCATCCCACAAAAGTGCGGCCTCTTTTTTGCTCTATTCTCAACTGCCATGAATATCATCAATAGTTAAGGATTATTATGTAAGTTAAACAATATTACATTGAAGGAAAACAATAAACACGAGGTTAAAGGTGACGTGAAAGAGACATACTTGATCATTTTCTAACAATGCTCTCCAATTTTGCATCTCAACAAGTGCCTTAGCAGAACGGTAGGAGAGGGCGATTCGATAATTCAAATCTCCAAGCCATATAATTCGACTACATTAATGAATTTAAAATGAGAAAATGCAAAAGCTTGTTAAATGAGAAGAAAAGACAGTCATAAACTAAACTGTTGCAGAGTGCATTCTGACTAAGTGCTTATCTAATATGTTATTCGCATGAGCTTAATTAAGCATTACTTATTCTGTGGATCTTGTTGAAATAAACTCTTTTTTATAAATGTATCCAAACACTAATATAAGTAGCTAAATTATGAGATGAGCACTAATAAACTCTTTCAAACATGACTTCAGTCATAGATGAATATATGAGAAGATTCTTACTCGTGCTCGAGGATTGTCTGAGGAGATTTCTCGTTGTCAACACCATGAACACGAGGAAACCTTGTCTTTTTAAGAATCTCCATTACATCCGAATTTCTTCTTAGTTCATCACCCTCTTTCTGTCCTGAGGTCAAATGACTGCAGATAAAGCAAAAGCTTGTTTCGTGCACAGACATACTAATTGAGATGGACCCCTGCAAAATCCAACCAAAATAACTCTCATATAAGCCAATCCTAAGTAACCATCATTTTCGCCATAAAATAAATTACTCTAAAGAAAAACAAAAGTTAGGATTGTGATGACTAAGTTAAAAAATTCACCTTATTTCCGAGATATCCCATCAATCCTCTGCCAACACATGATACTTTCATGTTGCGAACATGATCTTTCAGTTCGCCTTTCACCCATACGGTAAGGTAGATTCCCACCATTTGCTTACTTGCAACAAGGCAGTACCTTGAATGTCCTGGCATGCTATATCCATCTTCATTAGAGGCAGATCCACCATTAGTGGACATTGGTGAATATAAGACTGTACTCGGTGAATCCACAGGGCCATTGTCATCATCAGACGAACCCCATCTTGAATAGTCACTTGGTCTCGAGTAGTCACTTGCCCTTGAATAGTCACTAGGCCTATAACCCCATCTTAAACTAGGATCAAAGTCACTAGGCCTGTTACCGAAAATTACACGATCGCAAACACTGTATCTTCGATCAATTTGTGGTTGCACAACTGAAGGGTCATTGTCCATTCCCCAACCACTAGAAGTTGTCTGGAACGATCGCCTGTGGAAGAAAGACGAGTTCTTCTGCCTAGCTGATCCCTCAAAATCTGCATTCAGCTCTACAACTGGCTGAGGAATTGGAGACGGTGTATAACATCCACTACTTCCACTGGTTCCTGGAAGATTGTTTAAAGTCTTTCTGATAAGAGCCAACCATTTTTTGGCAGGGCCATTGTCCTCTGCCCCTAGGATATTACCGGCATTCAACGGAACTATCTCTTGAAATCTGCAAGAGAAAGGTAAAGATTCAGAATAGAAAAATATGTCATTCGTAAAACAGTTAAGGGTTAAATATATTTTAGTCGCTATCAAATTTACATTTTCTTTGTTTTAGTCCCTGTATCAACTTTTCAGTCCTACAAATTACAAAACCGTATACTTGTAGTCCCTATTTAGAGACTAAAATCATGCAGTTTTGTAATTTGTAGAGACTCGAAAGTGTGTATAGGGACTAAAAGCAGAATTTGAGATAATTATATGAACTAAAAACATATTTAACCGAACAATTAATGCCAACTTCAGGAGAAGACTATAAAAGCCGTCAAGCAACAATTCTTACCCAAGAACATAAATGTCAGCTGGTGGTGAGGAATGAAGCCAATCATCTACACTCAAATTACTTGGTGGGGATCTTCCAGCTACATTCCATGTAGCTACAAAAATGCTGCTCAATGTTCACAATTCATGAGAAACAGAACAAAGCCTTTTATTTTATTTTTCTTGGTAAAATTGGAGAAGTAAGATACCTATAGTTCTGCACATCGATAATTCGAGGATGGTCAAGATTCATTCTTCCTCGCCTAACTTGACTCGTGCTCCTGCTAAACTTCTCTGTTCATAGCAATGAAGGGTTATAAACAATTTGTGCAAATGTAAATATCAGCATTTTAAATGAAACCATCAAGAACTTCAAAAGGACATGATTCAAGAAATGGTTCTGTGTGATCCTTTTATACCTGTTTTGCTCTTTTTGATTGTGCATGGTTCTCTCTCAGAGAAGCTATTTCTACTTCCATATTCCACCTCACCTCCTAAAAAAGGAAAAACAATGTTAAAACATACAACTCACAAAGTGGAAAAACAGTAACTGAGTTTATTTGGATGCCAAGAAATTGTAGTAATCTAACTTATTATTCAACATATCCAATTGAAGAATAAATTGTTGAAATTGATCATTATTAAAAGTGAGGTTTGAATAAAGACAAAGATACCAACCTCCATAAACAACAGCATCTGCTTGTATATCTTCACATTTGCTTTTGAAATTAAAAAACTTTCTAACCATCTTCTTTGACCATGAGAGCTAATTCATCAAACAACATATAGACAAAACAGTTAACAACTTGCAATATGCAAACACCAACATAATAAAATATTGAAATAATAATAATTGTCAAAAACCTTGGTGTTCTTGGAATTCTCATCTCCCATCTTGACACTTCTACTTCATACACCTCCCAAGCAAGTTTCTGATATTTCAGTGATATTTTGAGCTAAGAAACAAGACCAAGTTCATTTGTTTCCTTGTTTCCTTGTTATGAGTGATCTTGCTACACTATAATATTATAAAGTGTAATAAGAAGAAGAATGAAGCAAATTCCCATAAATAAGAGAGAGAATTTAAGAATAATGCATGGAAGTGAGAAGAGATTCTGAAGTAATAAGTAGAACAAGACAATGCAGTAAGGTTAGAGATAGACAGAGAAAGCAATCTCCTCGTTCTATGTAACAAACATAGCAAACAAAGTATCGAATTTGAACAGAATAAAGCACAGTAAAAGAGACCATACAATAGCTTTATTAATATTAAATTTACAAAAATGTTTCATCGACATGCACTTTTTCTTACACCAGATGTGGTCATTTTATTAGTGAAGTATTACCAAATTAATAGCAGTGTTTAGGCACACACATAAAAAGATTTTTTTTAGTAATATAAAATAAATAAAACAAATTGATAAAAAAAAATGATTTAATATTTTGGGGGATATGTGTCTAAAACACTATTTATTTAGTCATGTGATCGTAGAAGAATATCTCAAGTTCAGTAAGGGTTAATTCAATTTACTTTAAAAATTATGATTAATTCATCTAGTCAACTAAATTAATCATATCTTTTAGAGTAACTAACCAAATGTCATACAAATGTGCAAAAATGGATATTTCATGTATCATTTTTCAGTTAAATTAAGTTTGAAGAATGCTAAATAGTGTTCAGTGACATTGATTAAACAACTACAACAATCAAATTTTTTATGCAAAAAGTGGTCGGGACACCCGTTGACAAGACCCATTAAGTTTATTAGTTGGTGACAACCTTAGCTTGAGACAAAGGGGGCAACGGGCAGGATGTTTTAGCTTTAAGGTTTCTGTATAAAACGAGTCGGTCAGTTGGACAAAGGCTGCCCTATTAGTCAGCAAAGTGGAGAGTAGTAGTTGTTGTTGTTATTGTGAAATGTGTGAAATATGAAGTGAGATCTAATAGGATCCTGTAGCTGCATTCTTTCTACAGTTTTAGTACATTTTCGGTCTTACAATTAAAGCAAAAGCAGTTAAAGAGATAAAATAAAGATAAAGGGTCTTGTGTAATGTAAATAATAATGTTATTGTGTTTTTTTCCTTTCTTTTGTTGGACAAGGAATGTTTGGAAGAGAAGCATTCTGGTAATGACATTTCATTGCTTATACTACTGTTTTAAAAATTGAACAGAGCACCTGTTTCAATTGGTTGAATCACGAATCATTCCTGTTTAGTTTATCTGTTTGTTTGATCTTTATTGAACAACAGTTTGGTTGAACTAGGTTGAATCGAGTTGAATTATAGTTAGTTGGTTGATTTAAGTTTTTTTCGTACCACTTAAGTTTTTAAGTTATTTAATTAAAACTCTTAGGCCCTGAATAACTTACATTTTTAAGATCTAAAATCCTCAAATTGTTACGGTTAAATAACTTAAATGACCTAATTGATATGAAAAAAACGTAAAGGACCAATTGGTTGCAATTAAATAACTTATTAACCAAAAAAAATAACAATAGAGTATCTCATTTTTGGATAAAAAATTGTCTTTCTTAGATTTGCCACCTTACGAGTACAAATTTTATATGGAGCAGTGTGACGTTTGATTCCATAGATTGATGATAGGTATGGTGCCAGTGGATGTAGTGTGTGTTGCTTTGAGGTCCTTTTGGCTCTGAGCTAGCCTTCAATCCATGTCTTTGAAAACAATGGCAGCTTACCCAATTTTATGGTGTTGCCTTGGCCATGCTGCTGATGTCTCCCTTCCCCTCACTGCTTTTAACTGTTAATAGAAAGCTAGAAGCTACCATCAACATGTCTTTTATGTTGCTAAAATGCTAAGTATGTTTAGAGTTTAGACTTTGGTGTTAAGGTTTTATTTTATTCATTATTAAGAGCTTCCATCACTAGGAGATAGGGAAACTCTTCTTCATTTCTTGTTTTGTTTTGCTTTTAGTCTCAAGCGCCGCCCATATTACCTTTGAATTCCTAGGGTGTCCAATAATACATGCCTCTCTTTGAAAAGAATATCCCAATTTCCAAAACAAAACTACCTTTTGGGTTTGGCTCCCCAAGTTTGGACTATTCCTTTTTTGACTAAAGTAAATTGCCATGCCTAAAACTTTCCTTATCATAACTGAATTTCCATTGATCTAATCATCATTGTTAGAGTTTTAATTTTTGAATATAGAGTCTTACTAACGAGTGTTATGGGACACTTTTTAAGGATTTTAAAATAAGAAAAAAAAATTGAAGGGAAAATAAGAAATTATTACATAAAAAAGTCAAACATTTCGATTTTTAATGCATTAATTACACAGATTCTTATAAAAATTATCATTTTAAGGTACTTAATAAGTGTCCCGGGAGCACTCGTTAGCCTTTCCCATAAATATATACCTTCATTCTTAAATATAGAACATTGTTGACTTCTAATAATTAAAAAAGTTGTTGGTGATTTTCTTTTTTTGACAAAAGTTGATGGTGCTATTAAATTTTGGATTGAGAATTTCGGAGGGAGATGGATGAGAAAATTTACTTTTTTTTAAAAAAAAAAAATTATGGACACTGTAAAATATTTTTCTTAAATTAAATTAAGTGTGATTGAAGTATTATATGCTTATAAAATTTCAATTTAAAAAAAAATTGTACTATTCGTAATTTTAAAAAAATCAATAAATATTTTTTTATGAAATTGTGTATTTTTCCATGTTATTAAAGATATTATTGACATAAAAATTAATTAACACAATCTCTTTTGAATCAACTATAGGACTAATCCCTAAGCATGTTCACTTAGCTTGGAGGATTCTTAATGATTGTCTCCCATTTAAAAAGAAACTTGTTCAAAAATGTGTGTTGTCTGACCCTTTCTGTCCCCGATGCAAATCAGAAGAGGAAGATTTAGATCACATTTTTATGAATTATTGGAATGCTAAACAAGCTTGGTTGTTGTCTCCTTTGGGAATTTGGTTTGAGGGAATATCAATGTCTTTCATTGATTGGTTGGAAAACACTATCTCCAAAGCCCTCTCTGATGTTATTGTATATGTCTTATCGCTTTATTATGGACTTGGTATGCTCGTAACAAAGTTTGTTTTGACGGAAGAAATCTTGAAGCGATGAATATTGTCCGAAAAGCTTGGAATATCATTGAAGATTACAAAGGACTTATGAATACTCATGTTGATGTGGAGCCAACTAACTCTATATCTTCCCCCTCTACTTGGACTCCTCCTCCTACATCTTCCTTCAAATTGAACATTGATGCATCTGGTCCGGTTGATAATAAATGGGGTGTAGGAGCTATAGTTTGAGACTCGGAAGGTTTTGTTTTAGCGGCTGCTACATGGAACTTTGAGGCACTTCCTGATGATACCATTGCTGAAGCTCTTGGATTTTGGTTGGCAATTCAATTTGCCTATGATATGGGTTTTCGAAACATTATCGTGGAAGGTGATTCTCTTAATGTGGTCAAGGCTTTGAAGTCGCATAGCGATGATAATTCTTATTTTGGCTTGGTGATTAATGATAGTAAGAGTCTTAGTTGTTTGTTTTCTTCTTTTTTAGTTTCTTATGCGCGAAGAGTTGGTAATGTCGTTGCTCATGCTCTAGCTAAGTTTGCTTTAGATTCGCCTGATTCTGTTTGGATTGAGGAAATTCCTTCTTGTATTACTTCTGTTGTCGCAACCGATTTGGTTCGCGTTTAAATAAATTGTTACTGTAAAAAAAAACTATAGGACTAATCCTCAAATTGGTGGTGACCTAGTTTCTTTTATCACAACATTGTCAATTCTCCCAACAAACATGTTGGTAGTTAATACAACCTTAATTGACAGATAAAAACAACAACAAAAATGTAAATTAAAGAATTATATACACACTACTTTCTGTAATCTAAACAACAACCAAAAAATTTAATGGAATATGTTGGTTTTGGATTTCCAAATTGTTGTATTTGGATTTCCAAATTCTATTTTGAAATAGAATATCTACCAAAGTTGTTACTAGGTTGAGTCACGATCAGGTCGCTTTCTTTAAGACGTTTCGTGGCACTGCCCAAAATTGTGCAAGGCAGACTATCAACAACACCGCCTCCAGGATAAAACAATCACAACTACAAATGTGCGGTTAGCTACTGCACTGTAGAAAATCGTTCGAGATTTACACCTCCAATATGGTACTAAGACCATCCTTTAATACTGAAATCACTTTCTAATATGGTATTGTGACCACAATAGTATGGTGTTAAGACCACTCAAATATGATGTTATCATCATTCTAACCTTTAAGCTCTCCAAAATATCAATATGGTACTACGACCACTCAAATACGGTGATACCACAGTTATAACTTTTTAACTTCTCCATAAATAGAAAAATATCGAAAGAATATTTATATATACCGTTAACATCATTCTTAATTTTGACGGGACATTATTATTCTAAAAGGGACTATGATCTTAAAAGTACTCTTTATTCCGAAGGGACATATATTATCGAAGGGACTATGTTCTTAAAACCTTTCTTAATTCGAAGGGACGTTATACCGAATAGGGACTAAGGTCTTAATAACATTCTTAATTCTGAAGGGACAGAAAAAAGAGATAAGAAGAAGAATAGCTTGTTAACACAAGTTGGGGGAGAAGAGAGAAAAAGTTCTCGATAACTCAATAGAACTCTTTAGTGTAATTTTTGAACTGAGAGGAGTCATTTATTTATATAGAAATTTTGTAACTGTTTTAGCTAAAATAGCGGCAGTAGTTACTCAATAAGATCAAAAGGAAACTTAACCACTAATCAGTTCAACAATACTTGTGGATAAGATCAAAAAGAAACAAATCCACAAAAGTGGAGGAAACAAACTCATTGGATATGAATGAGGGAAAGATATGAAATTTAGTTGAATTCTTGTTCTTATCACAAACAACATAAGCTAAATTTATGGGAAGTGATATTCACGAAAATAATAATTACTATTATTTTTATCGTTATCAAGTATTTAAAATTAAATACCGCAATTTAAACACTACTAATGTGTGTTTTATTTTATGTGGGACCACACTCTCTATTTTTTCAATTCACACCTCAAAGTCTTATTACTTGGTGTTTAATCTTCAATTTTCTTTCAACTTCAAACCAATGTTTCAACATAATATCACAACCAACAAATTTAAAATTTACTCATTTCTTTCTGCAACCTTTAAAGATCGTATCTATAATATAAAGTATTAATTCATTGAAAAAATTCAAAAGAAAGTTTGAGAAAAGCTCTTCAAGGGACGTTGAAGCCATAGTCCCACCAGGCACCACCAAACCTCTTTACTCTTTCACTAATTGTGCCTTGAGTATCTTATTAGTCAAAATTATTATTGATATTGTGGAATGAAAATGCGCTGAACTAACGCAAGGACTCCTGACGGCGCAATACTGAAATTGGAGGTATTTTTTATATTTGCATAAGAAAAACTAAGCAAAAACAATATGGTGCAAGTCCACCACCTTTCAAATTTGTATATATAAAAAATCACCTTTCAAACGAGATTGATATGGTTCTTCTAAATTAATTTTGTTTTTGCAAGTGCCGAGTATACTTCTATTTAATTGATGACTGATCTCCAAATCTATTAGATCATATTTCCCTCTTAATCGGGTTTAGATTCAGCAGTAATGATTAACTCCTTGTTTGCTTGAATAACTATTCAAATGGTGCCTCTCTAAAAAAAAACTAATCAAATTGTGAGTCAAAAAAAGATATTAAAATTGTCACTAAAAAAATAAAATTCATTGGTCAAGTATGAAATTATTCACCTGGTAGGTTTTTTTTTTTTTTTAAGGAATCACCTGGTAGGTTATGTACAAATTTCATTATAAATATTTAATTGTTATGAATATTATTGTGGATGTCCATTAGCCATAAGCTCATAACTGTTTGGCCCATTTACCCATATTCTTGTATTTCCTATAAATAAGGCTCATTTGTAATAGAATGATACACAAGAGACAATTGAAACTCTCAATTTTCTTTCTTTCTCTCCTTCATCTCTATTTTCATAACACGTTATCAGCACGCTCTAACCAACTGAGAAGGTACGTAACTCTTCTTAATCTATATTATAATAAGTTGTAATTTTGTATCGATGATTATAAGCTACTGTTACAATTCCATCAAATTGAATTAGTGCCTTATAGATACACACTGTCGTTATTATGCAAATTAGTTTTTATTTCTAATTCAATATTCATGCATCCCTGAAGGATTGCATAAGAGATTGATCATATCTATAATACAGTTCCTGAAGAACTATATTATATTCACAAAGGAACGCATCAGTGAAGGATTGTTTAAAAAAAACTCAAATTTTGAATGAATTCCTGAAGAATTCAACAGTAATGCATCCCTGAAGGATTGCATAAATAAATTTTTCTAATGAATTCATAAAGAATTCAATGGTAGTGCATGCCGAAAGGATTGCTTAAAAACTCAATTTTTCCCTAATGAATTTTTGATGAATTCAACAGTGATGCATCCCTACAGAATTGCTTAAAAACTCAATTTTTTTTCTAATGAATTCGTGATAAATTCAACGGTAACACATCCATGAAGGATTGGACAAATGAATTGATTAAATTTATTATATTTTTGATCAAGATTAGATTTATTATATATTGTTATTGATGAATTCAAAAAGAATTGAATAAGTATGTATCCCAGAATTGCAAAAGTAGTACTACAATTTTCATTATTTTTTATCGTAAATTTGTTCTGTTTTAGTATGATCATTCATAGTGTTTATTTTAATTTTGTGATAATAATATCTTAATGTGCAGGAGTAGTAACAATTTTTTCTTTAATGAGTATTTTATTGCATTTTAATCTTGTAATCAATAGTATTTTAATGTGCATGAATAGTTGCCATTTTAAAATACTGTGGTTACATTATGCCATTATAGTTGTATGAGTATTTTAAAGCTCAATTGATTTGTTTATATTTATGCATTCCCTATCCCTGAAGGAAAAAATTGTTATAAAATTATGTGTATTTTATTTTGTGATCGATAGTTCTTATTAGCTATATTTTACTCGTCATTATCGTCACCAAAATTTATATATTTTACTCATCATTTACATCACCAGAATCTACGTATTTTATCTCATCTATTACACCACCAGAATCTACATATTTTTCATCATCTATTACACCACTTGAATCTACATCTTTTTCATTACTCAATACAAAACCCTTATCTTCCTTTACATTTTGTCTTAACGACCCTCTCATCGTCTACGATCATCTAAATTCGACATCTCTATTCTTTATTCATTTTTTACACCTTATACGTTCCTATCTAACATTCATCTTAGGTTTCTTTAATTACCTTGACTCTTTTACTCTTCGACTTAACAATATTCCTAAGCTCATTATTGGTTTAAGAAGATTATGTTTGATAATATTCCTAAGCTCATTATTGGTTTAAGAAGATTATGTTTAATTTCATCAATTACTCAGAAGGCACCTACTTCATATCCCCTCTTATCATCGTCTCATCTCACTTCTTTATCTCTTTCATATTTTATACCCTCTTAATCGACTTACTACATTAGACCTTTTAAATACCCCAAGGGATTATTCTCGTCTTTATCACTCCATCGTGAACTACTTATCTATATCTCTCCTACTTCTCCTTCTACTGCTTAAACTACTTTCCATTTTTAGGCACATCTCTAATTCGAGAAACTTAGGTTTATCCTAGTCATCTATCTTAAAAAAATCCCTTGTGCATCCTCCTATTATTGTCTTTCACTTCCTATTGCTAAGCCATCTTTAACATCATTAGGTTCATAGGCTACTATCTTCGGATCAGATTTAGACTTGCTATTATCTTGAGGTAACCACTTCTATTTATGCCCAAACACATCCCTTATTTAGATATGTAGTTTAGGGATCCTTAATTTTACTTTACACGCTAACGGCTTTCTTAAACTCACTATTGCTTTCATAGATATTTTAGAGTCCACTGAAAAGATTATGCTGGAATTTCATGAAGAACGCGGCATGACCCATGCATGGTGTTTTAATCATAACTCAAGTTCTATAGATCTAAATGGACTCAAACCAAAGGAAAATGAAAGCTGACATCTATATATACAACTTTCATGAAGGGACCTAAATCAAATTCGGGACAGAGAGGGTGGAAATGTTGGTTTTCGTAAACCTGGGCAGAGTGCACGACCGTGCTGAACCATGTGTAGTAATTTGATCACAACGTAAGTTGTGGATGTCTAAATGAGGTCACTATAAATCCAAATGAAAGCTAACATCCATATCTAAACTTTCATGAAGACATCTAAGCTCAATTCGGAACAGACAATGGTCAAAAAGTTGGTTTTCCTAAGCCTGGAAAGGGTGCACGACCATGCTCCCTAGGAGCACGACCGTGCGCCCCCTAAACAACAAAAAAAAGGTCGTAAGCTAAGCACGGGTCGTGCTCCCAAGTGGCACGACCGTGCGTGGGTATCAGGTATCAGAAATCGCAGTTTTGCTGCGATTTCACTTAAATGGGTCTTCCCGAACCCTGTTTTCGACCTAAAATTCACCAAACTCGACCCTAATCTTCACCCCATGATTACTCTATCATTCAAACACTAATTCTTCATTAAACTACCATATTATCCACTCTTTTTAAGGCTGAAAACTCGATTCAAAAACCTAAACTATTTTTCCTTAATTCTCATCTTTCAACTTCATCTTTTAATTCGTTCGTCATCAATCTCTCATGACAATCTCACATCATAACAACAACATCATCTTAAGAATTAAACACCCCCGTCATATATTAAGGTACCCTAAAGTGCAAATATTATCCCCCTTACCTCGAATTCTTCGGAATTTACGGCTTTTAGATCTCTCCATTGCATCTAGAGTTTTCTCCTTCTCTTTTCTCCTCTTTTGTTTTTACGTTTCAGCAAAAGTGACCATGCTGATTCCTAATCTTCCTATTTACAAATGGGCCAGTCATTAGTTATAATTCTTTTCTCCCCTATTTACTATTCTTTTACTTCACTCCTCCCCAACTTATTTAAAACTTCTATTCTACACCTCCTGCCTCTATATTATTTTTATTTAATTCTCTTCTTTATCACATCAATCCTCATAGCACATCATTAATCATTAAAACTCTATTTCCTTGTAATAACAAAATATACGAGCCACATGCATCATCATAAACATAAAAATCAATAATACTCTATTTATCCTCATTAAATCATTAATTATAATTTCCGGGGTGTTACAACTCTTACTTAAAGAATTTTCGTCCTCGAAAATTACCTGAAGGTACAACCCCGTACAAGATTCTCCCCTCTAACTTTCCGGACCTGCGGTATACTCTCCTTCGACAGGTTATCGCTACCTATTATATTCCTCGCTTGCACACCTCATAACTACCCGTCCAAACATCCCCCCCTTAACACATACGCCTTAGAAGATAAACCTCAATCAATCTATCTATCCCACAACCCAATGGTTTAAGTCTAACAATGAACTCTCACCCTACACTTCAAAACAGAGGTGGCGACCCTTAACAAAACTCAACTAGTACAACAGACAAGAAAACATCAAACAATAAAACGTGCATCTTTGAATCACTTACCTGAGCCTGAGACGTCCACTCCGCTCAAGGCAAACACCCTTCCCTCAAATTTCTCTTTCTTTGGTTTCAAACATTGCGTACTAATATGACCCGGTTCACTACAGTTGTAGCAAACGACATCACTCTTACACTATGTAGCACGATGGCATGGTCCTCCACACTTGAAAAATTTCAACTCCTTACTTTTGCATTCAGTCGCGTGATGTTCTACAGTACCAAAGTTAAAACACCTCAGAGAGGCTCGAGTATTTCCCCCACTTGTTTCTTTCTCACTTGCACCGTCCTGTTGGAGTTTCTGCTTTCCCTTATCAGCTGGGACATTATATGGCTTACCACGATTTTGATCCCTACCCTTCCTTTCAGTAGCCATCTTGTAGTGAGCAGTCCTCGCCTTACTATCCTCTTCATAGATCCGACACTTGGTGACCATTACAGAAAACTGACGGATCTCCTGGTAGCTGATAAACTTCTTAATCTCCGGGGGTAGTCCATTCTCAAACTTCAAACACTTGGAAACTTCTGCCCCTACTGCATTGTAATGTGGACAGAACTTGGACAACTCCTCGAACTTTGCCGCATAATCGGCCACCGACATATTTCCCTGCTTCAGCTCAAGGAACTCAATTTCCTTCTTGTTACGAACATCAGTCAGAAAATACTTCCCCAAGAACTCCTCTCTAAAGTCTTCCCAAGTAATTACAGTGCCGGCAACCTCTAGCCTCTGACGAGTATTTTCCCACCAGTAATCAGCTTCCTCTGCCAGCATATGTGTCGCTAGCCTGACCCTCTGCTCGTTAGTGCTCGCCATCACCCTAAATATCCTCTCAATTCCTTGCAACCAAACTTGTGCGCCCTCAGGATCATACCTCCCCTTGAAGGTAGGCGGTTTGTTCCTCACAAACCTATCCAGTCGGAGTTCATCAGCTCCTGCTTGTTGATTTTGTTGCCCTTGAAGAGTATCGTTAGCCTGCGCCAAAGTTTGCGTCGTTGTTGTCATAGCGTTAGCGATTGCTTGGTCGTTTCTTCTAGCCATTTCTTATCTGCATCACCGAAATCAGTTAGTTATTTAAGAGTTAGGCATCTACAGTGTTCACACACATGTCACCTAATAGGACACATTGTTAGTTGCGTAACAAAAGTAAGTATTTTTAAATTATCGTCTCCACAGGGATTAGTGCGCTATCTTGAGTCGTTCAACAATCGTTATTGTTTTGAGTAAGGAGTTTATAACTTGTTTGCATAAAAACTATTGGAACCTAAAAGCGGTAATAAAACGACAAGTAATAGGGAATAAAAGCGTTGGAATTGGAGTTCATCAATCTTGCATCGAATATAATCTAAAAATCATGCATATGAATTCTAGCATTTTAGCAAAATTATCACGTATCACTCGACAACGTCATTCATGTCCAAATGACGTCGTGAGATCGATCGTATCGTTTAATTGACGATTTCTCAATCTATTAAACGATCCGAAAGCCTTACGTTCCAATACATTAAGTGATTATCAAAACCAAATTCCATGTCTAGAATTTCTTATTTTGATAGAAGATTATTCTCACCAAAGATTCAAAAGTATTCGTCAATAACATTTAAATCAAAACATGATAATGAATAGCAAGAATAAACTCAAATTCACATAAATTGCTAGAATCATATATTTGCATAATCAAATATTACATCTAAGCTAGATAAAGTACCTCCAATCCCAACAAAGGGAAGTTAGTTGTTCATTTTCATGACAACTATACAAAAGTTTAAAGAAAGATGAAGATCCAAGCCTAAGTCTTGATTTCCCAAAGTCTTAGTTGATTCCACCTTCAATCACTCTTACTCCTTGAAGATCAAAGCTTCTAGCCCTATTTTCTGTCTAAAACTATATCCTAAAATATTAAACTGTAAATAAAAAGCAATTATTTTTCTAACATTCAGCTTTTGAACCTATTTATAAGTGTTTTGTAATTCTGGACTTTGCTCTGCGAAGTCATACTTCGCTTTGCGAAGTCCTTACTTCACAAATGGGTTTCTGCCACCTCAGCCTTGAACAGTTCAAACCGCCCTACTTCGCTCTGCGAAGTCTTCTGCCACCTCAGCTTCTGAACTTCAGCTTCTGAACTTCTGAGTCTGGAGCATCAGAAGCTGCTTCGCTCTGCGACCATACCTCGCTCTGCGAAATCACTCAGACTCTGATCTTCAGAGTCTGATCTTTAAATCCAAGGAAAAAGCATGTACCTACACAAAAGGTTGGGATTAGGTCTAAAAAGCATGAAATGATATTTATCTTATATTTCAAAGCTTTTACCAAGATAACTTGTAAAACAAGTAAGAAAAGTGCCTAAATTATATATGCTTTATAACTAGTTTCTGGCACTTATCACACTCCCCAACTTAAATCTTTGTTTGTCCTCAAACAAAGGACTCTATAAATAAAGATACAAGCTTTAAACAATAGGTAAGACGCAAAATAACAAAGGCAGAGATTTAAACAAAATTTCAGATTGCATGATTCAATTGAGATTTGCACAGGCAATTCTGATGTTCCCATTAATCTAAGATTGTACTAAAAATCACTTATATATAAATCCTAGGCAGTCTGATAAACACTTTTGCAACCCTAAACTAGCTAACCCTAACCCTAATTTTTGGTTTTGAAAAAAATTTATGAAAAACAATTCCTGCTGAGAGTTGAACCCCAGACCAAGTTCTTGTAGATCACAACCATTACCACTAGATCACTAAAGTTTTTGTGACTTATAGTTGCTTTCATTTTATTTATCTAGCACAAATGCGAGTTCGCTTTAAGTCATTCTCACAACCCTGAATTCCAACATCATTTGAACACGAATTGAACGTCATTCACACACATCATGCGATTCAACTTCATTTTCACCGCCGCCGGTGACCCCAATAACAACATCCCGCCACCGTTGCAACTGCCACTTCAACAACACATGCCGCCGTAACTGCCACCGCCGGAAAATCACTTTCTCTCACTGATCCACACACATCACGCGCCGCCGCAACTGCCACCTCACCAACAACTGACTGCCGTAAATGTCATTGCCGATAACTCGCTTTCTCTCACCGATTCACACCATTTTTCATCGAATTGACAAAAAATTATGACCAATGTTGATATTGATTGTCTGAATTTTGTTAATTTCGAATCCTTGACATTAGGGTTTGAAAATTATTGATTTTGTTATGTGATTGTGTGAATTTTAGCTTTTTCTTCATTATTCTTTTTTTCATACTAAATGTTAAGTAGTGTTGCTCTAACCCTAATGATTAGCCCTACTTTTTAGTTATAAAAATTTATGAAAAAAACTTCGGATGGGGATCGAACCAGGTACCACATGCTTTCAATTCACAACTCTTACCACCAAGGTACTGATATTTTTTATGACATGTGATTGTTTCAATGTTGTGTATTCAACACAAATCTCGGGTCCTCTTTCTTTCAATCTCACAATTCCTAAATCATTTCTCACTCACTTTCATCTCTCTCACCATCTTGCAATTGAACCTAATAACCATAACACCACCCTTTTTGACGGACCTAATTAATTTTTATGAAAAAAAATATGCAAGGAATTGAATCAGATAACACATGAAAATGTCATTTTTTTTAAAAGTCACTAACGCCATTGCAATTCCTTTTTTGATAGTAGTTCCTTTTCATTATTAGCGGTTCCTTTTTATTATTATTATTTTTTATTTCAATTACCACGTAACGTTCCTTTTTATTTTTTTTTCTTTCGGTTACTAAATAACAATTCCTTTTCCTTATTTTTTTCTTTCGATTAACAACTTTTGCGGTTAGGATCAATTTCTTGGTGCTAGCTTTTGTATATATTTTTTCTTTTGATTTGTCATTTTTATTGCAGTCCATCTTTTATTTTTGTTACTTTTTGAGATAGTTTGATAACATAATACTGAATATAACTATAAAAGTAATAATATAGTCATTTGATAGTTATATATGAAGCTCTACAAAACCCGTGAATCGCACGGGTTAGAGTCTAGTTTGAAATAATACTAAACACAAAATTTATATCATACAGTTCAAGTTAATAACATATTTATCAATGAACTACACCTAACACACTTCTTTAAAAGTAAATGAAACAAATTGAACTCATGTTGTGAAGGTTTTGAACACTTATCCGACAAGTTTGCTAACATTCCGATTAAGTTATGCGTCCATCCAATTATCATTTCTAAAAGCACAAAAACATAGATCACAAGGTCTTTGAGGGTTGTAATTTGGCTTGGTTTCAAAAGAAATGTCATATGTGGGAAAAATTAAATTCAAATGGTCAAGCATAGAGGAACATTCTTTCTAATTACACACTTCCTCCTTTTTTCACTATCAACCCTTGGTGATTTACAAATATTACTTTGATCTTGACAACTTTTTGATTTATTGAATTTTTCTCTTTTCTTTTTCTTGGTTTGCTTTTCTTTCTTTTTTTCTTTTCTTTTTCTTTTTCTTTCTCTTTTTCTTGTTGTCAAGATCAATTTCAAAATTCACCAATTACTTGACATACACTACCTCCATTTTCTCCCCAACTTATTCAAAATGATACCCTAATTGAATGTTCCTTTATCATTAGGCAAAGGACAAATAAACATGATGGTTAAGGGTTCAAAATGAATGTAAAATATCAGAATCTAATAGTGATTTAACTATGAACTGGATTTTTTTACAAACTCGGGCAAATTCACTAAGCATTGTGCTTATGGAAATTGGCAGTTCATAGTTAACGATTCTGATTCATTAGGCTCAATGGAGTTATCAAATACTCACTTCTCACATGGTAGGCTTTTTGTGGTCAAGTGTTTATTCTCAAATTCAAAAAAAATGCCTTGATCATTTCAGTGCTTTCATACAATTTAAAACAATTTTTAGATTTAACATAAAAGAACCGAGTTAGACAAAAATGCCGGTCTCCTGCATATATACATATACTTTGAGGATTCCTCACATTTAGGCTAGTTCTAAGTGGTTCACAGAATAAACATATTAACAAAGCAAACTGTATGGTGTAACTTTTGTACAAAGTACATATTCACGTTCCAAGTTTAATACTAGAAAAACAGGAAACATGTACCTTAGCTTTGCGCAAATCAATCAATTTCTATCATTACCATACATCTGTGGCTGAATCATTCAGCTTTGGAACAATCAACATTTGAGAAGATTTGTCATTTTTACTAATGATCCATAGCGAAAGCAGAATTTTTGACATTTAAAGCAAATTCAGAAATTAAAAAAAATAACAGTCACCAATTATGATTCAAAAGCCAAATAATAAAAGAGTACTAATATAAATAACATCAAAAGAGAGTACAAATACAAAACAGTAAACACATAAAGTCTTAAAGTACAACGAAAACATAATAATAAAAAAAAATAGCAAAAGCTTAAAAAGGAGCGACTCAAGGAGTGTGAGCTTCATCATCCTCAGTGTCTTCTCCATCACCATCATCATCACCATCATCATCACCATGTCCTCCAGCAGCTGCACTGCTACCACCCCCCTCTGAGTAAACAGGCCTATCCCCAGGCCAAGCAACATAAGATGTAAACATCTCAGGTGTCATGATCTGAAGCGCAGGATCCTCCGGTCTGCCCATCTGCATCTGAAGCCTGTACATAGAGTCATGCAAAGTAGCCATGGCCCTATGGTTGGACGCATTCTGGTCCCATGTATAAGTGCAAGTATGGTGGCCCTGTGGTGCAGGTAGGGCTCGGGGTTGTGGTTGTTGTGCTCTAGATGCTCTCTTCCCTGTGCAGTGCCTCCCAATGTAGTCATCCGTAATAGGATTTTTTTATCGTTTCCGAGATATGGGGAGGGATCACTACGCGTGCATCCCGGCAGAGACCCATGATTAGGCCCGAGAATGCAAGAGGGCACATTTTCTTAGCTGGTGGCTTAATTCCACTCTCCACCACAATCTTCAACTCTTGTGCTATCACCCTTGCAACATCCACTTGTTTGTTGGCGAGGATGTAATAAATCAATGGGGTGACATCTAATGTAGTGGAGGAGGTGTGGCTCTTAGGTTTGATATTGTGGACGATGAGATGAAATATTACTTGGGCAGGTGTGGTGAGATTGTTTTTTATGGCTTTGGTGGGCTGGCCAAAGGAGTTAAGCTCATAATTCTTCCCAGGTTGAAAGATGGTTTGGGCAATAAGTTGATGATTCCAATTTCCTCTGTTTTGGTGCCTATGAAAGGCACATAATTCATCTTGGTCCAGCTAGAGGGGGTTTTGAAGGTAATTGTGATGGCTTCGCGGTCGAATCTAATGACATGGCCGCGAACCATAGTCTGATATGTGAGCTCCCCCTCAGGATCAGTAGGGATGGCATTTGCGTAAAACTCCCTAATAATGTCATAGTTGAGGTTTAAGGGAGGGCTAGCCAAAATTCCCCAGTTGCGGGAATTGATCAAATGTGCGATCTCCCGGTATGTGTCATGCTCGTTTATGATAAATTGCCTCTCGGTCCAAAATGTCCGCTTGAGCAGGTCTGCATACCTCTTCTGGTTGCGGAGGCTTAGGAATCTCGATGCGTCATAGGCCCCTTGTGGCCTTGATCCTGACGATTCGGTATTCACTCTTGGTCGTTTTCCAGTTGCTTGCTTTGGTGCCATCTACGAGAAAAGAAAATAAAACAACAAACATAAATATAGACATAGACAAGATGAGATTAAACAAACTGAATTGAAAAAGAAGCATAAAAAAAATTAATTCTGTTCTGTTCTGTTCTGTCATGGTCACTCTGCGAAGTTGAGTTCGTAGAGCAAAGTTGAATGCAGTGTTCTGGGTTTTCCAGAACAATGGTCGCACTGCGACCAAGAACTTTGCTCTGCGAAGTTCAGAAAACGAATTTTTCACAGAATCTAACCCTAAACCTTTGGCTCTGTTTCATTTTAAACATTCAATGTGTGTTCAGATAGATGATGTAGAATCATACAGGGTACAAAATCACTAAACAAACCCATTTATTTCAATTTTTACAAATGGGTAATTTTCCAAAAGAAAGAAAGTGAAATTGAATTTGTGAAAATTGCATGCTTATGATTCTGTTTCATTTACCCACATTGAAAGTTTAAACTGAAATGAAACTTAACACAAAACTTAACCTTAAATTGAATTTTTTTTTTTAAAAAAACAAAACCCTAAGTCACATGCAATCCTACCATTTTGAATCAGAAAAGAAAAGAGAAAATGCAGAATTCGTACCTTGTGTGCTTGCACAAATGGAAAGAATTAGAAGACACGAATTTAATGGGGAATGGAAGGATTAGTGCAAATGGGTATGTGTTAAAAATTTAGGGTTGTTTTGAAAAGTTAATGAAAAATGAAGGTTTTTGGGTTTTTGGAAGTAATTGTCAGGTTTTAGGTGTTGAAGTTGAATGGGTGGTTGGGGGGAATAAAGGATGGGTAGTGGCTTTGAAAATTTCACCTGACATAATTCGCAGACTTCGCACTGTGAAGTACCTTGGCTCTGCGAAGTTCAGAGTTAGCTTCGCAGTGCGATGTAAACCTTGGCTCTGCGAAGTTCAGCTTCTGAAGCCCAGACTTTGAAGCTTCAGACTCTGAGCTTCGCAGTGCAAAATAAAACGTCGCTCTGCAAACTTATCAGACTCTGTAATATTCGCAGTGCGAAGGGACTTTGCTCTGCGAACATGACAGGTTCTGGAATTTTTTAAAATTGCAACTTTTCAACAGATTTGTCATTTTATCTACACCTATGGTTTCTAAAAAAAAGTAATAAAGCATAAATACTTACAAAATTGGGTTGCCTCCCAACAAGCGCTTGTTTTACGTCGTTAGCTCGACGTCTGATTCGTTAGGGTGGCCAAAATGAGACGGAACACACATCAGCCTTTGTATTCCTTTGTTTTGGGAGGAATTCCATGAACTTGAAGTATAGCTGATGTGGAGTCCATAACCTCCCTATCCAGAGTTTGTTGAGCAAGGAACATATGTTATCGTTTACAAACTCAATTTCTGCCTTGCTCACTTTCTTCCCCTTCTTTTCACAAGTTTCTTCCTTCTTAAGAAATTGTTCCGTTTTCTCAATATTCATCACTTCTTCACTATCAACAGTTCTGGCCTCTTCAGATTCTGACCTTTATTGAGGAAGTTCTACTTTGTGTGGTATCTCTATTTCTTCCACTAATTTCCTTATACCACATCCTTCTAACATTATCTCTTCCTCACTCTCATCAACATCGTCTTCAACAATCTCTCCGAATTCAAAAGTGGATTGATTGTTGGTCTGAACATCCATGATTCTTGGTAGAAAATTTAATTGAACTTGCAAAATCTCCAATTGGCATGATAAAGCTCTCAATGTATGGTTGATATTTTGCATGTTGATCATGGATTGTTGCATGAACATATTCAAAGTATTTTCTGTTCTTGCCATTTGTTCATCTTCAGAAGGATATTGTTGATACTGTTGATAGGATTCATACTCGAATGGAGTATAGAAGTTGAAATAATCATGATGATCAGCCATGATTTCCTTTATGTTGAGAATCTGAAACGAGTGTGACTAACAAGAAAATTTTCTTTGTATAATAAAGAGGGTTAATGCACACACAGTTTTATAATGTACAAAAGAAACGAAAAATATTAACAAGATATATACAAATGCTCAAAACAATACAAATTATTGCGATGCTCAAAATATCTAAACACTAATCCCCGGCAACAGCGCCATTTTGTTAGTTGCGTAACAAAAGTAAGTATTTTTAAATTATCGTCTCCACAGGGATTAGTGCGCTATCTTGAGCCGTTCAACAATCATTATTGTTTTGAGTAAGGGGTTTATAACTTGTTTGCATAAAAACTATTGGAACCTAAAACCGGTAATAAAACGACAAGTAATAGGGAATAAAAGCGTTGGAATTGGAGTTCATCAATCTTGCATCGAATATAATCTAAAAATCATGCATATGAATTCTAGCGTTTTAGCAAAATTATCATGTATCACACGACAACGTCATTCGTGTCCAAATGACGTCGTGAGATCGATCGTATCGTTTAATTGACGATTTTTCAATCTATTAAACGATCTGAAAGCCTTACGTTCCAATACATTAAGTGATTATCAAAACCAAATTCCATGTCTAGAATTTCTTATTTTGATAGAAGATTATTCTCACCAAAGATTCAAAAGTATTCGTCAGTAACATTTAAATCAAAACATGATAATTAATAGCAAGAATAAACTCAAATTCACATAAATTGCTAGAATCATATATTTGCATAATCAAATATTACATCTAAGCTAGATAAAGTACCTCCAATCCCAACAAAGGGAAGTTAGTTGTTCATTTTCATGACAACTATACTAAAGTTTAAAGAAAGATGAAGATCCAAGCCTAAGTCTTGATTTCCCAAAGTCTTAGTTGATTCCACCTTCAATCACTCTTACTCCTTGAAGATCAAAGCTTCTAGCCCTATTTTCTGTCTAAAACTATATCCTAAAATATTAAACTGTAAATAAAAAGCAATTATTTTTCTAACATTCAGCTTTTGAACCTATTTATAAGTGTTTTGTAATTCTGGACTTTGCTCTGCGAAGTCATACTTCGCTTTGCGAAGTCCTTACTTCACAAATGGGTTTCTGCCACCTCAGCCTTGAATAGTTCAAACCGCCCTACTTCGCTCTGCGAAGTAAAACTTTGCTCTGCGAAGTCTTCTGCCACCTCAGCTTCTGAACTTCAGCTTCTGAACTTCTGAGTCTGGAGCATCAGAAGCTGCTTCGCTCTGCGACCATACCTCGCTCTGCGAAATCACTCAGACTCTGATCTTCAGAGTCTGATCTTTAAATCCAAGGAAAAAGCATGTACCTACACAAAAGGCTGGGATTAGGTCTAAAAAGCATGAAATGATATTTATCTTATATTTCAAAGCTTTTACCAAGATAACTTGTAAAACAAGTAAGAAAAGTGCCTAAATTATATATGCTTTATAACTAGTTTCTGGCACTTATCACACATCAACATTATAAATCCTAGGCTGGATGGACCGACCTGCTCTGATACCAACTATGTAACACCCTAATTCCCAACGTCAATTTAATAAATAATGCGAACAAATTTAAAACAAATAGGATGTTACACATACTCATCAATCATTCATTCAAATAATAAATAATATGTTACATTCAGAGTGCGGAAAATACTTCAAAAATATTTCATAAAATAAACAAGTCTGATTCTCAACCGTAATTGTAGAAAATATCATAAAGATTTCAAATGCTTAAACTTCATAAAATTAAACATTCAACGCTTGACCCCAACCCTAGTGTTACAGATCAGAGCACATGATTATTTGACTACGTAAATAATTAGATAAAAGCTATGGAAGTCTATCTCCGTCACCACCTTCTAAGCGTCCCGTAAACTAGAGCTCCTCTTCTTGAGTATTTGTACCCCAAGAGTACAGACACCATAATACACAACAATAATAAATGGGTGAGAATATTCATCATAACATATATTGGGCTACATGAATAATACGTAAATAGGCATAACATCATTGGTCATCATCTGCAACATATTCACAATTCTTCATCAGGTTATATAACAACTTTCACACATCATCATTACCATAACTCAACAATTTCAAAACACTGAATAAATGCACATAACATTCACAATACCTTGACTCTTTTACACTTCGACTTAACAATATTCCTAAGCTCATTATTGGTTTAAGAAGATTATGTTTAATTTCATCAGTTACTCGCAAGGCACCTACTTCATATCCTATCTTATCATCGTCTTTTCTCACTTCTTTATCTCTTTTGAAATTTATACTCTCTTAATCGACTTACCACATTAGATATTTTAAATACCCCAAGGGATTATTCTCGTCTTTATCACTCCGTCTTGAACTACTGATCTATATCTCTCATACTTCCCCTTCTACTGCTTAAACTACTTCCCCTTTTTAGGCTCATCTTTAATTCGAGAAACTTAGGTTTATCCCAGTCATCTATCTTAAACAACTCCATTGTGCATCCTCCTATTATTGTCTTTCACTTCCTATTGCCAAGCCATCTTTAACATCATTAGGTTCTCATAGGCTACTATCTTCGGTTCATATTTAGACTTGCTATTATCTTGAGGTAACCGCTTCTATTTATGCCCAAACACACTCCCTTATTTAGATATGTAGTTTAGGGATCCTTACTTTTACTTTACACGCTAACGGCTTTCTGAAACTCACTATTGCTTTCATAGATATTTTAGAGTCCAATGAAAAGATTGTGATGAAATTTCATGAAGAACGCAGCATGACCCATGCATGGTGTTTTAATCATAACTGAAGTTCTAAAGATCTAAATGGATTCAAACCAAAGGCAAATGAAAGCTGACATCTATATCTACAATTTTCATGAAGGGAACTAAATCCAATTTGGGACAGAGAGGGGTGGAAATGTTGGTTTTCCTAAACCTGGGCAGAGTACACGACTGTGCTGACCCATGTATTGTAATTTGATCAGAACTCAAGTTGTGGATGTCTAAATGAGGTCACTCTAAAGCCGAATGAAAGCTAACATCCATATCTACAACTTTCATGAAGACATCTAAGCTCAATTCGGAACAGAAGGGTGCACGACCGTGCTCCCAGGGTGCACGACCGTGCTCCCAGGGTGCACGACCGTGCTCCCAGGGGGCACGACCGTGCGCCCCCAAAACAACAAAAAAAGGCCGTAAGCTAAGAACGGGTCGTGCTCCCAGGTGAAACGACTGTGTGTGGGTGTCAGGTATCATAAATCACAGTTCTGCTGCGATTTCACTTAAAAGGGTCTTCCCGAACCCCGTTTTCAACCTAAAACTCACCAAACTCGACCCTAATCTTCACCCCATGATTACCCTATCATTCAAACACTAATTCTTCATTAACCTACCGGATTATCCACTCTTTTTAAGGCTAAAAACTCGATTCAAAACCCTAAACTAGTTTTCCTTAATTCTCATCTTTCAACTTCATCTTTTAATTCGTTCATCATCAATATCTTATCACAATCTCACATCATAACAACAACATCATCTTAAGAATTAAACACCCCCCGTCATATTTATACATGGGTCAATCACTTGTTATAATTCTCCCCCTTACCTCGAATTCTTCGGAATTTACGGCTTTTAGCTCTCTCCTTTGCAACTAGGGTTTTCTCCTTCTCTTTTCTCCTATTCTCTTGTTTTTACGTTTCAGCAAAAGTGACCATGTTGATTCCTAATCTTCCTATTTATACATGGGTCAATCACTTGTTATAATTCTTTTCTCCCCTACTTACTATTCTTTTACTTCACTCCTCCCCCACTTATTCAAAACTTCTACTCTACACCTTCTGCCTCTATATTATTTTTATTTAATTCTCTTCTTTATCACATCAATCCTCATAGAACATCATTAATCATCAAAACTCTATTTCCTTGCAAATAACAAAATATATTAGCCGCATGCATCATCATAAACATAAAAATCAATAATACTCTATTTATCCTCATTAAATCATTAATTATAATTTCCTGGGTGTTTAGTGCATGTATGTTTAATAAACAAACTGGTCAACATTTCTTTCTTTGATTTTTTGAATGAGAATATTAGATTAATAAACAATAAGATTAATGCTAAAATTAAGGGTCCACCACTATAGTTTAGGAAGGAAAAAGTAGGGTTTAGGGAAGTGATTTAGGAGGACTTAGTAGGATTATAATATATAGTAGGTTTAGCAAGGCTCTCCACCACTGAGTTTGGATTTTAGATGTCTTATCAAAATAAGGGAAGTAATTGTTCAAAAGAAATGGTTAATCATGAGATTAGTCTCCATAGTTGAATGTGCAGATTAAGTTATAATAATAATAATAATAATAATAATAATAATAATAATAATAATAATAATAATAATAATAATAATAATAATAATAATAATAATAATAATAATAATAATTTTGTCAAATAATAACAACAACAACTTGAACATGCATTAAGATTATAAATTATCAAAGGGTTTTTAAGGGTGTTTAATTGGGTTCAGCTGTGGTGATGAGAAGTTGAAGTTCTTAAAGGGTTTTGATCGGTTGGATGTTTTTTTTGGAGGGGTTATGTTGACCAGCAGTCAAATAGGTGATTGAATTTTGTTTTGGTCGTCACACGCAAGGAAGTGTGGCGGTTTGGCTTTGAGTTAGGTGTTGAATTTAGTTTTGGCGGTTAGATTTTTTATTGGTGTTGGTGGTAGCCCTCAATTTATGCGGTGTCTGAATTGGTGTTATTGTGGTTATCTTTTTAGTGTTCGGCCTATGTACGACGTCTTTGTTTTGTAGTTCCTTTATATTGGTATCTGTTCGTCATGTATAAAAACTTGGTTATTAATAAATTTTGCCTTTAAAAAAAACAAGCATGTGGATTGATTAAGGTAGAAACCAGGTGAAGGTAAATATTTGGAACATATCTTTTGCCATGTGAATTTCTCTTAGACATAAGCAATTAGTAGTATTCCATTGTAATCAAATTAAGGTTATATATAATCACCATATCATATTATTATTATTATTAAAATAAGAAAATTTATATATAAAGAAGAAAAATGCTTCAAAAGAAAGAAAATAAAATTGTGTTAAATTGTTTTTCTACACAAAATTATAGCTTTTTGAGAATGAATTAATTCTCATAACTAGTAGTTTACTAGAGAAATTAGTTAGCAAAACCCTCCACAAAGAAATATAGGTTTTTTTTTAATGTTCATGGTATCTTCCATCTTGGAGTTGGGGACTAATTCTATGAGATATGAAGATTCACTTAAAGTGATGACATCTCCCAAAATATTTTTTCTTCTATACACACCGATCGGTTAGAAATTGAACTCGTGACTAGACGCTGCTTAACACATCCGACATCTAATAATCTGTCAACCGTGTCAATACTACGTTGGTGAAGCATAAGTGACTTGAATGTTATGCTTTTGCTTTCAGCTGGAATTTTATAACGTGGTTACACCTATGCGTCGTTGAATGTGGGTTTTAGGGAATGATTTCTGAGACAATAAGGAAGAAAGAGGGGTCCATTGAATTTTCCAAATAAACTCATAAAGATAAGGAATCGTTACAAAAACGATAGAGAATTGGGCCATATATGGTAATTGTATATTTAAAGAGTAGAACAAGTGGTCCTACATTTTAGAATGTGCCAAGTCTTCGTATCATTTTCTTCCACCTATAGATTATAGAATAGACATCCTAGTAGACGCAACAACATCAATCGGAACATATGTTTTTGGATTCAATGAGGTTATGATGATTATAATAAGGTATATTCCAAAGTAAGTGATATTTTGTTCTTAAATTTATTTATTTTGATTAAAAAATAACTCCAAGAATATCTGCTTCTTGCTTTTGCTTTTGCTTTATGTCTCCTAGACCATCCACCTTATAAAATACGAAATTAAATTGTTTTTTTTCTTCTTTTTAATTTAACAGTCAATTGCTCAATTAAATCGATTGAATAGGATCTACTATTTGATAAAATATTAGACAAAATTTTGTTTTACGAGATGGTCAAAGATATATTTGTCTTTTATTTTTCTACATGCCTTCGGTTTGATTCTTTCATTGCTTTTTCTGATTTGAGAGAGACCCAATTTGTTTTTGTCTCCTTTTTATTTCATAGCTTCAAGTTTTCGTCTGTTTTGTCAAATTAACTTTGGGTTTGGTATTTTCAAAATGGGACAAAGCTTTCCTCTCATGTCCCTATCTTTTGAATTAAAGACGAACCCATTATTCACAAGCAAATTGTACACTACGAATGTGTTTCTTTAGATATACTCTCCACGCCATAACACACATTAACCAAATTCCTTTTTTCTTCCAAGGTCAAAGGAAGAATCTACCAGTATATTTCTTTCCCTTTCTAATTTTTAGCCAAAGTGAAAATAAAAATAAAAATATGCATAGTTTACCAGTTACTTTTTATTTTGGACTCAAGTTTACATGCTACTCTTTAAAAAATCGTTACCACACAATTTGACATCCAACACTGTATGAACAGGTGATTCAGATATGGTTTAGATTTTTTATTGTTGTTTTTAAAATTTTCACAATTACCAAGATAGTCAATAAATTGTATTACTTTTAATACAGTTATTATCTTTTATCTATAATACTCTTAATCATTTAATATTCCATTTTATCTATTTTTAATTGAGTAAGGGTAAATAGAGACAAAAAAATCTTCAAACATGACGATTAATAAAGAAGGGTGGAATAAGTGTTCTTGTGTTTAGAAGAGAACATCTTGTGTTCTTTTTCGTTAATTTGGAAATGGAAGGGTAAAAGCAAGAACGATGAACACAAATATACATATTTTGGTTACATGATGAACACAAATATGATGGGTGGTAATTTCATGCATGATGGAGTATACATTCGTATTACGTAGTAGTGACTACAAGATTGATGTGGCCCAAGTAGTTTTATAATATAATAATTCGTTGACGTTTGTAATTGTAGTGGTCATCCATTTTTCTCATTCAATATCATATTGCCTCGTCAAATTATGGGGTATCTGACTTTTTCAAGACGATGTCCTCCATCATCTTTCTACCTTACCATTCGTCTTCATCTAGCTGTGGACCTGTGGTATGAAAATGCAATATAGAGTATTTAGGTCACTATCTCAAGTCACATATTGAAAGTATAAGACTTTTAATAAGAGTTTATAAAGAAAGTCATTGTTTATCTTACGATTCGGGTTTTGTGTAAGGTTGAGTTAGGTCAAATATCAAATCTAAGATGGTATCAAAATCTATCGATTCGGGCTATCAACATATCCACGCATCAAGCCCAATAGTGATGAGCGTGAGAGGATGTATTAAAAAAAACTCAAGTCTCATATTGTAAAGGAAGGTACTCCTTACTTTACAAGTCAGTTTTGTAAAGATGAGTTAGACTCAAATTTCAACATATTAACAATTCTTAAAACACCTAATGTGAGACTTTAATTTTCTCCATACTACATCACACTCAATATTATTAGTACGGTGAATGGTCAATGATAAATTTTAACATCATCTTTATTAATTAGTATGGTGAATGGTCAATGGATCAATGATAAATTTTAATATCTTCTTAAAATTTGGGTTAACTCTAATTCGATCAAATCAAAAATTAACTTTTTTTTGACAAATCATAAATTAACTTGTAGAGTAGGAAACTATTTATAAACCTTTTTTACATCAAATTACGTCCAATGTGGGATAAATGTGAAAGATGGAGGTAATAGTGGAAATATGGGGTAGGTTAAGTAGGTGTGAATATATATACCTATCTTGAGCCGTCCATTTTGTGCCGGTTTTTTAAAATAAATAAATATATGATAGCTACTTTATACACCCCTAACGTTTCTATAAAATAAGTATCCTCCTCAACAGACACAAAAACAAAAAATATGTTTTCAGTTTATCACAATTTCTTTGTGGTGATTGATCATTCCCCCTCCCTTCTCGTATGCTCAAATCCGTCAAAATACAGTTCCGGCGTTTTTGGGAGTTAGATGAATGGACTGTGGTGCTACACCCAATAAAATTACGGAATTGGATCACCTCCTGCTGAGCAGGACAGCAGCCATCTCTGATTATATCATAAACTGATTATGTCCATGGTAACTTTTGGTTTTTCTTGTTACTAAATAGGTGCAAAACATTTTCTGCGACAGTGCATGTGACATTTTTGTGGACTGATATTATGAGGCTTTACAAAAAATGTCTCCAATCAATTTGTTTAGGAATTCATTCATTTTTTTTAATCTGCTGCAACACTCTTATCGTTATCAGGTTTTGTTGCTATCATTCAAAAGTTTGCACAAACAGAAACAGGTAGGGCAAGTAATTTATATTATAGAAATTAGAGATTGTTTGGCATATATCCAATTTGTATGGCTATATCTTTGTGCAAAAATGAGTGCATGTCATGTATGAAAGTGGAATAGCCAAAACAAGACATAAAGTTGACCATTTCCTTTACATTATTGTGATCATTTGTTCCATTATTAATTATTACACACATAAGATAAACATACTTCAACATCAATCAACAGTTTATATACATTTCCCATGAGGTTTTCCATATAATGCCTCGGTTATGCCTCTAATAGTTTTGGGAGTGGTCCTACAGCAGCCACCAAAAAGGGAAGCCCCGGCATAACGCCACTTTCCTATGTAAGGGACAAAATCTTCCTCTGCTTCCCCACTTGATTTCTGCATAGATTAACTTCATATCATCAATTTCATACACTAAACAAAAATTCTCAAATCTTTGAACTCATTTGACTCTAAAATGTCGGATATGTACCAACCCATATCCAATTGAGTAGAAAAAACATGCAGTTACACGCATTAGTCGATCTCGACCATCGATTTGAGGTCGTTCAACATACATTGCAACTTCGTTAAATTATCAATAAATAATGATCACCTTGATTTCAAACCAGACGGCTAAAGTCAGTGACTCCGTCTAGTCCAACTTCCACATCCGATATGTACATGTTGACTTACTTTCAATTACTCCATTAAGATTCATTTTTTAAAGTATGCTTTGCCGATTATTGAAGATAAATTTTGAGATTAATAACTTAGAAATGGAATGACGTTATGCTATAAATAAATGTGACAATATATCATTTATTAAAACCGCAATTAGATTGAAATTGGATGAAGTTGAACATGAGCTGAGAGAGGAAAACATGAACTCACCACCCATGTGTTGTTCTCAGCATTATAAGTCTCTCCACTGTTGGGATATACAAGTATTGGTTTACTTGTTACCTGATATTTAAGAAATCAATGAACAAGTATCAGCTTTATCACTATTTTTAGTTGAAAATTGTGCATATTGAACAAAAATGTTGATAGTATAATACCAAGAAACTATATGATTTGAGTAACTAGAACTTGTATAAGAATGATTTACAAAAGTCAATCAAAATAGTAAAACAAATTAGCACATTTAATTTAATAGTGTAAAGAGCATAAACTTATATAAAAGTCACACCTTTTTAATAGATGAAATCAAACCATGAATAAATCTAGGAGCTGTACAGTTAACTCCAACTGCAACAACTTGTGGACATGAATCGGCAATGGAAGCACAGTCTAAGATAGAATCACCACTAGCCACTTTGTTTTCATCCTTGCAAGAAAAAGAAAACCATGCAGGAATTTCTATTCCTTCTTCCTCCAAAAGTTCGGCATAAGCCTATATATTTGATTGTAGGGAAAATTAATAGGCATGCTCAAAATCAATGTGAAACTTGTACAAATTTGCAAAGGTAATTGGTAATTACCTGTGCATCAAGCTTGTTTGGAATAGTTTCAAAGGCAATTAAGTCAGCACCGGCGTCTATGAGAATTTTTACCCTCTCCCTGTGAAAATCTTTGAGTGTCTGGACAGTGACTGCATCACCATAGTCCCCTCTATCAAAAACACACAATCAACATCATGAAAGCGAGTTTGACAAAATTAGAATAACACCGCAATTTGTTGAAATTCTAGAGTGTAACTTTTGCCAAAATATAACGTTCACACTAATATATAGTTTTGACATGGTTTGTTTAATCGACTCACGTATATTCAGAGCCATCAGCTAAATAGGCACCATAGCTTCCAACAGAAGCTGCAATTAAAATGGGACGGCTTTTATATCTTTCATCTCTGATGAAGTCAAATGAATCTTTAGTGCACCTATCATAATATATATCACGTGCCTCACGTGCAAGCTCTACGCTTCTTCGAAGCAGAGCTTCACCTTCTTCCTTAGAGAACCCTTTAGCTTCAAAACCTTGAATTGTGGCCTGAATATAGATCAATAGATAGATAGTAACTATAAATCAGTTGATTAAATTATATGTAGGGACATTAATCGTTTAGATGAATATTTACCTGATAAGATGATGTTAATATTATGTTTGCTCCTGCGTCAAGGTAATCAAGGTGAACCTGTTACATGGTGTCAAGCAATAAATCAACAAAACATTGGTGAAATGATGTGTTAATTAATTAGATAAGTAGAAAATTACCAATTTATCTTGTAATTTATCAACTCTTCTGTTATTATCAAAAATAATTATAATTTTTAAATTATATAAAATAGCACATTAACATTAATTTTTTGATTGTCCATTGAAATTCTTTAAAGTATAATACTCTAAAACTTCTTTTTAAAAGAAGACCAATGAACTTAAAATCTTTTCATTAGGCTTTGTTTGGGAGTTTGGAGGGGAGGAGAAGGCAAGACTTTGGGGGTAAAAAATACGAGAAAAAATGGAGAAATCTTTCAAATTTTTTAAAATAGTAGTTTTTTAGAGATTGATAATTAATGTCTATGATTACTATATTTTCAATTTTAAGAAAACTATAACAACATAGATTAAATTTGAAGAATTCATATAAACCCTCCAAAACCCCCTTAAACTTTCATCCAATACAATTTTTGAGTTCTCCAAATGAGAAGAGTTTTGTATTATCAAGAAAAGTTAACCCTCAAAGTCCTACCCTCCTATTTTTCTCTATTTCTTTCACTTGTTCATTCATTTTTTCCTAAATCCTGCATTCTCTTCCCCTCCAAACTCGCAAACAAAACTTAAAGCATTTTCAATGGTTATTTTGGTTTTTTTGGATGTTTTTTATTTTATTTATCAAAGTTAGATTAATTAAGTTTTATATATCTAACTAAGCCCTTGTTTTAGTAGTCTTGTTTTATTTTTATCTTTCTCCTCCAAACAAATTTTGCTTGTGTGGGCAATGTCGTCTGTTCAAAGTTTTGTAGTAATGAATTAAATTAAATAGCTATTAGCTGCAAAATGCATTATAAAGTTAGATCATAGACGTGCAATCTTGTACTCAATCCCTTTTCTTGCACAAATACCAAACGAACACTACATACAGCTTGTCCTTGTATGTTCAGTTCCGTCTGCTTTAAGTTGTTTTCAAAGTCATTAAATAAATACAACTTTGATCGTATACATCCAAACACGTCAATCTCATCTAAGATAAGGTTCTCCTAATTTATCCATTTATTTTTTCCTTTTTAATTTCAAAAGTACATCAAAATCCGGAGAATTCTTTCATATCTTAAAGCTTTTGATGGATACTGATATCATAAAGATAAAATCAATGTAAAATTATATAATCATTTTAAATGATTAAATATAAAAAATTATACCATGACATTAAATAATTGAGTAACTATAGTTTTCACCATAAACTTTCTCCTTGTTATTGCGATTTGCGAACCTTATTAAGAAGACATTACACCTAGCACAGAGGAGTCCGTGAACTACTGACACCTTGGCAACATAAAGTGCCACGTGTACATTTCGTTACTTGATTTATATCCTTTTTTCAATTTGGACCTGACTATGACTCATTGGTACAATTCTACGTGATATGACAAAGTTGTGTTGTCCATGATAAACTAGAGTCCAAAAAATGATAAATGTTAGGTTATGATTATATAGAATTATTTTAAGTTAAACGTAAAGTCATGATAAACGATACTGTATTATTTTTGTTAAAAAAATTAATAATGTTCAATTAGACTGTGAGACTCTTATTGAATTAATTGCATGTTATTTGCTACGGACTATATAAAAATTAAATGATAGTAACATAAATCTATATGAAGAAGAAAATTTAAACTTTTTGTCGGGACTAATGACCGACTAATTCGAGTGACCAATCCACCATTTACTAGCAAAGATCCAATTAAAGTTTGTTTTATATGGACTGGGATTCAAACTTGAGATCTAGAGAAACACATTTCTAAAAATTATTTATCTTTATACATATTAATATTAGAGCGTTATAATAATAACTTAGAATTTTACTTTAAGAAATTCACTATTAATGATCTTGGAGCTTTTGTGTTTGCTAAATGTTTGTGGACTTCACTGTCTGTGTTTTAAAAAAGAACTTATCTACTATATGAGTAAAAGTGCATAGAAACAAAGCCAAGAGAAAAACAAGTAAAGAAAAAAAGTTGTACCCTTCGGACAAGATGTGGGGAAGTAAAGAGGCATTTGGCACTCCAAAGTGGGTCGTTGAGGTCTACTCCATGGCGTTCAAGCTCTGTGGCAAACCCACCATCTATGATTCCATAGCCACCACACTTATTCAAAAAATCCTTCATCATTAACCCTTCTAACTCCATCACTTCTTGATCACAGGACAGTTTTGAGCTCTGTGGCCTAATTTTATGTTGTGTTATGATGTTGTATTAGCTTATTTATAGCATTAATTCTATTTCGTAGATATGGGATTTTGTGAACTTACCATTATGACCCTAACATGCTTTTTGAATTTTTTTATTTAATGGAAGAAAATTAAGGTGATTTCGATATCGAAGAATGCATGTCTCAACACAAACGGATCGGTTATTCATAAGAATTATCTTTGTGTTTATACTACTCCATAAAGCAAGATTGTTTTGAATAAGATAGTTTTCAATTTCTCTTTCATGATTATCCAAATTTCGGGCTGATTCATCTTTGATTATTTTTCCATTTTAAAAAATATACATATGTATAAAATTATTTTAGGAAATGTTATTTAGAAAACAGTTGTCACAAAATAAATAAATATATAAATAATATAATCAAGACATTAAAAATAAAATAATTTTAATAATTTATAGTAAAGACAACTTTTACTCAATTTATTCTAACTATTTAGGCAAGTTTTTAAAGTAAAATTACTAGTACCAATACACATGAAAAGAGGGTGAAAATGGGTCAAATAGTTGAATTTCAATAATGAATATGAACCTGGTCTAAAAAAATGAACCTGGTCTCGAATCTTTAACACATTCTCAATCACTTTTTAATAAATCACTCATAAAAAATAAGTTACAAAAAAATGAATTATAAAAATAAAAATACATTTAAAAAGATTCATTCCTTAATTATATAATATTGCCCAAAATTTAGAAATTAAAAAAATTATATTGAAAATTTGAAATCCAAATAAGTTTTTTTAACAACAAAATGAATTGCATTATATATATTCCAAATAAAATCAAATAAGAATAAATCATACCTAAAAAAAAAAATCATAGTCAAATACAAAATTAGAACAAAATCAATACACAAGATGGCAATCTCAGTTTTAAGGATGTTTTTGTTAATGTTGCTTCTACTGGTCAACATGTTTCTTTGAGCCGGTTGATTTGGAAAAAAATTACCCCTTCGTCTAAATCTTTCCTAGTTTGGACTTTGGAGGCTTCTTCATAATAAGTTTGGTACTAATGAGCACCTTAAAAATCGTGGATGTTGCATCGTTTTCATTTGCGTCTTTGTGGTACGACAAATGAATCTTGTTTACATATATTTTTATTCATAGTGAGTTTGGTATGAAAGTTTGTACTTGGCTTTCATCTATGCTTCAACATCGGCTCACGTTTGCATCTATTTGGAATCTGTTGTAGAAGTTCACTTGGTCTAGTAGTAGCCAAATTAGGGATATTCCTATATCCTCCATTATTTACTCTATTAGTGCTATTTGGTTTGCTATGAATCAAGCTAAATTTCAGAATAATAAGACGGTAACTTTTCATCGAACATGTTCTTCTATTGTTTCTTCTTTGCATATGACTTGGAATTTATCTAAGGGCACCATGTCTAATTCAATCTCTACCTTTCAACCTTTAAATATTGATGAGAACCTCGGTCCTTCTTCAAAAATCATAGATGTTATTTGGTTTCTTCCTCCTTTCAGTTGGATAGATACTTTTATATTGTAGAAACTATATATAGGATTGGCAAGGATAAAAATTGGAACTTTGTCTTGCTAGAATGTAATTCAGAGCTAGTTGTGGAAGCTTTATAGAATGTGATTTTAGTTCCTTGGAGGATTCATAATCATGGGCCATTTGTTTACATTTTTGCTCTCATATGCATTTTCATATATATTTCTCACAATTTTAGACAAGAAAATCATTGTGCGAACTAGCTAACTATAGCCTTGCTCATGTAGGTAATCAATGGTTAGATCATGTCTCTCAATTTATTTTTGAAGAGTTTTTTTTTTTATAAATAGAATGATGTTGCCTTGTTATGGGGGTTCTCTTGATTTTCTTCCTTGGGTTTGGCCTAGTTTTCCCATTGTAGCCTCATTTTTATTTTTATTTAATTAATTTTGTGTGGTGTTGCAGAAGATTGCGTTGTGATGTCTGAGGAGTTGAAGATCGCCATTAGAAGGGAGCAACACATTAGGGGAGCTGAGGCGAAATTCTGACATTATTTAAGTTGAATCCAAGCCAAAAATTAGGGTCTAACATATTGCAATTGGAGAAAATGGCTAAAGCTTATTTGAGAGAGAAAAGTGAAGACTTCAACTCCTAAGAATAAGATTAGAGGATTCATTTCATCTTTTGATGAGTAATTTTCATAACTCTTTTATAATGATTGTTCTTATTATGAGTAGTTAAACTTCTTTAGATTAGGATGTAGATTAACATCTTTGAATCTACTTGAATATTTGATTCTTATTATTGTTTAGGCTATTAAGGCTACTATGGTTATGGAATGTATATCCAGTCTTAAAAAGTATACATAAAATATTGGCCTAAAAGTATACATATGGAATGTTTGAATAGGTTAGTTTATTTAGTAATTAGCTACCTCAATAATAAATACTTCCTCCATCCTAAATTATAAGTCGTTTTAGAGAAAAAAATTGTCATAAATTATAAGTCATTTCATAATTAGGCATTGCAACAAAACCCATTCATGTGGGTATCCGCCCGAACCAAACCTAATTTGTCGGGCTTTCCCCACTTTGACTGAGTTTGTGTACAATTTGGGTTTTCCCCGAATTTAAAACACGGGTATGGGACGGGTAACGGGGATGTAGGTATTCATCTCAAACTCATACTCAAACCCGTCCCGAATGTAGAAAATCAATTTATTACCCCTTTTTATATAAATAGAAACCCAAACCCTAAATCATTTCACCCACACAGTCAGAGTCTCAATCTTTCAGATGACAGTTACTTATCACAGTTCTCTTTTCTCCTTTCATATCTCACATTCTCGGCCTCTTTCTTCTCCTTCATCATAGTCATCGATCGCCAACATTACTTTGCTGGATAATGCATTACAACATTGCGCTCGGGGCTAAAAAATACTTTTATTTTTATTAAAAAAAATTATTCACTGCGAGGATGAGAATGGAGCAGGGATACCCAAACCATTGGGGATGAGATTCGATTTCTCATCCCCGCTGGATATTGGTAGGGTAACGAGTAAGTATATGGAAGTAGGGTATGGGGACGGGGAAGGTAAAACCCGTCCCCACCCCGCCCCATTGTCATACCAATAAAGCATTAGAAGCTACTTTTCGTACTATACCCTCAACTATTTATTACTCTCTCTTCTTTCAATTCTTTAATTTATCTTTCTATATCATTAATTAAGGATAATTTTGTAAAATAATTTATAATTTCCTCTTTTTCATGTAATATTAATTACACTTCTTAATTTGTGTGAAATAATCAAAACGTCATATAATTTCTTAAAAAATGGGTCATGTTACCTAGTGCCCTATACAAGTTTTGCATTGAAAAGTAGAATATTCTTTACACATTTAAGAGTTTCAATATACAAGTTTCAAGATTTTTTTAGTATATTTGTCTCTTTAACTAGTGTCTCAAGGACATTAGTTAGCATTTTTCTAAAAAAATTATAAAAGATATCAACTTATTTCATAGATGTATTTCATTATATTTTGATATTTTTTATCTTTTAAACAACTACAAAGAGAGTTTTGTTAAATTAAAAATTGTCAAAACAACACAATATGTTTTTTATCTTACTTCTTTATAATTGGTCCTGATACAAATATTTTTTATTTTACTTCTTTATATTTGGTCCTTATACAAAAAAAGTTAACCTCGCGCGGTTTATTCTCCCGTATTTTTTAACCTATTAGTATCCATAAAATGTAGAGTCTATTGTATGTGCACTATATGAAGGTGAGAAAAACACACAAGAAGGGGGGCTGAATTGTGTGAGTTGTTTCTTTTTCTTTCTCAAAACTTATGTTAAGTTCAGAATCAAATTCTGAAACTTTTTCAGAGTGTTATAGCAGCGGGTAAAGTAAATGAGAGAAAGGGAAAGAGAGACACAATGGTTTTTATACAAGTTCCTTCCACAAACCGGAAGTAGTCTAGTCCCCCTGTCACTTACATGAGATTTTAACTATAATCAATTGATTACAATTGCTCAAAACACAAAGTTAAGAGACTTCCAATGCTCAAGCACCTAGCAAGAGACTTCTAATGCTCAAGACACACAGTCAAGAGACTTCCAATGCTCAAGACACACAGTCAAGAGACTTCCCTGCTCAAAGCACACAACTAAGAGACTTCTAGTTGCTCAATACACAAAGTAAAGAGACTTCTGGTTGCTCAATACACAAAGTAAAAAGACTTCTGGTTGCTTAGCACGCAGGCTAGAGACTTTGGGTTCAAACAAATTTTACAACAGAAAAACAGTTTGAGTTGAACACTTGATATACTATCAGTGGTGTTCACAAAATACAATTTAGATGAGACTCTACACTTAAGGAATTCTAAGATAAACAAGTTTGTAAGAATTCTTAAGTTGTTTGATGACAGACACGTAAAACATAGTATGAACTTTCTGGTTTTTGCAGTCTTGTATTTCTGTACAGAGTCTTGTGTTTCTTCTTCAAATCTTCACTCTTTTATAGAGGATAAAAGAGCTGTTGAGATTTACCAGAAATTCAGCAAAGAGCCGTTGCAAAAAGAGGAGCTATGTCCAGCTGACATTGTGTGCAAAACGAACAGAAAACAGAGCACACAAAGTTTGAATAGTTTCCTTAAAAACTGGAGAATGTTTCTTTGAAGGAGGCAACTGTTCCATTGAGTTGTTCTGACATTGCAGGCATTTAATGCTGACAGTGACAGTTACTTTTCAGACTTCAGAAGCTTCTTCAGGAACTGTTCATCAGACGCACTTCTTCAGACGTTGACTTTTGTTGACCTTCAGACTCAGCCTTCAGACGTTGACTTCTGTTGACCTTCAGACTCAGTCTTCAGACGCTCCCTTCAGAAGCTGCTTTCAGACGCACCTTCAGACTCAATCTTCAGAAGCTGCCTTCTGACACAGAATTGCTTCATACTTGCAACATAAGCTTCTATGCTTTCCTTCTTGCTCTTAGCTTGTTCTTCCAAAACCAATGTTAATTACCAAACTTTAAGTACATGGTTCTGCACACTTAGAATCAAGCATTAACAATTCCAATTTTCTTTTTAACACTTTGTTATCATCAAAACCTAAAAGAGAGATGTTCATACATTTTGTTCCAACAATCTCCCCCTTTTTGATGATGACAAACACAAGTATTAATAAAAAATTGTTGTTAATTTAATTAACAAGTTGACTGCAGGGTGTGAGGTTTGCAAGCTCCCCCTGAGTCTGATCTAGGCTAATTAAATTCAGTTTAGATCAAAAAGATGAAAATTTCAGAATTGTTGTTAAGTTTAATTAACAAGTTGACTTCAGGGTATGAGGTTTGCAAGCTCCCCCTGAGTCTGATAATTCACAAGGTGAGGTTTGTAAGCTCCCCTTGAGTTTTACCCATGTTAATTGAATTCAACTTAAAACAATAAAGTGAAATTATCACTCAGAATTGTAAATAACAAGCTGACTTCAGGTTATAAGGTTTGTAAGCTCTCCCCCTAAGTCTGATAATCCACAGGATGAGGTTTGTAAGCTCCCTGAGTCTTATCCAAGTTATTTAAATTCATTTTAACTCAATAAAGAGTAATATATCTCACAAAAAATTAATTCAGAGGCTAAGAGATAATAAATTGTTCTCATAAGTTAATTTTAATCAGAAATTAACTTATGTTCTGAGCTCAGAGCCTTAATACTTGTTTACTTCTACTCCCCCTTTTGTCATCAACAAAAAGAAAATTTCCAGAATTTTTAAGAGAGTTTGAAAACGTATGAGATAAAAATGTTCAGAGCATTTTTGTTCAGTACAATCTGTTCAGTATCACTGAACTATTTTAGACAAAATTGTTCAGACCATATACCAACTGAAGGTTTTAGCACAACTGAACTCTTTTCAGAAAACTGAAAAAACAGAGCATTTAACTCAGTGCTGCTGAACTAGTTCAGACAAAACTGTTCACAGTTTTTTAAATAGATTTGAAAAACTGAACATGTCTGATACCAATTTGAGCATTTATGATGAAAAAATGAAAGTGTGTCTGTGTTTTTGTTAAAACATTTCAGGACTTAAAACAGAAAAACACATTTGCACATTGATGACATTAGGAGGAACAAAGTGTAACTTTCAAAGCTTAATTCATCATTGCCCCAGCTATTATTACTTATCAGATTCTAACCAAGTGTTGAACAACAGTTCAGATTCACTCTCATTAGTGGGTCATGTGAAAAATGTCCACTTATAATGAGTTAATCAGAAATCAAAAATTCTGTATCTGAAACTCAGACTCTGATGTCTTCAGAAGCTGAACTTTCTGCAGACTCTCAAAGTGAGTGTCTGTTAAGTCTTAGCTTCTGTTAGACTTCAGATTCTCAGTTTCTTATTCAGAGTCAAGCAAATTTTTCCAAGAGATGAAATGAATTGTTCAGATTCTTTTTAATAAGTTTAAATCTATCTTCTGAACAAAATCTCTTAATAAAATGATGTTTAAGTTCAAAAATGCTTGGCTCTTGAATGTAGAATTGGAATTTTTAGACATACAGATTATAGCAATGTTATCACAAAGAAGGTTATGCTATTTTCATGAATCTGATAGTTTCCCAACTCATGTAGAATCTATTAAGAATAACTGAGAACAAAACATACCTCTGTTGAACTTCTGATCTACCTCTCCTTGTTCATTTAGTTTGTTACTGAACACCCATTTTTGTTCCAACAATGTTCTTGATTGGCTTTAGGAGAAGTGTCAGATTCTGAGAGGCTTTTCAGCTATTGGACTATCTTCAGACTCAGGTTCTGGTTCAGGTTCTGAAGTGTCCTCTGAGAGCTGAATCTCAGTACCAGTGATCTAGTCTTTGTGGTTTCCTCTAGATCCCACAGTTCCTCCCTCTTTCATGATCAAGGTTTGGAACATAGACTTTCCTTCTGTCATGCAATCCCAGCAGCCATTGCCCAGGCACCATGACTTCACCTTTTCTTTGGCATTTAATCATATCTGCAACAGAAATGATTTCTGACTTGGGTACCCATATGGGTCCTCTTGGGTTAGTCTTGAAAGGTTTAGTCTTTTGTTGCACCTTATGTCTGGAGTTATAACACTCAGACTTGTTCAGATACTTTGGATATGAATCCTTTAATCTTGAATAAGTCTTAGTTTTAGAAACTGAATTCTTCAGAACCTGAGTTTTCAATGGTCTTGACTCAGATTTCTTCAGAAACTGAGACTTGAAGGTCTTTGGTTCTGAGTTGTTTAGAGTTTGAACCATTGAACACTTTGGTTCTGATTTCTTCAGAACTTTGGACTTAAGAGTCTTTGATTCTAATTTGTTCAGAATCTTGGATTCAGAAGTAAAAGGTTTTGATTTGTTAAGAACTTCAGTTTTGCTAGCTCCTGACACAAGGCAAACTTCAGTTTGACCTTTCTTAATACAATCAGAAACAGATGACAGATTGGCTTTCTTTTGTTTGCTTTGCCTGACATTCTGGTTTTGAAAAGGTTTTGTATAAACTGGTTTATTAAACACAACCTTTTGAAAATTTGAGTCTGAATTTTCCAGATTCTGAGACTTGCTTGTCTTAGGTTCTGAACTCTTCAGACTTTGAACTTTTTCAGATTGAAAGTCTGTTTTCCTCAAAGTCTTAGACTTAGAACCTTTTGGTTTAGACTTTGGCAGAGTTTTAGATTCTGCCTTCATCTTTCCCTTAGGTTCAGAAGTTTTAGATTCTGAGCAGTTCAGAACTTCAGACTTAGCAGTCTCAGTTTCTGCTAAATTCTGTTTCTCAGATTTGTCAGATGCATGTACAAAGCATACCTTAGTGCCTTTTATACTATCTTCAGAACAGGATGGAAGGGTTGTTTCATTTGAAAAATTAAATTAGTCATTTTTGAAACCAATTCCTTCTCCTTTGTTTCTGTTGATATTATAAATCATAGAAGCAATCTTACTTCTGTTAATTCCAGTTAAGATAAAATCTTGAAGAGCAATTTCATGTCCACTTGGAACTTCATTAGGTTTCTTATGAACCATTTCTCTGAGTTCTTTAACTTCTTCATCAATCTCATTGATATGATTCTGAAGTTTAAGATTCTCATCAGCCAGCAAGTTATTTTTCTTTTTCAAAGATTTTAATTGATTTAACTTGCTTCTGAGATGGTTCATAAGTTCCTTAACTGTATCAATAAGATTAGAACATGTGAGTTCAGAATATACCTCATCTTCAGAGTCTGAATCTGAACCTGATTCTGTATCAGAAGATACATTTGCAACCAATACAAATTGGCTTCTTCTTCATTTTCCTTGTCAGATTCTGATCCAGATTCCTCATCAGATGATACTGTTGCTATCAAAGACAGGTTAGCTTCTTCTTCATCCTCATTTTCAGACTCAGACTCATTGTCAAGCTCATCCTAAGTAGCCATAAGACTTTTCCTGAATCTGTCTTTGAAGTTGCTTGATTTTGAACTGGTCTTCTTGGGTTTATCCTTCTGTAACTCAGGACATTCAGTTTTGTGATGACCAGTTTTCTTGCAGTTTAAGCAGCCCTTTTGTTCTTCCTTCTTGGAACTAGATCCTTTGAAGTTGATGCTCCTGTTAGAAGATTTCCTTTGTCTTTGCAGCAAGAACTTAATTCTTTTGGAAAGCATTTCTAGCTCCTCAGCTTCTGAATCCTCTTCAGAACTTCCCTCAAGAAATTCTTCATCAGATTCTGAAGCTTTTAGAGCTTTTGAAAACTTTCCTTTGGATTTAAGTGCTATAGACTCAGATTTTCTAACAGGTTCATCTTCAATGAGTCCTAGTTCATGCACCTTGAGAGAGCTTATAAGATCTTCAATACTTAAAGTATTTAGATCTTTAGCTTCCTCAATAGCAGTCACCTTAGGTCTCCATTTAGATGGCAGACTTCTGAGGATTTTGTTCACATGATCAGCAGTAGTGTAGCTTTTCTTCAGAATCTGAAATCCAGAAACTAGAGTCTGAAATCTTGAGAACATAGCCTCAATATTTTCATCCTTCTGCATTCTGAACAGCTCATACTGCTGAACTAGAAGGTTTGCCTTTGCTTCTCTAACCTTTATATTTCCTTCATAGTTGGAGCATAGAGAGGTGAAGATGGCTTTTGTTGTTGATTTGTCACTCAGCTTGAGATACTCATTGTGGGGTAAAGAGTCCACAATAATACCTCTAACATTGTGATGCTTCCTGTAGATCTTCCTCTCAGCATCAGACAGACCTCTTCTGTTAATAGCCACTCCTTCTTCATCAACTGGAATAGATATTCCATCTTCTATGATATCCCATAAGGAGTCATCAATACCAATAATGTGGTTGTACATCTTGCTTTTCCACCATGAGAATTTCTCAGCATCACCAGTAAACATAGGGGGTTTATTGTGTGAGTGAGATTGCTTGTGAACTGTACCATAGCCGCCACCACCACTTCTGGATGTAGATTCACCAGAATCACCAGAAGCCATGTTTTTCTCAGGATCAATACTGACTCACTGTTAAGTGATTGAATATCAGAACCGGAGCTCTGATACCAACTGAAGGTGAGAAAAACACACAAGAATGGGGGGTTGAATTGTGTGGGCTGTTTCTTTTTCTTTCTCAAAACTTATGTTAAGTTCAGAATCAGATTTTGAAACTTTTTCAGAGTGTTATAGCAGCGGGTAAAGTAAATGAGAGAAAGGGAAAGAGACACAATGGTTTTTATACTAGTTCCTTCCACAAACCGGAAGTAGTCTAGTCCCCCTGTCACTTACAGGAGATTTTAACTATAATCAATTGATTACGATTGCTCAAAACACAAAGTTAAGAGACTTCCAATGCTCAAGCACCTAGCAAGAGACTTCTAATGCTCAAGACACACAGTCAAGAGACTTCCAATGCTCAAGACACACAGTCAAGAGACTTCCCTGCTCAAAGCACACAGCTAAGAGACTTCTAGTTGCTCAATACACAAAGTAAAAAGACTTCTGATTGCTCAATACACAAAGTAAAGAGACTTCTGGTTGCTCAGCACGCAGGCTAGAGACTTTGGGTTCAAACAGATTTTACAACCGAAAAACAGTTTGAGTTGAACACTTGATATACTATCAGCGGTGTTCACAAAATACAATTCAGATGAGACTCTACACTTAAGGAATTCTAAGATAAACAAGTTTGTAAGAATTCTTAAGTTGTTTGATGACAGACACGTAAAACAGAGTATGAACTTTCTGGTTTTTGCAGTCTTGTATTTCTGTACAGAGTCTTGTGTTTCTTCTTCAAATCTTCAATCTTTTATAGAGGATAAAAGAGCTGTTGAGATTTACCAGAAATCCAGCAAAGAGCCGTTGCAAAAAGAGGAGCTATGTCCAGCTGACATTGTGTGCAAAACGAATAGAAAACAGAGCACACAAAGTTTGAATAGTTTCCTTAAAAACTGGAGAATGTTTCTTTGAAGGAGGCAACTGTTCCATTGAGCTGTTCTGACATTGCAGGCATTTAATGCTGACACTGACAGTTGCTTTTCAGACTTCAGAAGCTTCTTCAGGAACTGTTCATCAAACGCACTTCTTCAGACGTTGACTTTCGTTGACCTTCAGACTCAGCCTTCAGATGTTGACTTCCGTTGACCTTCAGACTCAGACTTCAGACGTAGTCTTCAGAAGCTGCTTTCAGACGCACCTTCAGACTCAGTCTTCAGAAGCTGCCTTCAGACACAGAATTGATTCATACTTGCAACATAAGCTTTTATGCTTTCCTTCTTGCTCTTAGTTTGTTCTTCCAAAACGAATGTTAATTACCAAACTTTAAGTACATGGTTCTGCACACTTAGAATCAAGCATTAGCAATTCCAATTTTCTTTTTGACACTTTGTTATCATCAAAACACAAAAGAGAGTTGTTCATACATTTTGTTCCAACACTATAGAGCATATCCAACTTTTTACATAATCTAATTATCGCTCTGTTTGATCGAGACACTTGTTATTATAATCCAGCAACCCGAACCAATAAATTTTTTAGACAGATATATGCGTATCGTATCAACTAAGTAGATTAAATGTTATACACTTTCGTCACTATTATAAGCAAAATATAATTTTTTAAATTTATTGAATAAATAATGTATCTGATCAATATTATAGACCAATTACATGAGTTATGCAATAAACTTAAAAAGTGAGTTTTTACTTATAATAATGACCAAATTGTCTATAATCTTCTAAGATTTAGATGGGCGGTAAATTCCTTTTAAGATCTTAACGATATTAAACGCTCAAGCTCAAATTTAAACTTAGATCCTTAATTAAGATATTCATATTATCTCATTTAGCCGGAACCAATAACTTTGCTACTTGTTTTGTAAGAAAATAATACTCCCGAACTAACTTGGGTTGGTCTGGTCGTGTTGGCTTGACACTTTGGAGTGTGCTCCGCCTCAAGATCTCAGACTCGATTCTCCCTGATGCCAATTTTAGTGGGCTACATTCTTTCTTCAAAAAAATCCCTATGATCCATGTTATAAAGAAAAATCTTCTTTTTAGACGCATTGAATAACCAATGTATCTAATCAATAATATAGACTAGATACATCAATTATTCAATAAATTTAAAAGTGAATATTTTCTTATAATAAGGACCAGATAAAGTAATGCGAATACAAAATAATAAAAATAACATGCATATTTAACAAAGAAAAATACCTAATAGTTAAACCACCAGGAAACATCTAGTAAAAGGAATTGTTATGAGTCCACAAGTCTTAGCTCAATTGATAAAAATGCTGAAATTATTAGATTAGAAGTCATGATTAACGTTTAAACCCTGTCTCCTTCGGTTGTGTGTGAATTTCTAATAGCTATTGGTATTTTGTCTATCTACCAATAAAAAAGGGGTTGCAATGAGGGATTAAGGAGATGATATGATTACCTTCACAAAAAAAAGGAGATGATATGATTAAGAATGAAAGATTAGTGCAAACATGTTTTTTTTCCGCAAACATGTTAAACTCTCAAATAGTATTATGCATTTTTTTTTATTGCAAAGTATTATGCATATTTGATTACATGTAAACACTATTCCACATCACATAAGCCTAAAAACATGGCATTACAGGACCATACCACACTTATTAAGAAAGTATGTTTGGACAAGAGAATTATTTCATGTAATGTAATATTAGAGGACAAAAAATATTATGTGAATTATATTGTTTGGATAATCAATTTGGAATTTCATTTAGAAAATTTTCAAAATTTTAAATTCCACCTAAAATGCAAGAATTTAAAATTTCTTATTTACTTATACAACGTGAATCTCAAAAATTGTTCTTACATGTTTTCAAAATTTTCACGTTAGATCCTATTTATTTATTTTGAACTTTTTGCAAATTGAACTCTATATTTTTTTCATATTATTCAAACCGGTCTTTATTAACTTTTAAAATTTGAAAATTGGTCCCATCAATATTTTAAAATTACAAAATAATCGTTATAAATTATAAAAAATTGTAAATTAGCCCTTATATTTTTTAAAAAATTGTAAATTGGTTTCCAATTTTTGAAAAATCACTAATTTAATTACTCTATCCAAACATGAAAGTGTAGAAATTAAGAGAATTCAATTGAAATTTTTAAATTGTCTAAATTTTTATTATTTTTTTGTAATTTTTAATTATCACATCCAAACACACTCTAAACATTCATGAATATATTCTAAAAGGGTATAGAAGTAAATGTAACAAAAGAAGAAAATAAAGAGATTTCGTAGAACCATGTATCTGGTCGCAGTAACGTCCTATAGAAGTCTATGAGAGAAACATTTAGGCAAGCAACCGTGCATATCTTTGCTGGACCAACTTATATATGGAGTCTTTGAGATAAATAACCACGCAGCCACGATTGTGTTGCTTTTCAAAATTTTCTCCATCAAAGTGAATGAACCTCTCCACTAAAAGAGTCCACATCATTTCCATTATGCTACTAAAGCTAAAGGACGATGATTTGTCGGGGATATTATAAATGTATATCATGAAATGAATGGAGAATGACGGTTTTGTTTACTAGTACATGCTACTAGACTAGAATGTAACCAAAAAAAGTTACTAAACTATAGGTATGTCAATGGAGCGGGTGGGGATCGGTTTACCGTCACCGTTTTCATCTTCAACTCTTATATATTTACATGTTACCATACCTATATCTAACAGAGAGAAGGATTTAAATCTCATCCTCGTCTCCGACGGATTTGTGTATCTTCGTCTCATACCCATTCCTGCAATGAAAAATGAAGTTTTTTCCATTTCCGATGAAAAAGTTCTAATGCATTATCTAATAATATGTTCACTTTAACATTTCTTTGACCGAATAATTTGATTGTTCCTTTAAATTTTCCAATGGTAGTTTTTATAACATGACAAATCTCAATGGATAATAAAGTAAATTTTTACATTCGGGACCAGTTTGGTTATAAGTTCTGGGTGGATCCATATATACATGTTATCCTTCCTGTACTGGTGTTTTGAAATCGGATAAATCTCAAACTCATACTCAAACTCAGTTAAAGTGGGAAAAAAAAACCCGACAACTCGAAGTGGGTTCAGATGGATAACCGCGGGTACTAGTTTTGCTATGCTTCTATTGGGTACAATTTCCACCAATTTATTATTACTATTATTATTATTATTTTTGCTCATCTCCAGTAATTAGTGTCTTTGATTTCAACAGACGTCGTTCTAAGATATTTTCAGAGCTTAGAACTTTCGTGAATGGGCATACAAATATCTATTTTTCATATGGATTGAGTTGTCTTCCAAATGAGTGATTTTTTTCTTGGTTGGAGTTATGTCCCCAAATTTCTTAACATCATGCTCATATATAATCCTTATAGTCATTTTATAGTTATCAATTAATTTTACCATCAATTTTATCAAATACTTCAAATTCAATTCCTAGTTTATCCTTTTTTTTCAAAGGTAAAATGAAATTATTACTCAAATTAAATAGTGAATAAGGCATAAGAAATGTCATTATCAATTATCTTATCCACCATTTTTTTTTGACAAGGTATCCACCATTTTTTGTTAAGCATTATTCTAATAAATCCGTACACCCCTCACGCTCTCTCTCTCTCTGCTTCTCTCCAAATGTACCCATCCAACATGCTTGTAAGGTTCATAGAAAAATTGTTTATATTTTAGAAACAAAGATTATTTGATTGTAAAGTGTAACTTTAAATTTGAATAATTTATAGTTTATACTATATTCTCGACCATAGTGACAACACTATGTGCACTTATTAACCGGGACAAAATCTAACATATATTGGATTTTTTTTTTGTGGTGTAACATATATTGGATCTAGCACAATAGATTAGTCTCTCACAATGTAATAAATTAATGTTCCAATTTTGAATTAACGAATTATGCCCATATTTAGTACTTGTGTCTCAAATAAAATAACCTTGAGTGAAAGAACCAATTAACCAAAAAATGGCAAGTAGTCCAGTCATCACCCTGCAACTAAATTTCTACGGTAGAAGGAGGCATATGGATTTACCAAAACAGACACCATTTGCACTTAATAATCAGATTCAGATTAACTTTTATACTAAATCTTTTAGTTGTTCTTTCCAAATTCAACGGTTGAATTGTCAATATACAGCATACTTCAGAAGACAATTTGCTCAGTTAGACATTCGCTTCACCCAAAATCTTTGCACATTTGAACTACTATCACCACTGGGGGTGGGTGGGCAAAAATAACCAAAAACCAAACCGAATCAGTTAACCGAACCGAACCGTATCAAAATTAATTAAATCATTTCACAAATTCTCGAACCGAACCATTATTTTGATAACAATTCACTAACCGAATCAAACCGTTAATAATCTCAATTATCCGAACCGAACTATTAACCATATCTCTTGTAATTTTCATAACACAACACCTCCTATTTCAAAAAAGCTTATTTTATGAAAAACAACTTATTACGATTTCTTTTTAAAAAACAACTTATCTTAAGCAAAACAATATAAGCTTTTTTGAAAAAACAACTTATTTTATGAAAAACAACTTATTACGATCTCTTTTTAAAAAACAGCTTATTCAAAACAGTTTATCTTATGCAAAACAGCTTATTACGGTCTCTTTTTAAAAAAACAGCTTATTTATGCAAAACAGCTCAGTACGATCTCTTTTTTAAAAAACAACTTATTCAAAAAAGCTTACCTTGTTCAAAACAGCTTATTACGATCTCTTTTTAAAAAACAACTTATTCAAAACAACTTATTTTATGCAAAACAGCTTAGTACGATCTCTTTTTAAAAAACAGCTTATTCAAAAAAGCTTATTTTATGAAAAACAATTTATTACGATTTCTTTTTTTAAAAAAACAGCTTATCTTAAGCAAAACAATATAAGCTTTTTTGAAAAAACAACTTATTTTATGAAAAACAACTTATTACGATCTCTTCTTAAAAAAACAACTTATTCAAAACAGTTTATCTTATGCAAAACAACTTATTACGGTCTCTTTTTAAAAAAACAGCTTATTTTATGCAAAACAGCTCAGTACGATCTCTTTTTAAAAAACAACTTATTCAAAAAAGCTTACCTTGTTCAAAACAGCTTATTACGATCTCTTTTTTAAAAAAACAGCTTATTCAAAACAACTTATTTTATGCAAACCAGCTTAGTACGATCTCTTTTTAAAAAAACAGCTTATTAAAAGCAACTTATCTTGTGCAAAACAAGATAAGATTTTTTGAAAACAGCTTATTTTATGAAAAACAACTTATTACGATCTCTTTTTAAAAAACAGCTTATTCAAAAAAGCTTATTTTATGAAAAATAGCTTATTACGATCTCTTTTTTAAAAATAGCTTATTCAAAACAGCTTATCTTATGTAAAACAAGGTAAGCTTTTTTTTTAAAACAGCTTATTTTATGAAAAAAAAAACTTATTATTATCTCTTTTAAAAAAACAGCTTATTCAAAACAACTTATTACAATCTCTTTTTAAAAAAACAGCTTATTCAAAACAACCTATTTTATGCAAAATAGCTTAGTACTATCTCTTTAAAAAAACAGCTTATTCAAAAAAGCTTATTGTTCAAAACAGCTTATTACGATCTCTTTTTAAAAAACAGCTTATTCAAAACAACTTATTTTATGCAAAACAACTTAGTACGATCTCATTTTAAAAAAACAACTTATTCAAAAAAGCTTAGTTTATGTAAAACAGCTTATTAAGATCTCTTTTTAAAAAACAGCTTATTCAAAACATCTTATCTTATGCAAAACAAGATCAGTTTTTTTAAAAAGAGCTTATCTCGGCTATGCATAAGATAAGCTGTTTTGAATAAGCTGTTTTTTAAAAGGAGATTGTAAGAAGTTGTTTTTCATAAAATAAGTTGTTTTCAAAAAAAGCTTATCTTATTTTGCATAAGATAAGCTGTTTTGAATAAGTTGTTTTTTAAAAAGAAATCGTAATAAGTTGTTTTTTCATAAATAAGATACCGTTTGGCCCGACTTTTTTTCTACTTCTCTACAATTTTAAGGAGAAGGTAGGTCATACACAATATCTATTAAGTACTTACTAAAAAAATATTTTAAACATTTTTTTCGTTCAAAAAATATTTTAACATTTTTTTATTTATTATATATTTGTACAATATTTTGCCAAACAAGTTTTAACTTAAAAATAGTTTTAAAACTAAAAAAATAATAAAGTAACCAAACAGCTTTAACTTCTTTCTTAAAGCCCTTAATTTTAACTTTATTCTAAAGTAGCTTTTGGACTGTAAAAAAGTCAGGCCAAACGATATCTAAGTTTTTTTGAATAAGTTGTTTTCTAAAAAGAGATCATAATAAGTTGTTTTTTAAAAAAGAGATTGTAATAAGTTGTTTTGAATAAGATAAACTGTTTTAAATAAGCTGTTTTTTTAAAAAGAGATCGTAATAAGTTGTTTTTCATAAAATAAGTTGTTTTAAAAAAAGCTTGTCTTGTTTTGCATAAGATAAGCTGTTTTGAATAAGCTATTTTTTAAAAAGAAATCGTAATAAGCTGTTTTGAATAAGCTATTTTGCAAAAAATACATTTCGGTTTAAAATATTGGTTTTGGTTCTGTTCGGTTTGGTTCATAAGTAAGCAAATTGTTAACCGAACCATAACTTTGGTTCAGTTTGGTTAGTTCTAAACCTTAAACGGTTCGGTTCGGTTCGGTTTTTATGGTTAACCGAATCATGCCCACCCCTAATCACCAGAGTAACTTTGTCATGCCGATATCCTTCTCTGGATCGTAATCAACATTGCTTACTCAATCAGTCGTCGCAACGCTCACACGGGTTCATTTATCATTAATTTTATGTTAATTCTATAAACGAATATAAATTGGTTAAAATTATTTATGTGAATCTCACAAAATTTATGTGAGATCTGCATATACTAATGAGACAACTCTAAATTTCAATCAATAAAAATGAATTATTGAGATGAGTTGCTAGCACTCTTTTCAATTTCTATGTAGTGACGATATATAAAAATTTTACACGATTAATATGTCCAACTATATATCGATGTGTATATCTATATCTAATACTATATATAAAAAAATACATACTTAATCCCCGTGAGCATAGCTCAGTTGGTAGGGACATTACATATTATATGCAGGGTCGGGGTTCGAACCCCGGACACCTCACTTCTCCACATTTAAAATGTGTGAGCTCTAGCCACTATACTACTTGACAAAAAAAAAATACATACTTATACTTTTAACCAAATCAAAATAAGAATTTTATATTATATTTGTTATATTGTCAGTGTCATTGAAAAAGATAAGTATAGTTTGTTACAATATGAAGATGCAATATATCTATACTTATATTTTTAATCAAAATCAAAATAATTTTAATTAAAGTTTCATTTTTTTAAGAGGAAAAACAAGATTTCATAAAAATTATTGCTCATAATTTATACGCATTAGCGCAATAAAAAGAGCTGATAGATGGGTACAGAGCGCCCGTCTAAAGGCCATTATTTATTAAGAAAGTAATATTATAATTTAACATCATAGAAAAATATGATTGAATATCAAGTTTTAAACTTTTGTTTTTTTTAGGGAAGTTTTAAACTTTTTTAATACTCTCGTGCAAAGTTGGCGCATATTTGACATATCGAGCCAAAAATCATTAGTGGAATTTCGGGGGTCTTGCTTTATAGGCCCCCAAATTGCTCAACCTATCGTAATGTATGCTTTTATAGATGTTTTCTTGCTTACGAGCCTAACAAATATAATTTCCTATGTGTTTTCGTTGATTTTTATGCAATTTAGTGGGTCTCTTCGATGATTTTTTAAACTAGGGTCGTACGTAGGGGGTCTACCACATATCTCATCAAACAATACTCCAGCCCATTTCTCTTTAAAAAAGTAAAATCCAGCCCATTTCTCTTTAAAAAAAAACAAAAAAGAGTCGGCATGATTTAATTTGAATTGAGCCGTCTACGAGTCAATAACATTAAAAATTGCATCCACATGTTTAACTATTTGTTAGTATTTTCTTTCCTACTATATTAATACTTTATTTGATTTTTCAAACTTTAAACTAAAAAAATGTTTCAAAATAATCAAATGTCAATGTAGATAAATTTTCACACTCAAATATCACGACCATGCATTTGCATAAAGCGTGACTGTGGAGGACTATTTTGTTTTTAATCCAACTACCCATACTCTTAACCAAATATAAATCTAACGGTGGCAGCACTTGGTGAAATGTTCGTGATGATATGCTTCGCGAGAAATAGCACTGCCCTTTGAAAAATTAAACAGTGGCTGACTTGGCTAGTAGTAATGGTGAATGGAATGTTATTATTTTGGAGGAATGGATGACTAGAGATATAATTTGAAGAATTATGGCTTTAACTTCTTCGAATGGTTGACAAGTTGTGACCTGGTGGAATATTCAGTTTCCTCCTCATATCATTTGTTGTGCAATTTTCATCATGAGAATACTGATATAGGAAGGATGGAATCGGATTTGGAGGTTGGAAAATAGGAGATCCCTATTGCATGCATTGTGGCCAATTAATAGAAACTACGTTACATATGATGAGGGACTGCCCGCTAGCTTTGGTTGTTTGTTTGAATGTGGTGAAGATTGAATATTAGAGCAGTGGATTAGTTTTGAATTTATCTAATCACTTGGGGATAAATTTGAAACATCCTTGTGGCCGGAGATGTCGTACATTGCCTGTCATGCGCTTTGGAGATGGCGGAATGTAGAGAATCATAATCATGAATTGTCTCGACCAAGACATGCATGGAGGGAGGTGATGAAAATGATGGATAAAAATATGTAAACAGGCAGTAGTTAAATAAAGAAGTTCACTTGAAGAACACTGAAGTGAGAGAGATTAGATGACCACCTCCTCTGCGATGGGTCAGGACTAACACTGATGGGGTGAGTAAAGAAGGTAGGCGAGCGGGATGTGGTGGTTTGATTAGAGGATATGCATGATGGGCAATGGTGTGGTGGTTTCTCTAAATTCATAGGAAGATGTAGTGCTTATATGGCTGAGCTATGGGGTGCGTTCGTAGGTTTAAAATTAACCTATAGCAAAGGATATTAGAATTAGATTGAGTTTCTCTTAGATGCAAAGGTGGTAGCTGGAAATATTCTTGATCCTAATACAGTGTCGACAGATTGGTGGAAGCTAGTGCAACATATTCGTCGGATACTTCAAATGGATTGTGAAGTTAGAGTGTGTCATGTGTACCGTGAAGCTAATGGTTGTGCAGATGCCTTTGACTAATATGGGATGTGATCATGATCCATACATGGTTTTCTATGAGCAACAACATCCCCTGTTGATACAGCATTCATCAACGTTCTGTTCAAAAAACAATTGCTCCTTTTATCTATTTGATTTGCATGTTTTCTATTTCTAAAATTGATAGATTGTCCCATAGCACACATCCAATCTCTCAAACAACGAAACAAGAGATATCAATGCTTATGAGTCATGAATGCATAGACGCCACATTGAGTATCCCATAAATCAATGACTCACAATACCAGCAAGCAACTCAATATACTAGTTCAATATCTTCCTCAATATCTAATGTATAAAATATATATTAAGTCAAGCAGTAAATTGACAAGCAAGCCAATAAATGACAGTTGAAAGCTGCAACATACCTCCGATGATATTTCCATAGACGACAATGACTTACTTAATGTACATAATAATACTCATTAAAAATTGAGTATGACTATTATGGACCACGAGCAGCTTTAAAACAAAAACAAAATGGAGTCTGATCTTCTCTTATCATTCCGCCTCCTTTGCTTGTATCAATTTCTTCCAACAATTTCACCACATCTTTCATTTCCGGACGCTTTTCTGGATTCTTGTCCCAGCATCTTTTCATTATACTTGCTAAAGCACTTGGACAGCATCTAGGAATCTCTGGTCTCAAATTCTGAGCAAGAATGAAAGAAAAGTTGATTATAATAAATCGGAAAACTTAATAAAGTATTTCAAGAGAAAATGTCTATGGATGAAAATAATATTAAAAGATGACAGCGTTACAGGGAGAACTCTTATGAATTACTTTGATACTTAATAAGAGTAAATTTAGTTCAAAATACTTAATATTTATGATCATATGATGACAGCCTAAAGAGTTTACTGTGTGATATATAGGAACTAATAAATGACTAAGCCACAATTCTTAGCGTATGTTTTTTCAGGGTGGATTGGATTTAGAACTCACGAAATTCATGTCAAACGCCAATCCAAACACGTAATAAATCATGCCAAGTTGAGACAAGCTAATGAAAAATTCAAAATGCTCATATGAAAAGAATACGAGGGTAGATAGAAAGAGTTCATGGTTCATTGTATAAACTGACCTTATTAGCAACCGCAGCTGACGCATCAGCAAAGCTTAGATTCATATAAGGCATGTCACAGCAATAAATTTCCCACAAGCAAATGCCAAAGCTGTAGACATCACAGCTTCTGTTGTAAGGCCTACCATTTATAACCTGCACATAGTTTAACGCCAAGATTAAAGCATATTATTGAAATAGAGAGTTCCAATTTCTTAGTCACGTGAGTGATAATCATAAAATATAACACTTCCATAATCAGCCACCATCTAGAGCGAATTTCAAAGCAGAATTAATACCTCCGGTGCCATATACCCAACGGTTCCAGTACTACCAGTCATTTCACTTGGATTTACCGCTTCAACCCTAGCAACTCCAAAATCAGCTATTTTCAAATTTTGATTCTCGTCTAGCAACATATTATCAGTTTTTACATCGCGGTGAACAATTTTCTGCGAATGTAGATAACTAAGACTGCAATGGGAAACAAATATAATTAGGTTTGAGAGGAAAAATACATTTATATATCAATAATTGTAAAGGTAAATACAATGTGACTCACCCTCTTGCGAGGTCCAAAGCCAACTGAATCACAACCTTGTATGCAAGTTTCGACCGCCTATTTTTCATTAAGAATTGTTTTAATGTCCCACCATGAACAAACTCAACAATAACGCAGCACGCCTTGGAAGGAAGGGGATTTTGACCACCAGCATCTGAAGGAATCTTAAGATTTGAAGTCCCCATTGAAGCTCCAATAAACTGTTGGAGGAATGATATGAACAATTACAAAACTACGCTTTTAAAAAATAAAAATCCTATAGTTCCACCTCATAAAGGAAAGGAGAAAAATAAGCATATACAATTTTCTAAGTAGTAATCATGAATTTAAATAAATGAGAGTGTGAAGGATATTAAGTTTGTACTTTTGTGACATTTGAATGATCAAGTTTTTGCCACACAGTAACCTCCTGCCGAAATGATGCTCGTAAAGCAGCAGTTTCAGCAGCAGTGGCAACACCATCCTCACCCCAGTCCAACACTTTCACTAGAAAATTAAACATAACAATTCAGTGAGAAATCTAAAAACAAAAAATATTCAAGAGCAAGACTATGACTCGAGTTTTTTTTATGCAAACAGTGTAACTAAATAGGAAATTTAACTTGTATTGTAGCTTTAAATTGCAACCTGAAGCCGCAATGTAAAGATTTTATAGGCCTTTACAACTGCAATTACGGTCGCATTGGCCGCATTTATTTGTCGGTATATGCAATATTAATGATTGCAACATAATGTGACAACGGTTGCAATTTAAAACCTAGATTCGAAGGCTAAAAAACAAACCTTGAGAGAGTACAATACCTTATACTATCTAATCGCATTGAATAGGATTGTAACATTACCGCGACAACGATCACAATTTAAATCCTAGATTCGATGCTGAAAGAGCAAATTGAGAGAATACAATACCTTATACTGTCTAATAATCACATTGAATAGGATCAGTAACATAACCGCGACAACAATCACAATTTAAAACCTAGATTCAAGGCTGAAAGAACAAGCCTAGAGAGAATATGATACCTTATACTATCTAATTACATTGAACAGCATACTTTTATTTCTGTCATATGTTTTAAACACAAAAACAAGCAACCAGAATATGAATGCAAATCGTTAAAGTACACGTACCAGCAACATCTTGGTTGTCATAAGTTCCCCTGTAGACAGTGCCATAAGCCCCATTTGCAACAACATATCGTATTTCCAATTTAGCCAAATCAATCTCCCACTCTTCTTTAGGCCTACTTGCCTCAATACTTCTAGAAAAAACCCTGCTCATGTGCCTTTCTAGATCAGCATCCAAGTTCTTCAGATCAATTCTATCAGCTCTGAAAATCATATCTTTACTGCTTAGATTTCCACTACGGTTAATCTTTGAACTTGCTCCACCTTCCGATCCCATCTTAGGGGTACCAAGATCCCCAGATCCTGATTGCATCCTAAACACCCGAATTCGACAACCTCAAATCCCAAAACAATTTTCCACAACTAGTACACTAATAAAATAAGAAAATCACTATCTTTCCTTTCAGCATCACAATTCTTATTGAACAAAAACAAAGTATATATATTAATAAACAACATTTCAAATCACATTAACAGTTGTGTGTTAATCTCTTTCGTTATAAAATAAGAAAAACTGCACTCAAATACAAACTATGCAGCCACAATTGTGATCGCAAAGACATCAAAGTAACATTGATGCCGTGTTTAATGGATCGTTTTTTAAAACCTTGCTTATAATAATATACCCAACAAAAACCAAATCGTCAATCTACATGGTTTGCATCTAAGGTTTTCTCATCCCATTCCACCCATTACATTAACCATCATTATCATATATTATAATAAAAAAAAACAATTTTTGATCGAAAAAATTAAACCAAATCAATAAAAAAAACGACCAATTCAGACAATCACATGAACAATAGCACACAAAAAAAAAAACTTTTAAACGGGATCAATTTCAAAAACGTTGATAAAAGCTGCATGCAAGCGAGAAAAAAGACACATGAAACCCTAACCCTAATATAAACACTTATAAAAAAAAGTTTGACATAATAATCACTTCAAACGATGAGGAAAAAATCATAATCTAAACGAAAATAATGATAATAATGATAATAAGAACAACAACGATGATGAAGCAACGTATGAAGAGGGAAAAAAGATGTAAACCTTGAGAGATGAGTAAATGTTGAAGGATGAGGATGGCAGAGAAGAAAAGTCGGTGCTACGATTATGATGAACCACAGAGAAAAATGAGAGAAGCGCGGGGGTATCCCTTTGAATAAGGAAAGTGAGAGTATAATAAGTTTCCTTTCAAGATTGCAAACTTTGTTTTTGAGTCTATATATATTTACTATTCATTTATTTATTTTGTTTTACATATGATTTATCTTCTTTTTTGCACGAGTCACGTAACATTGTGATAATATATAAAAAATAATTAGATTGTTAATATTGTAGAATGTTTATAAATATTAAATGAAAATTATGAGTATTAATGTAATGTTTCTATTAATTTTTTTTCTTATATAAACAAAAATTTGTTAAATAGTTGAGTCACACCAGTTATGAATTTTATTTGTTTATATATACGAAAACAAATTTTTATGTACGTAAAATTTTGAAAACTCGTGACTATTTTCAAAATCAAAATTAATGTAGTGTTTTTATTAAATAACTTTTTATTTTATATGCAAAAGACTGTCCAATGTTTGCGCCGCACCCGATACAGATTTCATATACTTATGTCTGCATAAATAAATTTTTATATACATATATGAGAAAGTCAATATGATAAAATTTTGAAAACTCAAGACTATTTTCAAAATCAAAATTAATGTAGTGTTTCTATTAAATAATTTTTTATTTTATATGCAAAACATTGTTCAATGTTTGCACCGCACCCGTTGCAGATTTTATGTACTTATATCTACATAAACAAATTTTTATATACATGTATGAGAAAGTCGATATGATAAAATTTTCGAAACACATGACTATTTGCAAAATATAAACATTAATGTAGTGTGTCTAATAAATAAATTTTTATTTTATATTTAAAACACCGTTAAATATTTAAATCGCACTTGTTGAAGAATTTATATGCTTATATATGTAGAAGAAAATTTGTATGTGTCGATATGTGATAGTCGATATGATAAAATTTTGTAAACTCATGACTATTTTCAAAATATCAACATTAATGTAGTGTGTCTATTAGATAAATTTTAATTTTATATTTTGGAAACAAATTTTTATATACATATATGAGAAAGTCGATATGATAAAATTTTGGAAACTCATGACTATTTTCAAAATATCAACATTAATGTAGTGTGTCTATTAAATAAACTTTTATGTTATATGCCAAACAGCGTTAAATATTTAAACCGCAAGAAGAACAATTTTATGTACCGATATGTGATAGCCGATATGATAAAATTTTGAAAACTCGTGACTATTTTCAAAATATTGACATTAAAGAGATCATGAGTTTTAATAAGGACGATTATAAAATTTTGTTGTACTTTGATTTTTATATATAGTTAGTAGATGTTAGTAGATATGAACATTATCTGTAATTAATTTTTTAAAAAACAAATAAATTAGTTTCATATAGTTATCCGTGGAAATTGCTTACACTTGTGATTAGAATTATTCGTAATTATTTTTTAAAAAAACAAATAAATTAAAATTTGCAAAATGACCATTATGCACATAAAATTAATGAGATCATGAGTTTTAATAAGGACTATTATGAAATTTGGCTGTACTTCGATTTTTATATATTGTTAGTAGATACTTTGATTTTTATATATTGTTAGTAGATGTTAGTAGATATGAACATTATCTGTAATGTAACACCCATACTAATTTTATCTAGAATATTAGCATGTGCATTAAACTGATACTGGATACATCAAATTTTTCAATAATAATAATATACGACTCAGCTGAGTGAATACAAATTTGCTCATTTACAACCAATCAAGTACCACTAAAAATACACTTATACAAAGTCTGATAACTCCTGAGCTGGTACATGACGAGCAACTGCACTCCATCCAGCGTCCTCCTGAAAGACATCTTCATCACGAACCTCTTGCTTACCTGTAAACCTGCACCAGAAGGATTGGGATGAGACATAATGTCTCAGTGAGCTCCACCCAACCTACTGTTGGCAACCACGGGGAACCTAGGGTCGCCGTGCCTACTTTTGGCAATCTTGGGGATACCTATGATCGCCAAGCTTTAACCTTACCCATAAAGGGTTACCTGCATGTTCCTGCTAAACCGTGTAGTCATAAACTAGACTACATCCTGCTAAACTAGTGATCAAGGGGAGACCTAAGATCACTGCCTGATAACTGGTGACTACTTTGTCATATTCTCGTACTTAGTGATCTGGGGACATCCTATGATCACTTTCTGATAACTGTTATCTGAACAGTACTTGTCATAAACTTATGTAATAAATACATATACATATTCATCTTACTTATAACATAAAGTTAGAAGTTAGCGTTGAACAAACATTATTATCTGAGTTCATTTTATGGAATGCCCCCGAGTGGAGTAACCCCGAAGCACATTCCTCTGATAACCGATGAAAATTCCTATCTGAGGCTAATCACCGGACTCCTCTTATCGTTGTGTGGACAACCCTCTCGAAGAAGTCCCATCCGGCCTGATCCGGAGTCTGTTGAACACAACTTAACTGGCATGTAGACAACCCTCTCGGAGAAGTCTCATCAGGCCTGATCCGGAGTCTGCTGAACATGCTTAAACTTTAACATACGTGTGGATAGCCCTTTCGGAGAAATCACATTCGGCCTGATCCGGAGTCTGATGAACACGTTAATATAATCTTATAATATAATATAATTCTTAACTTACATGTGCATATCTAATACATCATCTGAACCTATGCATATCTGATGCATTCATCACATAATTAATCATGTGATACTTAACCTATAATATAAGGTTCTAAGCTTATCGTTCTCATAAGCCACCTAATCATTATTGGGTAACTGAACCCCCTAAAGCCTATCTGAGGCCTTGAATATTGAAATATTCCTTGTACATTGTACAATTAATTGAGTACATCATCTTGCTATCCTATCAAAGGATCTAGACATATTGTTATCATATGTCATACTTGTGGGCTTACTATCCCATCTGTACTAACTTCCTGTTTCTCTTACTTGAGAATTTGTGGATAAAAACACCCATCACTCTGACATGATACATATCTTTAACCTAGATTAATCCTTGAAGGTTCTTGTACATCACTACCCCAAAGCATACCAAAGGTCATTGGCAAGGTACAGTTGTTTATAATAAAAAATGCCATCCTGGGCAGGTTCGCTTTGCGATCCTGAGCGTCGCTCTGCGATCCCTGCGTCTGAACCTTCAGACTCTGAAGTCTGCTTCTGAAGGTTCAGAGTCTAAAGCTTTCGCAGAGCGTCCAAAACTTCGCTCTGCGACTCAACTTTTGATCACTTCGCAAAGCAAAGTCTGGGTGATGGCTAGGCGATGGTAGACAGCAGCAAAACTCTGCTACTTCGCTTTGCAACCCTGGGCGTCGCTCTGCGACCGTAGCAGAACATATAATTTTCTGAAAAACATGTTTAATCTTGAAAACCTTGGTACCCAACTGTACAGTGATCTTTGAAACATGCCAGGGACTCATTTGAACTGTAAAAACTTACTGTGAACCAGGATTAAGCAAGGATCAAGCATATGTATCAAAAAGGGGAAAAACTATTCTTTTACTTAAATCTTAGCAACTAAGTTGTGATCTCACACAAAACTGACCCAAAAGGGTGAATTTCTACTCTAAAGAACCCACCTGAAACATGGCTGGTCTTGATAAGCTTCCTTGTGCAAACCCTAGCTTTGGAATTCCTTTTCTTTACTTGTTTTCCTTAGCTTCTCTTGCTTCAATCTTTCCCAACAGCTTGCTTGCTTAATATACCAAGAGTTTTGGGAAGAAATCTGATTGATTGGAGCATGCTGGGGTGAGGACCGAATTCTAGAGGGAGGGGGAGAGGCTTTTCCAACTTTGTAGAGAGAGAAGGGAAATGAGGGAATGAAGAAATATTCATACTTATCCCTGTATATAGCCCTTCCAACTCATAATTACCATTTGTCCCTACTCACTCGTTATTCTTCTGTTACTGATAAAAGCTACGTTTAAGCGGGATGTTACACATTTTTTTTGTAACATCCGGGTGCCTTCCTGACGGCCTGGGCCCGCGATGTACTCATGGTCTTCTCCACCCCCAAGTGGAGTTTCATGCCTTCCGTGGGAATCGAACCGTGTACCCTGGAGGCTAAGTTTTTTCCTTTAAAATATATATATATATATATAATTTTGGTCTCATTATTTTGAAAATATGTTTTTTTATCCCTCGGTTTTAATTTTTCTAAGTTTTATTCTCCCACCCTCATTCTAGAGTCAATTTTGACGAAGTCGTAGAATCTAGGTGGACAAAATTAATATTTATGACATTATCAATTCATTTTATTCAATAATTATCAATTTATAAAATAATTTAGTTATTAAGATAACACATTAAATTAAAAATGTTTTGATATTTCAATTCAAAATGTGATAGAAATATTTTAATTATTATTTTATAAAAACGTTTTCATTAAAATAATATATTAACTGAAGATAAGTTGAAATATATTAAAAACTTACTTTATAAAATATTTTAATAATTAAAATAATATATAAACTATTTAAATAATATTTAAATATTAAAAAATATATTTAATTATTTTAATGATTAAAATAATATAATTACCATATACTTTTGTCAAACATTTAATTTTCAAAATATTTTAATTTTTAAATTAATGTAGTATTTATTTTTTAAACAATAATGAATTAAAATAGAGTAAAATCTTAATTAATTATTATAAAATTAAAATATTTTATAAAATAATTATTATTATTTTTTTGAAATAATATAATAATTATTATTGAATACAACAAATTAGTAATGACATAAATATTAAATTTATCAACCTACACGTTTTTACATCATTAGTGACAAGGTCACATCACCAAAATCGACCCCAATATGGGGTGGGGAACCAAAACTCAAGAAAAATTGAAATGATGGAACCAAAAAACTAATTTCAAAACAGAAGAACGGAAATTTCACTTCTATAAAATTAGGGGGATCAAAAGTGCATTCAAGTCACTTTTTTTTTGTCCGAGTTAGATACCTCTTAGTTTTAAATAAACACAAGTACATCGAATGTCAGTAAGGCTTAGCTCAACTGATAATGTTGATGCTTTTAGGCTAAACACATTTACTCAGGTTCAAACCCAAAATCTTCCAGTTGTGAATGTGAGTTTCAGATGGTATTTGTCACTTCATCTGAAGAAAAAAATTTAGATAATAGATATATCATGCTCCAATATAATTAATATATTGATCCAACTTCGTGTCCATTACTTTTTCCAGTCACTGTCATAAAAAATGCATTTTTTTTTCAAGTTCATTAAATAATTGAGGTATCTAGTTATATATTATAAACCATATACATCAATTATTCAACGAACATAAAAACATAATATTTGCTTATAATAGTGATCGGATGGAGTATAAATTGTCTTCATGATTTAATGAAAAAGTTATTTTTATTTACCGAAGAAAAAAAA